>JAUCMT010000059.1:5038191-5050691 GCA_032357475.1 Enteromius thamalakanensis
TAGTTTTTTTCTGCGTGAGAAATACAATGTGTGGCGGGAGTGCGTGACAGTGCGCTCGCATTTCACGCTTAAGTACGGTGCATGCAGACGGTGGCAGGGGAGCGTCACAGAGATCCGCGAGACTGATACTGATTAACATTACTGGTGAAAAGATTTAGTCGCCCTGTGGCCGATGGCTCTTTAAATTTTACTCGCCAGGCACAGAATTTGATCGCATTTGGCGAGTGGCGAGTGTTAATTTCGGACCCTGCACACACACATCTGAGTTTTGAACAAATCATGTGAATCATCAATGATTCAAAGGCTGATTCAGAGAGCCGTTTACTGAATCCCTGAATGAATCAGCTAAATCTAATGAATGAAAGACTCATTTACCACCTACTGCCAGCAGCTTTATTTTAGTATTATTTTTATTTAAAAAACTTTAAAGACACTTCACCCCCCAAAATTAATAATGTAATCATTTACTCAAATCTGAAAGATTAATTTCTTTTGTGGAACATAAAATAAGGTAAGGTAGCTGTTTTGGTTACCAACGCCTTTTATTGCATTCATGAAAAAAATTCTATAGTTCTATAGTTTATGTTAGGCTATTGAAAAAAATAAAACACTTCTTTCTAAAGCTACTGTTTGTAATGTCTGGCTAATACTTTCTGATTTAACTCAAAAATAATTTAAATTATCTATTGAAATGATCAATATAACAAAATGGATAATTTTAATATGACTTAATATGCAAAAATTATTTTGCAATATGACGAAACCAATGCTGTGTAAAGATGCTGACCTCGGCCCAAAGACTCCAGCAGGTTCTGCACCACCTCCTCCAGACCCAGCAGGTAGATGAACTCGTTATTGGCAGCCGAGGGCAGGAAGGTGATCTGGGGCCCGGCAGGTTTGGGCGAAGGGATCTCCAGCAGTGTCTTCTCCAGCTGCTTGCGCAGAACTAGTTTAGCCGCCTGACGACTGTCCAGAGACTGACCGATGCTCGACACGACTGACCCAGACTTCAGGTTTGAGCCAGCGGCCTGCGGGAAACAGTTAGGGTCATCTGTGAGTCTGGAGCGGTCAGCTGCAGCAGCACAGGTTTGTATGGGCCATAATTATACATAATTTGATGTGTCCTCTACTGTACAGACGAGAATCTACATCCCTTCAGTCTGAGGGGTATTCATTTCCCTTCTGTTGTGAATGAGCTTTTACATTTATACTAAACACAAAGAAAGCAGGCACTGCCGAGATTCAACAAGTAACTCAAAAGTAACAGAACACATTACTTTCCATGAAAAATAAATAATGTAAAACATTACTTTACCCAACACTATTCATGAGCGTTTAAGTGTCAGGGTTTTTCCTGCACTTAAGATCTTTTACCCCAATAAAACCGTGTTTGATTGGTTCATGTGATGTAAACGACTGCTGAGCTGACAGCAGGAGAGAAAGAGCACTTTATGTCCTGTGCACTTTATGTCCTATCTCAGAGTAAATGACTTCCGAAATGCTTTCGAGATGGACTTAAATCTGATCGCTCAAACCACTTCATTTCAGACAAAGCTGAATGCATCTGCTAGTGGAAACAAAATGGAAAAATAACCCACCCGTGAGAGCGGTTTATAGATTATATGACATGTTATAGTCAGATATAACTGAGCTAATGCTAGACACATCACCAGAAGACAACACGCAATCTGTAGCAATTGAAACGAGCTGCAGACCCTTAACACAATCTTGATTGGATAAAGTCATACTCATTTATTTTTCCAGTGCTGATGCCGCTCTCCCTCCTGTTGCGAACTTCAATTTTGCCATTAGCTGATGATTAAATGGCAGCACATATCTGCTGATTTCACTGACGTGGCCTCTGTTCATTTTGTATATAGCACAAAAATTCAAGACCGGAGTTATACATTTTGCGGAGACACATTTATGTGTACAAGAAAATGTTTGAATAAATCAGACTGGTATTTGAAAAGAGAGAACGCATAAAGTGACCATGTGTAACCAGGCTCTCTCTCTGTCTTCACTCTCTATCCCTCAACATGAACTAGCATGAAGCGATCCGCACCTGATGCAACTAACACAAAAACTCTCAATAAAAGAAAAAACAAAATCATATGCAGTGATTTAAGTGTTGTTGTTGACACAAATCTTTTTGCGATGTCCTAATAAAACCGAGATCAGCACACAACGTCAAATAATGATCGACTCGCAATTTAATGACTCGTTTGAACCGATTCATTTGAACTCATCTGGCCAACACTCAGCTCACAAGAGGTCACTGTCTGAATTACAACTATATAATTACAAAAGGGCTGATTTACTCAGAACACCTCAGATGGGAGACCATTAAGTGTGATTTAGCCTTGATTGAACTTTAATGCACAGTAGTTTTAGACAATTTGTAGTAAAAAATGGGAGATTTTTACTGTGTGGATGACTGTCAGCCACCAGCAAAGACCTTTGTTAACCCAGGAAAAACCCAGGGTGTGCAGTTAAAAGCTAGCCTAGCGCACCACCTGCTGTAAAAACGTAAGCTAAGAATCAGTTTCAGTGCTCAGAATGAATCACATCTGTTATTTGTCTTCAGCATGATGCACTAGAGATGACACACACCTGGCTGATGCTGAGCAGCAGACCCGTGCTGGGGAGAGTGGTCATGCGTATGAGGCCGGGCTGGACCATCTTCTGGCCCTGGGCGATGCTGACCGTGGCTCTGGGAGCGAGGAGCAGCGGAGGAGGCCCCGAGGAAGAGTTCTGCTGCTGTTTGAGGCTGGAGATCTGCTGCACCGAGATCGGCTGCTGTGCCAGAGACCAGACTTTACTGAGAGCCCTCCATTCCTCACATATCAGCATTGTTTGATACCTTTTTATTGTTATATCCATTTTCAAATTTCCTAAATATTAATTTAAATGAAATGATGTCGGCTTTATATTGTCCACCCTGCTCTCCAAGATATCAGCATCAGCTGTGATTCAGCACTACACACCTGAGCTCCTCTCACCAGCTGAGGCATGATGATCTGACCGCTGTGTTTGGACAGCGGGGGAGGATTGACTGTCCCAGAAGGCCGAGTGGAGATCACCTGACCAACGACAGCAGAACACATGTCTGACCCCGGATGTGTCACACACACACTTGGGGATGTAATGTTTGAAAATCTCTTGTGTTTATCTGTGAATGTGTGTGTGTCTCACCGGAGCTGTAGTTTTCCCAGCAGCAGATCTTTTGACCAGAGGAGGGACAGTGCTGGACACAGGGGCGGTCGTCTGACAGAGACACAACAGAACACCAGTCATCATAAGCTCATGTCTCCAGAAACACATGGAGTTATAAATGTGTCACACTAGTATTATGTCCCAATTTGTGCTGAGGGTCGGGCTGAGAGTGTGTGTGTACCTTCTGTGCTCTGGACTCTTTGAGTGTGTGTGTGTGTGTGCATCTGGTATTTATAATGTTACAGGGACCAATTGTCTCCACAAAGACAGGAATAGCAGTAAATGTTGATCTTGTGGGACATTGGTTAGGTCTCCATGAGGAAACGAGCTTATAAATCACACAGAATCAAGTGTTTTAAAAATCTGAAAGTGTGTTGTGTTTCCTGTAAGGGGTAGGTTTAGGTGTAGGGTCAGTGTAGGACAATACCACTCCATTACACCTATGAAGAGACCCCAGAAAACATGAGTGTGTGTGTGAGACGTGTGTGTACCTTCTGTGCTCCAGAGTCTTTGTGTGTGTGGCTCTGTCTGAGCTTCTTGAGCAGGATGAGCTTGGCTTCTTCTAAACGTAGCTCCTGCTTCAGCTGCTGCACGACATGGTGCCGCTGCTCTGGAGAGCTTCTCTGAAACACACACACTACATCAAACACTCCACACACACACACCTGCTGGTGTCAGAGGCCACGTGTTTACCATCAGCAGATCCGTGTCCAGCTCTCTCACGTGATTTCTTACGTTCTTCTGAGGACTGGGCGCCTCATCCGACAGAACGATGACATCATCAGGTGAAGGAGACTGCGCCTCGCTCTTCATCGCGCTGTAATCAAACACACACTCATTAGCTGTGACAACACAGACTGTCAAAGCAGCCCAATAATACACACTTTCAGTTCAAGGTTTAGTGATGTCATCATCCAGCTCGGTTCGGTTTAAATCAAGTCTATGATATGACTGTCCCCAACTGAATACTGATAATCATATTTTAATTCATTAATACATTTTATACACACAATTAGACTAGTTTATTTTTATTGCTTTAATGATTATATATTATTCACAACATCTCAGTAAATGTTTTAAAACTTGTTTATTCTCTCATATATCTTAATTATATTCTAGTTTCTTTTTATGATAACAATGAATCACATTTTGTTCTTTATAACTTCATATATTCTCTATTTTTAGTTTTCTATATTTTATATGGTTTCAGTATTTAATATTTTATATATTTTGTCTGAAACAGGGTTGCAAAAATGTGGATAATTTAAGGAAAATCTTACACTTTTTTTCCCCCCTACTTTTTAGAAAATGTTGAAAGGTTCACAGAACCTCTCTGGAAATGTTCCAGAGACCTCTTTGCATCCTAAAATGCCCATTTTATAAAAGGATTCTATTTAAAACTATGTAATCGATGATGGAAGTCAAAACTAATAAAAAAGTAGTCCAAAATGACATCATAACTGTTTATTAATCATTCATTTGTGGCTCTCTTAGCCCTTCACCTCTTTTTCTAGTTCTTTGTGTATGTTATTGTTTCTGTTTGTTTTTTGAATGCGTTGTACAGCACTGATATAGCAGTGTTTGTGTTTCTCTGCTGCTCAGTGATCAGATCGTCCACTAGAGGGGGCAGATATGAAATAATGCAGTCAGCTGTGAGCTCAGAGCAGCATCTGTCCTCTGAACGTGTGTGAGGAACACAGATTGAACCCTGAAGCTCCTCAGACCTGACAAACACTGGTAGTCTATATTTCTGTATGAAATCACAGACTCATAAGTGATGCGTGTGATGAGTCTGTGCTCTGGAGGGTCACATGACATGCAGGTAAAATCTCAGTAAATGACTTGTAGATCGTTTTCATGCAAAACAATGTCATCAGCCTGAGTCTCAGTCTTAGAAACTCTGGTGTAAACGATCATACTGGAATGTAAATGAGATGCTGTACACATTCACGTTCATGCATTAGCAGATGCTTTTATTCATTTACAGCAGTTTATCAGAGACAACCGTACTGACGTTTATCAGGAAGCTAGATGAGATGAAGCTATGCAGGTACGGAGTGAAAGTGAAAGTGGAGTGTATTCAGAAACAAACTTTCTCCAACAAACTAAACTAAACTGAACACAAGCAATGTGAGAGCCGAGCGCTAGTGATGCTGGAAAACACACACACACACACCATTAGCCAGAGTTTGAGGAAGACTCAAGACGGGCCTGTAAACACACACACACACACACAACTCTTGTGAGAAAAGACGCTGTCTGTGAAAGATCAGGCTCTTCCAGTGAATTAATCATCTAACTAAACACACGTCATGTGACCCACCGCATGTTCTGCTGATGTCATGTGACCCCCCTCCCCCTCCTCTACCGGAAACCATGACAACCAGCTGGCTGGAACCGGTTAGTGACACATGGCCTTCATTTTGTGAAGTGAAGGAGCGCTCAGGTGCTGCCAGAAAATGGAGAAACTTTGAGGAGAGGGGGAGTGTCTCACACACACACACACACATCAAACCTGAGTGTAGATTACAAGGCAGTCATCCTGGTCTCTCTCTAACACACACACCCTTGACTTCCTGTTTCACACACAGCTGATCTCGCAGGATGATAGCAGAACTAATTAAAGCAGATTCATCAACATCTTTAACAAATTCATAAATCAACAGTTTCTATTGTTCTGTTCTTTTAAACTTTGTTCATCTGTGAATCCTGAAAAATAAAAATCACTGTTTCCTCACTAATATTGAGCAGCACAACTGTGTGATAATAATCAGAACTGTGTGCAGTAAACCAGTATATCATCATGATTTCTGAAGATCATGTGACACTGAAGACTGGAGGAATCACAGAAACACACAGATTCACACAGAAAACAGATGATTTACTATAGAATAATATTTCTGGTGTGATGATGTGAGGGATCATGATGTGAATTTTATATTAGAAGGCAGTACAAATACGACTAGCACCTAAACGAAGAGGATCCAAATCAGCCTGAAACAGAGAAACGCTTCAGCGCAATCCAAAAGAGCTAGCGTAGCTAGTAAACTAGCGGCATCTTCTCAAGAAGAAAATCAAGATGCAGAGGGACTGGTCGAAGACTCCTTGTCAGTGACACAACTTATTTCTGAACAAGCCAAGCAACAAGATGTCCTGAAGCAGGACATGAAGGCCTTGATATTAAATTCAGTCACACTGAATTCTCCTCAGAATCGACTAACATCAACAGAAGTCACTGTCGGTGAGAACTGGAACGTCTTGTGGCCGAATCTAATATCAACTCCCTTCAAGCTCAAAACAGCTTGTTAATGGAGCGCTTGCAGAGCGAGGAGGACACGGTATTCGTTTCGGAGATGTGGCTGAGGTTAACCCTGAGGTATTCACAAGTCCTCAACCCTTAGAGAGAGCACATCTCACAAAGGGTTAGAGGAGGGAGGGCGTTAGGTGTTATACCTTCTCCTTTGTTAACTGTTGGTTTGACTTTTTTGTGGTGAAGTTTTGCTTTACATTGAACATATATATGGGAAATTTTGGGTTAGACTTGCATTTAACAAACGATGATGTAATGATGATGGAGACAATGGTGTGTAAACTCTATTTAATCTATAACTAAGAGTTATGGCATTCAGAAAAATGACTTCATGGAATATATCGGGCTGTAATCACGTAATTAAACGATTCTCACATATCTCAAGCGTTTGATGAATGGCTAGTATCCATGTCTAATATGCTAGCTATGAACGTGTGCTATTTAGAATCTCAGGAAGCCTTGATTTACGTTCTTTTCTTGCACTGATTGAGAAAACGAGATAAAGGTATAACGCCAAATATGCTCTGTCTCAGACTGTATATAAAGTCTAAACCATTAGTATACATTTTATTGTGTGTTTGTATTTCTCGGGGGAGAGGTAGGTGGGTAAAGCCATGCCTTTACTGTTTAATGTTTGTCTTGGATCCTGTTCTCATGAGGTACAACCCTGAACCACAAAAGCTCTGAGAACATCTCGTGAGCTTCTTATCAGCAGACACAGATCTGTGGAACAAAAATCTTGAAATAAAAAGCTTGTTGAATTCCACAAAATTAAAAAAACAGCATTACAATTAACAGTGCTTGCATTGTGTTTTAATATCTTACAGCCAATAATACTTTACAGCGATTGTAAGATATTCCTGGAATTATTAAACAAACTGAATGTTTTAAAAAAGAACTTTGCGAGGTATTAAATATTACCTGATTACTGAATTTCATCAGGTGTAAGAAAATGTTTGTGAAATGTTTCAGTTTGAAATATTCACTAGGTAAATATACAACCAAGTTAAAATGCAGCACATGACAATGCAAGCACTGTCAATTATAATGCTTTTTGTATTTGTGGAACTCAACAAGCTTTTTATTTCAAATACTTTAGGCAGGATTTATGTTCCATACATATACATCTCAGAACGATCCTGTTATGACTAGAAGCACTGAGGTCTTCCTGCGGGTTTCCACCAAAATAAAAGCTCCATCAACATTCAGAAATGTTGGTATCTTACTGTTTTTCTCTTAAAATAAAAGTTAAACTTAAACATTCTAGCAGCATTATACCAGTGCTAAATAAGTCTGTTTAATTAGGTGTTTTGTAATAGATGTGTTCTTTGAAAAGCAAGACAAAATGGTTAAAAGCACATAATGGCTATCTACCTAATTTATGCAATTGTGAAATAATTAGCAAAACACCTAAAAAAAAAAAAAAAAATAGAAAAGCAAAAACAGTGTGTAATATTCGGCCCAGTGTTTCATTTGCTTGGTTTCTGCTTCGGCCAGTCATTTTGATCGCGGTACATCTCTAATAGCAGAACAGGGCTGGGCAACAGCTCCAAAAAATGTACTAAACATATTTCAGCTGTAAAAACCAGACAGGTAACTCTGGTTTCAAACTATTCTTTATGATCAGAACACGACAAGCACATTTTTAAGTCTCTCTACACCTTTCCAGTCATTTTTCATTAAGAAAAGTATTTCTCAGTTCTGCACCATCTAATGACTAACACTGTTTCCCATCAAGAAACCGGTTTGTGTTGCCTGACAATATTAATAATATAAAACATGTAATCTCTTCGAAATACACACGTGATAGCAGCTTGAGATTGTAGACTTATGTTCATTATCGATATCAGTAAAACTGTCACAATCTCATATTTATGTGGTGAAATGATTCATTCTTCTGACCGCTGAATGTTTTTAACCATTGGTCATATATTTAGATCATGATAATTACAGGTAAAAGTACATTGATAGCATTTCAGTATTGTGGTAAAAATGTCAAATGTCTTCTTATGTGTATGAAAAACATTAAATACATTTAGCCTAGTATGAACTCATGAGCGCTGTAGCTTTTAGAGCCCGACCGATAAAGGAATTACTGATACAAATATTTGTTGGTTTTAAAATCTGATATATATATTTTAATTTTTACATTTCAGAAACGTGTAACAAAACATTAACAGATTTCTCTAACATTAGTTATTTGTAGTTATTTATGAGTTTTAACTAACATAATATGATAATTCATTTTAAATAGAAACCTGTTTTTTATTCTCACTACAGAACAGAGGAACAACAAAATATATTAAAGTTCTGATGAAGAACATGTATAAAAATACAAACTTTAAATTTAAACAAAAACAAAATAAAATACTGATAGTTTGGTAAATGTCTAATATCGGCTGATAATATTGGCCAGCTGATAAATTGGTCGAGCTCTAGTAGCTGTATTACAAAAAATATTGTAGCCTAATTATTAATAATAGGCATCAATTAATCACATGCAAAATAAAAGTTTTTGTCAACATATAATGTGTGTGTGTACTGTGTGTATAAAGACACACACATGCGGTATATATCTAGAAAATATTTACATAATACATAAATATATTTGTTTTCACATAATTTATGTATAAATAAATATATTTCATAAATACACATATTTTTCCTAGATAAATAACATTTCATTACTCTACATTTAATACATGTCTACAGTAATAATAAGAAACGTTTGAACTTTGACCTGAGTGCGTCAGCTTCAAATGACTAGTGCTCTTTTGCTCCACCTTTGCCTCAAACTTTTCTAGATTTCTAGAGCAGCCAACTGAACACTGGTCTCTTGTGTGAAGTGAGCTGATGTTTTGTAGAGACACACACACACACACACACACACACACACAGAAGTGGTGTAAGGTTCCTCACGTGCTGCTCATGTCCATGGGCTCGTCTCCGGTCTGCAGCTCTACTTTGATGGTGGCCCTCAGGATGCTGGAGTCCTGGACCGATCGAGAGGCGTCGAGCTTCAGCCGCTTTCCGTCGGAAAACAGAGATTCCCGCTCGAGAGCACGCTTCTGACTGCGCGTCTGCCGCACCGCCTCCTCCGACATCCCTGAACACACACACAGCCATCATGAGCCGACTCAGACCAGACCAGATCATAACTCACCCTGACCGAGCCTCACAAACAGCCACAACAACATTAAACAGTTAACAACAGTGACATCGCTCACATGCTCTGATCATGTCAAGCAATCGCCTCAACTTTAACTTCAAAATGAGACGAAATCTGAAAACCTGGATCCACAATTAATTCTTTCACACAAAAATTCTGGAAAATACATGGATAACTTGTCCTGCGTTTTTTTTACGGGATCCTTTGATGTGGTTCATTCAAACTGCCACTGATTCCTGGAATGTGTGTGTGTGTTCACACATAACCCATGAAGATCCTGTAGAGATCATGTGACACTAGGATGTGAGGTGTAATGTGTGGCGCTGCGTTTCACTAATCAAGCTTCAGTGTGGATAGTGAGGAGCTCCCTGATCTCTGCTTCATTACAGTTACACTGATCTTTTTTCAAAACACCCGGTGAAAAAGCGGCAGGATAACGAGCTTCATCACTACGACACACTCTTTACGGCATTGGTTCACACAGAGCTTGTTCCAGGACTGAACCCAGCAAAGTTCCCAACCTGGGATTGGTCCCGGAATAAATCCCAGGATGTGATTGTGTTCACACAGAAGGCGCTCCGGGAACATGCAGTGTGACACCTGATTACATTCAGCAGGCTAATAAAGAGGTGTGTGTGTGTGTGTGTAATAAACAGGAAATAAATGCAAGCCAGGACTATTTAGCTGAATAATCATCTCTCCACTGATGTCTGGTTTGTTAGGAGAGGACGATATCTGTCTGAGATACAGCTATTAGAAAATCTGAACCTGAGGGAGCAAAAACATCTAAATATTGAGGAAATCACCTTTAAAATTGTTCAAATGATGTTCTGATGGTGCGTTCACGCCAGACGTGAATTGCATGAATAAATCTCACATAATTGGACGCTTGAACATTTTGAGTGTATTTGCTTCATTCGCGCGTGAAATTTGCGACATGGGCTTCAGCCAGGCGCTCCCAGTCTCTGGTGGTTAGACATGAGGTCAAATTATTTTTGAGTACATCTAATAGGCAAACTTTAGTTTAATGAATCTAGTATTTCTTTCTTTTTTATTCCTGTTAAAGTACAATAATATATCGTACGATATGTCTCACCCAGCCCTAGTTGTTCTTGATCAAAATTACCTGATTAACATGAAAAGTAACACATTTTACCATAAAATCGTGCGACTGATTTGTTTCACACTCACCACACAAAAACATGCACAAAAATGTCTGTTAAATGAATAAAACTAGAGGCATCTGTTAGCTTTAGATGAGTTTTTCAATTCAATTATTCAATACACTTTATTGTTGGAATGCTCTCTGAAATTTGAATTTTTGTCTTGAATTTTGAAGCATAACCTATTCAATCTAGGAACTGCATGCAAGCCTTCTGTTGCATGGCAACATGCAATATTCCTTAAACAACATGTGAGAAGGGTCAGACATCCGGCAATTTAACAACGCATACACTATCCCCAAAGAAGAGCTCGTCTTTACTAAATGAAATGAAAGAAATTTGATTTTCAAATGAAAGAAATCTGTAAATATACAATTTGTAGTTGTGGTGCTCATTAATTTTTGCTGGTGCTACTAACTTGTTAAAGTTGGGAGCACCAGTGCTACCAAATAAAAAAGTTAATTTCGAGCTCTGCTAAGCCTAATATCATGATTTTTTTTTCATTAAAAAGTGCTCTGTGCTCCAGATGTTAAATTCATCAATCATGAATCACTACAGATAACAGCATCATTATTCAGATCACTTCAGTTCTAATTGATGCCAATGTCTAATTTCCCAGACATCAGTGGAGCTGTGATGCTCAATAGCAGGCTTCATCGACACAGACAACATGAGCCCATTCCTGCAGGAGAGCCTCGGCTTGCTTTCACCAGCTCACTTCCTGTATGACAGGAAGGGCCACACACATGCGCACACACACTTTTACACACACACACACACACACACACACATGTTGGTTTTTGTGATTTATGAGGACTCTCCATAAGCGTAATGGTTTTTATACAGGACAAACTGTATGTGGTATTGTCCTACACTGACCCTACACCTAAACCTACCCCTTACAGGAAACTGTGTGCATTTTTAGATTTAAAAAAACAAAACAAAACACCATTTAGTATGTTTTTTTTTTAGCCTTTTAAATTACAGGGGCACTGAAAATGTCCTCATAAAACACCTACATATTGTATTACCTATGTCATACTCATGCCATTATACACATTTGTGTCCTCATAAACCACATAAACCGCACACACATACACACAAACAGTGTTTTGGAATACAAATTCCAATCCTTTTATTTAACTGTAAATTTATTTAATGCATTCTTTTGAACACAAGTATTAGTTTTAATGTAAACAAATACTTTTATGTGTCACGTGTCATCTCCACATGGCAGATATTTGACAATCAAATTTTAAAGCTGCTCTCTGAGTGTTGTCATGCTCTGGTGACAATCACATCTTACATCACCGGCCGTCATTATGACTTCATAATGGCTCGAACCCTTTACCATCCAGAGAGAGCAGCCAACTCTCATCCGAGAGGCTTCACTGTCAGAGCTTTTTATCTCTCAGCCCTGGCTGCTTTGATCCACTGATGTGCGGAGTGAAATGTCTTATAGATGTAGGCACTGAGATGATGTCAAATATCAAAGGCATTCAATAGTACTACTTTGTTTTGTTGGCTTACAGTTGAAAATCTCTATTTTCTTTCCTTGCATTCACTTTTTCATCAAAACGTTTTTCCATTTGTTGTTTGTCTGTACCTATATTGGTGAAAGACAGTAATTAGTGGTATAAAA
>JAUCMT010000059.1:5051833-5082707 GCA_032357475.1 Enteromius thamalakanensis
TGTGTGTGTAAAATGAGTGGTTGCAGATTTACAGACTCACTAAAGGTGCAGTCAGTGAGCATCTTACACTGATTTTTTTCTTAACGTTTCATGTCTAAATGCTGGCAAGAGAGGAGATGTGTGCAATGAAGTCCATGCAGTAATATTAGAATGATAAAAGAGCACTCGTTCCCTATCTTTCTTAGTGATAGTGTAATGGAGTGGGGCTGGTCTGTCAGCTCAGGTTGGCTGTTACGCTGGACAGTCTTTGCCCTGAAAACAAATGATCTTGCAGCGAGCCAGAGGCCCACACTTTTAGATTGCTGATTAGTACACAGGACATCCAGTCCCAAGATTCACAGATCAAATCTGGCTCTGAGCAATGGTAGTAACAATGGGCCCAGAGGGGAGGACTGAAGCTACTGTTGAAAATGACTTCTGAGGGCTTCAGAACACAGTGCTTGGGATTAGAACGGCTTCTGCAGCCTTCTGTTGGAGTTCTTACGCCAAGGGAACTATGGGGAAATTAAACAAAGAATAAAATGTGATGACATTCTCAGGAATGAATTTGCTAAATGGCTGATATTTTAACACAAAAAAACTGAATAATGTGTAATTTTTTATTATTTAATTTTAATTTATATATATATTAATTGTGTCCTTTTCAGAGCACATAATGAAATAAATTTAAATTAAATTAAATATATAAAGTTTTTTGTCATTGTTATTTCATGCAAACATATTATAACAATCTTGAATTCACATTTGTGATTGTAAAAAATATCAGTAAGATTAAACTGCTAAATTGTTTAAATTAAATAAAAATTAAACATTAAATGTTTTATTTTAAAAATGAAAATACAGCACAAAAATATAAGATACTCAAATAGCATCAAAATCACAACTGCAATTGTTTAAAAAAATAAAATAAAAATAATTATAATTCATCATACATCAAATTTGTTCATATTAATTTTTCATACTGTAGTTTAAACTTAAAAATAAAAAACATACTTGCAATTTAAATAGTCATTCTTTACAGTGTCAGTTGGTAAAATGACTGTAACCCAAATCTTTTTATGGCGTACTGCTTTAATCTGGAGTTATGTTTGCAAATATCACTTGTGTATGCCTAAGAGCTGCGTTGGCACGTTTTGTGTTTCCGAGTTTGTCACCAGAGTCTTAAAAGAGCGCTGTAACGCGTGTTGCATTTTGTCACCTAATGTGGCATCTTCAGCACAAATGTCAGAAGAGATTGAGAGTGACATTCAGGAAGCCATGCTGAAGAAGACAACGCTGCATATTAAAAGGCTAGAAAAGGTTAGGCGTCAGCCCGGGATTGAGGGAAATACTGGCTCCGCAGTCAAAAGGGAATACCGGAGAGAGATTGAGGGAGAGATTGTAGCCTGTATTTGACAGCGACGCCTGTTGAATTAAAAGAGTCACTCGGATCGTCTTGAGGAGTCTTGAGCAGGATGATGCCCATGATTCGGGGTGACAGGTGACCCGGGATGACCAGGTTTATCCACAGACATTATTGAATCATGGGTGGGTGTGTTCGGTGCCGTGTTAAAGAAACATTGTGAGATATCAACTGGAAAAAAGGGAAAGAGTCAATCATGCTTTTCTTTGACCTTTTAGTGTGTTCATGTTACATATACAGTATTGACAATCAATTACTGTAGTAATACCAATAACAATGTGCAGTTACAAGCAGCTCCATGACATCATTGCACATTAGGCAGGCAGACATTCATTATAGAGTTGATTAGAGTTTTTTGCACAGAATAACATGAAGACAGAAAAGGACTTTTGTACTCGTGTTCTTTCTTGTTCATCAAAACTATAAAACTAGAAATATTATATTATTTAGAGACATCAAACAATTATTTGTGATTAAGGGCATCCTAAATAAATAAAAAAATTGTTAACATAATATATGAGTTTACTGTGCATTTATTATGTATACACAAACATACACATCATGTATTTTGAAACATGTATATATTTATATTCATATTATATATCTAACCCAGTCTCATGACAATTCATACATTTTTTACAAGGTGGCTAATTTGTACAAATTTGAATAAATTCACTTGTATGATTTCATGCGATTTTTGCTAAATCGTATGAGTTACCAATTTGTATGAATTTGTACGAATAACCTACACATAACCTCGCCCCTAAACCTACCTGTCACAAATCGTTTAGACAAATCGTACAAAATCATACGAGTGAGGTCACAAGAATTTGTGCGAATTTGCCACATCGTACGAATATGTACGAATTGGTTGTGAGACTGTGTTGAATTTATAAATATAGATATATAGATATATTTAATATATAAGCATAACATTTTTCTTAAATATATACATTCATGTGTGTGTATTTAAATAATAAATATACACAAATATATGTAAAAAAAATATTTTGGATGCAATTAATCATATATATATAAGCATAAAGTTTTTCTTAAATATATACATCCATGTGTGTGTATTTAAATAATAAATATACACAAATATATTATGTAAAAAAATATTTTGGATGCAATTAATCATGATTAATCTTTTGGAAGCACAAAATAATATTATATTACATTTCAAAGCTAAATATAATGTTATTTTATATAATGTTTTATATAAAATATTTTATAGAAATTATTAATTTTTGAATTATAGTTTTGTTGTTAGTTAATAATATAATTGTTAAAAATGAGTCTTAAACTAAAATAAATAATTTAATTTAATTTAACAATTTCATTTAATTTCCAATCACCAGGCTCAGTTCATTCTTAATGTTTCAACATGTTATTCAGGGTTGATAAAGCTCACTTGTAAGAGAAGCTCAACTTCTGAAATAATGATATCTTAAGTTTAATGAATGAAGCTGTTACCATTTTCTGAGCAACTAAATAACACAATTTCAGGGTATACGCTATGATTCACAAAAACAATAAACTAAAAAAATTATCATCTTCATGAGGCTCTTAGAAGCATTAAGCATTAGGCTAATTTGAACAAACAATCAAACCAAATAATTGGAGTTGGTAGATTGGAGATTTGGTGTCTGTTGAAAAAAAAAAAAAAGAAAAAGAAAGAAAGAAGAAATCCCATTGGACATTTAAAATAGTAGCATGTGTGCAAGCTTTTTCAGCCTCTTTGGTTAATTATCTCAATTGGTTTATGAAAAAAGAAAAAAAACTAATTTCAAATAGGGTTTTCACCCATGTCAGTGCTTAGTGTTTCCTTCCTGTTGCAGTATAATAGCTTGTACAACTTTGTACACGATGTCACAACTTAATAGAATGGGTTGGATGATGTGAAGGTTAATAAGGCAGTGAGGTGTTAATGAAGTTGAACACGGAACAGAAAGGCCAACAACTTAAAAAATGGACACTGCCGCAGGGCTGCTTCCCTCAGGAGGGGTTGACTAACTATATCCTGATGAAGATTGTGTTGCTGATTGAAGCTAAATTGCTCAGGTTGCTCTTTCATAACTCTTTCAGAAATCATGTGGCTCTCTGTAAGACCAAGTGGTCTGGATGATGCTTTCCAAATTAACTTCAGTTCAGCATTTTTGATGTATTTCAACATTTGTCTCATTTGATTGCATTTTAATTCATTATTTTCTATTTCAAGAGAAACATATGAGACTATCTTGACATAAAGATTGTGAAACTTGATGTCTTGGTAAAACAATCAAGATCTCTGACTTGCTGTTGTGGTGTCATGGAAATCTTGGCACATTTTGGCAGCTTTTTCTCTGGAGAAACATCTCAGAAGTAGGTGGGTCATGAAGCCCTAAAACAAATTTTTCATATATATATATGTTGCACAACAGTAAACACAACAATAGCACATGTGGATGTGGATTAATAAGGAAAACATAGTTATTTTAAAATCTTTGGAAGGAATTTTGTTTTCAAAAAGAAAAGTTGAGCTTATGCTACGAAAAGTGGTTAGTGGCTACCATGGTTAGTGTCTTCAGTTTCCCCAGACATTCTCAGTATTATTCATAAGAACGAACTCTTACCATCCAATCACTGAGCTGTATTATGCATAAGGTCATCTTACAGCGAAGACTTCAAATCCCATGGAAGATCTGCGAACTGTCAGTTCATTTCTGTGGACATGATTGCAACAATATTTAATAAGTAAAAACATGTGACGCTCGCATGAGAGAGCGGTTGCTGTGCGAAACGCCACAATTGGTTTAATAATTATACTTTTATTCTTTCTGTTATAATTATAGCCTACTCACCTACAATCAATTATAGCCTATTCATCAATCTGTATAGTGTGTTGTATGATTGTTTTATTGGTTGTTTACCTCAGATCTTCAGATCTAAGATTTAAGGTAAACGACTTCTGCTGAAACAGGGGGGTTTGACACTTTAATGTTGTTGGAACACTTGCAATAATAATGAGTTTTTTTTTTTTTTTTTTTTTTTTTTTTGACAACAAGCTTTACTTTAAAGGTCAAATGATCAGGACTACACTTCCATTTTTCTCATATATTAACATTTGTCTCTGTTGTTTCCAATTTACCCTACCATATGACAACTGAGGAGAAACATCCGACACAAATTAAACCCTGCAGCTCATGATGATACATAGATGTCCTCCATGTTAAAAAAAATCATATGCTGGTTAGGAATGTTTTATAGCTGGGAACCTGGTTTAAGCTGGTCCTTTGCTGGTATTTTGCCGTCACAAGGACGAGCATAAACCAGCATCCCAGCTTCAAAACATACCTAACCAGCACATGCTGTTTTTTTCAGCAGGGTTAAGACACAAGTTTGTGCAAGAAACTGAACAGTTTTTATATAATTTTCCACCTGTGATACATCCCAATGTCCGACTCATTCACAAAATCCAACATGTGATGTGTAACACACTCTGGCATATATATATATATAGATGCTTTGTTAGCAACTGTTTCCATAGCCTACAATATATAAGGATCTCGTAGTCTTCAAACTATGAAAGACACAGAGTTTCCCTGAGGAGACACATGTGAGAAACATCTCAGGAGAAACATCTGAGAAGCAGGAGGCTTAAAAAACTTTCCATTAGCTGAGACGAGGTTGAAACCTAAACTAAAGTAAGAGTTCCTTAAGGTCTTTTAAAATATTTAACATTGGCTTTCAAACTTTGGTATCAAACTGGAGCAATTGTTCTCAGGAGAAACATCTGAGAACCAGCAGACTTGCATACTGTACTCAGTTTGCTGTTGTTTTTCAGGAGAAACTGTTGAGATCTCCATTTGTTTATTTCCTTTAGACCCTCAAAAACAGGTTGTTTGGGCTGGTATTTTTTATAGATGCATGCATCCAGTCAGCGAAAGCTGTGTGCGTGATTAAGCAGGCATCTTTCACAGCTGTCTCCACATCAGTGAAGCGGTTGCCAAGGCAAAGCAGAGGATCAGACAGCAGGTGCGTTCTGAACAGCAGCCACCGGCTCTTGTTAGGCTTTCTTAAGAGGCGGGAGGTCGGCATGGCCTCTCCTATTGTATCTTCTGAGGCAGCCCCTCTTATTGTGGCTCCACTGGTGGGTAATTAATAGCTCACCTTTCCAGCCCAACAGGCTCTTACTGGTTTCCAGCAGAAAGGGGGGAGGTAATTAGACAGGGAATGGGGTGAGAAGCAGGCAAAGACTCAAAGCTTCTACGTACCAACACATAAAGCTCAGTGGGTGCCACTGAACCTGTGATAAACATTGGATTAAGGGAGGAGACACAGGGAAATATGAACACATCATTTGTATCAAAGTGTCAAGTTTGATCACATGTTTGAAAAAGACAGGAAAATCTCTTAATGAGTCTTTTAAAAACTTGTTTCTAGTAAACTAAACTGTCTAAAATGTACCTTAAAAAGCAACACCAAATACATTTTTATGAAAGCTTAGCGAAAGAGTAGAGTAGGTGTTCGGGTTCTAATGCAAATTGGATTTATTTAGCTCAGAGTCAAGGCAAACAGGGTCGAGCACCGGCAAACAGAAATCAGTGAAGGCATAGACAGTAGCAGAAACGTAAACAAAGCAATGGTTAAATACCGGCAATCAGAGTCCTTAGAATGAGGCAGAGAGAATGTCCAGGAACAGGCAAAGATCGGCAGCGTATAAATACAAATGACAAAACAAAGAAACAAAGACACAAATGAAATCCAGGAACCAGGTTGACGCTGTATAATGATTCATTACAATAACAAACACTTCCGGTGTTTTATGCACATGAAACAATGGGTGGATGGGTCAATGGGTGGAGCCAACACTGAAACACCATGACAACTGACAAGCGGGGCAGGGACATTAGTATATTGATATTTCATTGAGTTCATTGAGTCCATAGGTGAAAACAGACACAAACGCATACACAGTTTGAGGAGAGCTGGAGTGCCATCCAGAGATGTGCTGGAATATCCAGTTGATCGTTACATAGCCCCCCTCAAAGCTTCCAGACACCCCAGACTTAGGAGCCGGAAGGAACGACCTCCAGGGCGGGGCAGATGGCGGAGAAGTCCACCTGGGCCGAACAGGCGGAGATGTCTTCCAGGGCGGGGCAGACAACAGAGAAATCCATCTGGGTCCATCAGGCAGAGAGAATGCTCTGCTGAGCCAATCAGACAGTTCTGAGGCTCTCCGGGGCGGAGCTGACAGTGGAGAAGTCCACTTGGGCGGAGCAGGCAATGGAGAAGCCTTCCAGGGTGGATCAGGTGGCACGAACACCCACCTGGGCGAAACAGACAGCAAGGCCATCTTCCCGGGTTGAGCGGATGGCGGCAGAGCCCTTCTGGTTCGGCCAGACAATGAAAACGCCCTCCAAGACCAGACAGACAATGAAGGCACCCTCTTGAGCTAGTCCGACTGATATTGCGCCCTCCAAGACCACAAAGCCAATAAGCGCACTCTTTGTGGTTGGACTGATTGTGGAAGCACCCTTTGGGACCAAACAGACAGTTGTCTAGCCCTTTGGGACTGAACAGACTGTGCTAGCCTCCCTCTGAACCCTCCGGACCGTGACCCAGCTATCTCCACGGGTTGAGCAGCCATGAATGGGGGCTCTGAAGAATCTACAGCCGATACCAACTTCTCCAGAGATGGTGCAGCCATAAGTGGACCCATTGGAGTATCCGAGCCACCCACAGGGTCTGGAGGTTCTTGCCCTGGGACTTCACAATCTATGTGGAGTTCGGTTGGTCTGTGTACCAATCTGGCTCACCAACTGGCCACACTAAACCCAAATCGCAAACCGACAGAACTGGACACGGCTCCTTGTACTATGCAATGGGAGTAGGACCCGGCCAAGGAACCGCAAAGACGCAGTGACTTGTCAGGCTGAACGACTGGGACAAACTGGGCAATACACGGCTCCTGGTACCGTGTAACGGGAGTGGGACCCATTATGTGTGGGCTAGAAAACGCTGGCCATGCGAGTGCTGAGCCAGGTGTTTGGTTTGACGTTCGCGGTGTGGTGATTCCTCCTATCCTTACCGCGAGTGTTAATGTTCTCCTCCACCTCTCTTCTACGGTGAAACGCAAGCACAAAGTCAATGAGTTGTTCCAATGTGCAGTCTGGGTCTTCATCAGGCAGATCACGTAACAGTTCAAGATCCAAACCCAAGAGAACGTGCCTTTTGATATCCTCTTCAGTGACATGCACACGGTGAGACACAGAAATAAAATCCCTCACGTACTCGTGAATGTGACGTCCGTTCTGAAACAACAAACGCAGATATGTCTCCGGTGCCTGTTTATAATCCTGCCTGCGAGGCGAAGAAAAGTTTCTGTGCGAGCCCTCATAAAAAAGATCGCTGAACCCTAGTTGACGATTCATTCTGTAACGATACAGCATATTAGTATGATTCATACAGCAGCATACAGCATATTAGTATGATTTCTAAAGGATCACTGAACCATGGAGTAATGCTGCTGAAAATTAATTTCTGTCAACGTAGGAATTATATTCTATAAATTATAAATGTAATATATAATTAATAAATTATATTTTATATAGTACAATAAAAATGATGATATGTGACCCTGGACCACAAAACCAGTCATAAGAGTCAAAATTTAAAAATGTATTTATACGTCATATGAAAGACTGAACAATATTTGGCCAAGACACAACTGTTTGCAAATCTGGCATCCGAGAGTGCAAAAAATGAATTAATACTGCGGAAAATCACCATGTTGTTCAAATGAAGTTCTTAACAATGCATAATTACAAAATTCGATTTTGATACATTTAAAGTAGGACATTTACAAATTTACATTTATGTAACATGATCTTTACTTAATATCCTCAGAATTTTTGCCGTTTATAATTTTGACTTATACAATGTATTTTTTTGGTTATTGTTTTACAAGTTTTACAACCCATTGACTTTGTGGTCCAGGGTCAAATATTTACTGTATTTTTTTAAACAAATAAATGCAGCCTTGGTGAGCATAAGATACTTTAGCTTCAAAATGCACTTAAATCAATGGAACTTGCTAAACGATGTATGCAAAGATATTAAGACAATTCTACAAAATCTAGCATGGGAAGACTTCAGGCCTTAAATGAACACTTAAAGAATTTCCAGTCCTATATGATGACACAATTAACATTTTTGGGTGAACTGTCCCTTTAAAATAATCAGCATAGTTAACTTAATTCCTTATGATGTGCATACAGTACGTACGATACAAAAGTAGACTCTTGTAAAGTTGTTTAAACGTATTGAAGAAAATATGTGTCAACAACAATATCAAAGAACCCTAATTGAATATGAAAGAAATAAAGGGAGCCTGTATAGTCAAATAAACACTGTCATCTGCAAGGTCAGTAGTCAGACGGGGCCTTCAGAGCTTTATTATTGTCAAATGTGTGCCGGTTCAGTACAGCATCTCTACAAAACCGTCTAAAGTATTGATCACACATCCTTCTGTTCTTCACACAAACCTGCAGGTTACTTCAGCGCTGGCCTGTCCTTGAGTTCCTAAGATTCCCTTTAATTCTGTGTCATTGAAAGAGAGCCGCGTGAATACCATTTAAGGTCCATATAAAACCTCCGGCTTTTTAAATGTAAATGCGTCTCTGTTGATGGAGCTCTCACATATGTATGAATTGAAAACTGCGAGATGAGGTTTCATTTACGTGTAGCTATCACGGCCAGAACGATGTTACCATGGCAATGAAAATATTTATGGTGGCGGAAATGCACTCTGCACTCCAATCCAACTGTATTCAAACCAAAGAAGCCTGTAGAAAGCTATCCGTTAGTGCTTTTGTTCATCTCCATGACCGTGATTGTCCAGAAATCCCTCAGTTGCGCATACAGGGTTTTTTTTTTTATTAGCCAATCAGCTCAGCCGTAATGCAAAGAAGCCATGCCCCCTTTGCCTAGACCATCCGGAATTGGGTTTTCTAAGGTTTTCATCAAGTCATTCCCCCTTCAGATTTGTTAAGACAAACACTGCTTTTATTTTTTCCATTAGCATATACGATGATTTCTGACTGACTGGAACAACAGACGGCTCTTTTCTGCTTGTTTGAATACCCACTGAACAGGCCTGTTTTGGGAACGACTAATGGTTAAATATCCATAAGTTAATGTTATGTTGGTGGAGCAGTGAATCTGTCTCGGAGTAATGCATCAAGAGAGGGATTTAACCCTGAAGATGAGACGGTGCCAAAGATCAACTCTGGTTCAAAGGCCCTGACAATCACTCTCGCAACTGCTAAAAAACCCCCAAAAATGAGTTAGTTAGTTTACAGTTAGTTAGTTTTTAATTTGCCAAACAACATTATATTATGAAATGGGACTTGTCAGACGAAACAAGTCTTTTTAACCTTCTTTTTATTTTTTTACCTCATAGTAGCCATAGCAGTAATTTAGGTGTTTTGTTAAACAGATACTGGAAATTTTAAATATAAATTTTTAAATCATTTTAATAGTTTAATAAATGAAGTTTTAGAAACAATAATGTTCTGACAAAAAACAAACGACCAACCAACCAACCAACCAACCAACCAACCAAACAAACAAACAACAACAACAAAAATATTTATGTATTAGGGGTGTAACTATACGCGTATTCGTATTGAACTGTTCAGTACGAGGCTTTCAGTTCGTTACATATTACAAAATTAATGATTCAGACTAATACTTTTATATTTGGGGAAAAAAAGAGAATTAAGTTTGTAAAATATAATGTTTTCAGTGCTACGCTCAACAAGGCAGCGCAAACTCCGGGATAGTCAACGTGCTTGACTGCCCCTCCCAGCCCCAAACAGACGAAAACTAGAAACACATCACATTACAAATATCCATTCAGGCAGGCATTTACAACAGATTCGAACAGTGCAACACAATCGATCAGTCACAGCGTTCAGTACATTTATAGCCGCGGATTTTAATGCGGGATTTAAGAAAATTCTAAATGTTATTGAGCACTCCTAGCACAGAACAGAAAGATTGTGACCTTCTTTAGCTGAAGCATAACAGTTGTCTATGTATTGAAGACACATTCCCTGCTGTCTGAAGAAAATGTGGACACTCTTATCTTTCTCAACTTAAAAAAAATAAAAATAAATAAAAAATGGTTCTTTTCTTTCTGTTAGTATATAACTGCATTTAATTTTTTATAAGGAGCATTCAGTTTTGGTTATAAAGGAGGCTTTGCTTTATTTGCTGCTAAAAAGAAACCCCCAAAGATATGTGATGCATGTATTTTTTTTTTTTGCTGTATCATTAACATACCACTGTGACACCACTGTGTTGTATCGCACCGAACCGTGCTTTTTGTGAACTGTTAAACCCCTCAGAATATGCCCTTTATAAGTACTAATACATGTCCAATTTGTTATTAATTAAGCTGATAAGCAACATTACAGTAAAAGTTGGTCCCTATACTGAAGTGCTACCAAATGTTTTTTTAGTTACATTTTAGTTTCAGTTCACTAACCCTAGCTGGATATTGTTAATAGACGAAAATAGACTAGTAAACAGTCATTTTTGCAGCTGTGTTGAAAGTTGATTTGTAGAGTGTTTTTCTACAGAGCCAAAAGCAGAGGGATTCTAAGCCTTCCCATCACCATCGTCCTTCTAAGTTTCTGTCATCACCGTTGCTGATTGAGAGAATGAGCGGGATCGTAACACGGGTCTCTTCGCTATTCCATTTGAGCTCTGATTTAAGACCTGTTGTTTTTATACCCATAAATACCCTGAGTATGGGAGTGCACAATGCTTTATTGGCTGATGCTGCTGTTCACTGGCAAAACTTTACAAGGGAATGGGTGTCAAATAAACCTAGTAATATACCGACCTTCCTCATAACTGTTGAGAGGCCATCCTGTGTGCTTTTAATTTATCTCACTCAGCGTACTGCGGCAGAACAAATGCTGCTTAAGTGACTGAGAGTGATGGACAAGCGCAAGAAATATCCCTTTGAAACTGTATCTTTTAGAATAGGTCTGATACTAAAATCATTGATGTAGTTCTTAATAGTTAAAAGTTAAGTCTGTAAACAGGAGAAATTTACCCATTAGTATGGAGAAAAACCTTTTAGTGACCAAATGATGTGGTCATGACCAGGATTATTAAAGTGAAGTTAATGTAGAAAATTATAATTTCTACCAGCAAAAATTGAAGTAAAGCAAAGCAAAGCAAAATAAAGCAAAATAAAATGTTATATATTTGATTTGCTGACAGCCTTAATTTCTCTTATTATTAAATGTAATAAGAATTAAATATAACAGATCTGTCAGAAAAAAGGTCATTTTGTCAGTGGGGGCTCGATATTTCAGTCTTTACAATTGGGAACCTAAACTGAAGGTCTCCTGAAGTCAGTTCAACAACAGCCATTTCCACCTCCGTATTCTTTTGCATTTCATATCACCATGTGTCAACACCTTTGGGAAAGGACTTAAAGCAACAAAAGACATTTCGTCAAAAAGAGAAACGGCAAAATATGGTGTGACATTTTCACTAACTCTGCTGGTTGTCCTCAAAAGCATGTCATTGGGAAAATAGTTGCCTCGTCTGAGGTCAAAACTGCTGAACAGAAATCAAATGCTTGTTGAGTTTTTTCTCAGAAATTTTCTTTGACGTTTTTCTCTTTAGAAGCACCAGAGAATGTTTCCTGATACAAAGACATTATACAAGAGTCACATCAATGAAATTACTGCAGACAGTTTTTGATTAAATCAGCCATAACAACAAGATGAAAAGCATGCATTATGAGGGTATTGTAAAATTATTTTAGTTAAAACAATATTAATAATAATAATATGAAAATATAATGGCATACGTTTAAAAGAGTAAACATTTGATTAGTAACAGTTTAACACACATCATTATTTATTCACAAATCCAATTATTTAGTTATTTTTATTATTATCTTGTAAATTGTGACTTCATAACTTATATCTCGTAATTCTGACTTTAAATCTCACAATTGTGACTTCATAACTCGCAATTCTGACTTTATATCTCGCAATTTTGCCTTCATAACTCGCAATTCTGACTATATATATCTTGCAATTCTGATTTTATATCTCGCAATTGTGACTTCATAACTCGCAATTTTGACTTTAAATCTAGCAATTCTGACTTCATAACTCGCGATTCTGGTTTTATATCTCACGATTCTGACTATATATCTCGCAATTCTGACTTTATATCTAGCAATTTTGACTCCATAACTCGCGATTCTGGTTTTATATCTCACAATTCTGACTATATATCTCGCAATTCTGACTTTATATCTCACAATTCTGACTTTATATCTCACAATTCTGACTTCATAACTTGCGATTCTGGTTTTATATCTCACAATTCTGACTATATATCTCGCAATTCTGACTTTATATCTCGTAATTCTGATTTCATAAGTCACAATTCTGATTTCATAAGTCACAATTCTGATTTCATAAGTCGCAATTCTGATTTTATATCTTTTAATTGTGTCTGTATATCTTGTTTATGTTCCACCTTATTTTATATTTCACAATTCTGAAAAAAAAGTCAGAATTACAAGTTTGTGTCACGCAATTTTGAGAGAAAAAGTCAAATTGTGTCAAAAAGTTAAAAAAAAGTCTAAATAACCTTTTTACGTGTTTTTATTTAGTGTTGAAAATAGGCTTCTATAATCTATTTAACATAATTTTTATCTCTTTTTACTACAGAAAATGCACATACATTTTCCAGGCCAAATCTTTAACTTTCATGGGAATCCTTAAGACCTCACATACTGCCATAGTCTATGAGAAACTCAGTACATAAAGTCACTCTGCATGTGTTCATTTGTGCTCTGCTGGTTTGAGCTCTTTGAAATACCTCAGCCAGTCAAGCTTAAAAAAAATGGGCGTTTGTCCCCTCACAAACTGCACATCCTGTAGTCTGACATAATATTTATTCAGATCAACCGCATTGTGTTTTAAATGCTAATTTCTCTTCTTGATTCGCCTGCTGCTGAGTTCAGTACAGCACAGTATGACACTGATCTAATCTCTAAACGTTATACGGCAGGTTACTTCACATAACAGCGGGAAACAGATTGCATCAAACATCTGATTGGATGCTAACGTGGTGACTTGGTTCGCTTTGATTTCAGTGGCGACAATGTAAATATGTATCTAACAATACCAGCTGTGAGTACAAATGTAAATGCATGGAGATGAGTTAATAACATAGGAATCAGTGCACCGATGCAATATAACTAGTGGTGTCTATTTCAACGGTGGCAATGTAAAATTTTAAACTGTGAAATGTTGGCTGGCTACAGCCCTTGACGTCAGGTTATCTACTTGTTTTCCTGCCAGTTCTGCAGGTAGATAACATGTTTTTCCTATAAGGTTACATCAAAGGCAAAAAATACAATCAAACAGATGAATATGGCCATTTGCAGAATGCAATTTGAAATGAAAGCAAAAACAATTTTTGTCATTTTATGCACGACTGTGCAAGCACTTGCTCTCTCAACTCAATGGTTACAGTATATTTTCTCAAATGAATAGAGTCGGCCTTTAAAATTGGTCTTCCATTAGGTGAAAGTACGGGAGGATAGCAGGTAAAAACACTGCAATCAGATCCTTGCCTCCATTTTTGAATGTTGACGCAGTATGCTGCTTTTAGGCACTGTTTGTCTTCGTCACGTGAGCCGGGCAGTTCAGATCCAATGACGTGTGATGAGGTGCCATGCTGACTGCTTTGCTTTGACACATGAATCTAATTTCGCGACACCCACTGGTGTACAGGACACCCCGACCCTCACGTAGGACCCCTCATGGTATTATAGAGTCATTATGTTATGGTTAGATTTGTCCAGCACAGTTTCTAAGCCACATATAAGCACAGCAGGAAAAAAATAAAGTTCCATAGGAAAACTGATGTATAGTACTCTGTGGAAGCCCTCATTATGCCTCAGTGTAAAATCTAAAATAGTTAACTGTGAGATAAAGAGATAGTTATATAATAATCTGTGCTGCGCTGTAAAAAACTAAATCTGTAAAATTTACAGTAAAAACTGGACACTGTGGTTCCCAGAAGTCGATGGCTAGAAATACAGTAACAATGCTTTAGGTTATCAGGTTTTAAGCTGAATTTACAGTTAAATACCGTAATTTCAGTAACTGATAAAATGTTAATATACCCATCTATTAAAGTACTGAAATCTGTTGTGTACCTTTGAAATAGACTGATAAGCACCAAATGCAGGTGGTGATGAGAAAGTCACACGATGAACCAAAGCCAATCACAAGCAGCTTTTAAATATGAACATATACATAAGGTGCTCAGTGTCGTTCACACAAACACTAAACACTATCATAATGAGAGTTATTAATGAAATATGCAATAAACATTAATTTAACAACATAAAATGTGACATACAACCCTTATAAAAATCACTTATAGGAAAAAATTAAGAAGAAACAGTTATTTGCAGGGAATTCTGGGAATGTCAGTTACGTTTTTTTTTCCTGTAAAATTTACAAGATTTTACCATTAACCATTTAACAGGTTTTTACAGTATGATGTTTATTTACCATTAAAATCACAGTCCTTTTTTACAGTGTATGATAAGATAGCAATGACCAAATTTGAGGTATAATGACACTCCGGAAAAACCTGCTGCCTGTAGTTACTGTTGCTATGTTTGACAAGTCATGCCACTCACAAATTACTCATGTTCTCACACAGTAAAAAAACACATCACAGAGCAAAGAGGAAACTGACAAAATGCTGACAGACAAGAGAGAGCAGGTTACTTTTGGTATGAAACGAATTTTGGGCTTGTTTTCACTTAAAAATAATAATTTCAAAGAAGGAATAGTTATAATTGTGAGAAATAAACATAAATCGAGTATTTCACAATCTAAATTCTCAATTATGATGTATATAAAAAGCAGAAAGAATAACTGTGAGATATAAAGTCACGATTCTAGTTATAATTAATGTCACCATTACAAGAAAAAAATATATATAAAAAATCTAAAATAATTATCCAAAAATGTGTCAATGGCCCTCAGAAAAGACATAGTTTTAAAACAGTAGAGTTTAGATTGGCTGCATAAAGTGTGTATCTTTTTTTAGATATACTATTACACTCTGAATATCAGATATTTGAACTTTGATTGCAGCTCAAATAAAAACACTTAAAGATGACATCACTACTAGTGGTCAGAGCATGACATTTAAAGCTGCAGGTCCCTGAAGCAAATCCACCAAATACTGCTAGACATGAACAGGTTTAACTTCACACACAGAAGCAGTTCATTTCCTTAATACATAAAGCACATAATATGCAGGATGCAGTGGAGGTGTTTCAATGGCGTCATATATGTAATTTATCATGGCCACATTTCTTTCTCTCTCCTTTTTCCCTCACTCCCACACATTGAAACACTCCCACACACCCCATGTTCCTCAGCAAGTATCTCCCACAGTCATTTATTCATGTCAAACCGTCAATCATTTTCTTAATAAACACAGCGTCACAATATGGGCCGTGCAGGTTAATATAATAACGGTCTGTCCATCAAATGCACTGATTGAGTGTTTGTTTTACCAGCAGGGGTCAGTGTGGTCTCATACACACATGCACATGCTCACATACACACACACACACACACACACACACACACACACGTACAGTACTGTGAGGCAGTCAAAGCCAAACGTGGGCCTCTTAACAGATGCCCTGTGAGAAATAATTCATACCGAAGCCACATCCAGCACAATGGCCTCCACATCTCTGCTGAATCTCTGAGTTCAGTGTTGAAGGTGCTCGGAGCCCAGTCTCTCCCTCCTCTGCGCACCAGAGCATCGTGTTTAATTCATTCGTGTAACTTTGGTGAATTTTTGTCGGTTTTACACAAAAAGAGAAACAAAGATGGAACAATATCACAGCATGAGTGCAATTTAAAAGTCTGCTATGCTTGTTTGCACTGCATAACCGCTGTTTTTCATGAGGGTGGGATGGTTTTTGGGTGGAAAAAAATGAACATGTTTCAAAAACTGAGCTTGAGAGTAAAAATAAATGTGGTGGAATATGTTATGGTAAGGCTGGATGAATGTCAAATGCCTTGTGCAGAACTTGTTCAAATCTTGCTTAAACCGGGCTAAGCTGGTTTGGTCTTTCAGCATGCTCAAGCTTGTCTTTAACATCCTGACCAGGACAAGAGACCAATTCAGACCAGTAATCCAGCCCAGATTGGTTTATGATGTTGGTTTTCAGGTTTGTACTGTATATAATTATTAAGTATTTTGCTGTTATTACAGTGAGTGGGAAATTGGTCTTCCTTAATGTCTGGTTCTTGTGGACTTAACTGGTTTCTGCTTTTATTCAAGCTTCTCCAAGTTGGTTTTCAACTGGTCTTCCATCTGGCCAACAGACCAGTCTGACCAGGTAAGAGACCAACAAAGACCAGTAAACAATCATAGACTACTTTAAGATGGGTTGTTTGTAGTATTTTGCATGGTGGTTCCACTGTTGGTTAGTACTGTCAGAATTAATTTGATCTAATGCACTTTTTTAATACCTGTTCCTGGTCATTATAACTGTCTTTAAAAGATCTCTTATCTAAAACACCCACAACACTTTAAACCAACCAGTAGATCTACCTGATCGTGATGGAAGACCAGTAAACCAGCATGGATGGTCTTTTTTTCTGCAGCTTGGAATTATTAGTCGCTTTTCCACTATCAGGCCAATCCGAACTGTTGTGGTTTCGTTTTCCACTGTGGGGCTGATAACGGATATTTTTCAAATGCGTCATTTGTTTGCTGTAGTAACACAAATGTTTACATATAATATTGCTATTTTGTGTTTACGGTACTTAAAATAGCAAGATGCTGATTGGCCACGTTGCACATGCACTTTAACCATGGAAACACAACTAGAGCCGTACCTTACAGTTCCCAATAGTGGAAAAGCGGCTATTGTAACCCTTTTACATACACATTTCACTTCCTTTGTACCTGTTCCTGGTGGTCTGAACTGGTTTAAGCTGGTCTTCAGCTGGTCTCAGTCCTGAAAAGTGAGTTAAACCAGCCGATTGATCAGCCTGACAAGAATGGATCTGGTCTATTTTCTAAGCACATCTTATTGATCTTTCATTCATGCATAAATTAAAGTCAAGAAATTCTAAGTTGCACTCAGATTTACATTCATCACGATATGGAAGAAAAAAATCTGTCGTCACATCATCATTACTTTGTAGCTCATCGATCATTTAGATTGATTGATATTGATGCAGTTTGATAAAAATCAATAAAATCACTTCTGGAGATATTTAGACTGCTGAAATGGGTTCAAAGATGTCAAAATTCTCACCTGTCTGGAGAGAAAACATAATCTTTAGTGATGTGTTGTCACCCCGCCATGAAATCCAGCAATCTTTCTCTCTCTCTCTCTCTCTCTCCCTCCCTCTCTCTCTCTCTCTCTCTCTCTCCCTCCCTCTCTCTCTCTCTCGTTCTCTCACTCCCTCCCTCTTGGCCAGCATTGGTGGTTAGTGAAGCCTGTACTTCTGCAGACTGTGTGCCAGAATGATAGAGGAAAGTGCCAGCAATCTGGTCTTTCTCAGCCACAACACTGAGAGAGCCACATACTGAGCAACACCACCATCAAACACCTCCGCAGTTTCATCTTAACCACTGAATTGTCACATCTGTTTGAATCAGAATTATTCGGAATCCATCATTGCAAATGCCCTTGACAAAAAATATTATTATTTTGTAAATTTAATTTTCAAGATGGCGATCAACCAATGTGTACCCATCACGGAGACAAATTAAAAATGTTTTGCTGTTATTTATTTTATATTGTTAAATGAAACCTTTACATCTTTAGCCAAGGAATGTATTTAGTTTTGGTTATTTTTAAAGAAAGAATTAATACAGTGATCAAAAACGCATAAGAAGAAAGGTTTGGTTCGTTTATAATTCACTCTGGTGCATTGAGGGAAATGCTTAGATGTTGGAAGTATGAAATGTGGCATAAGGTTTGCCGGGTTAGCATGTCCAGTTCACTTTCTACATTGAGAGTGTAACAAATGCGCAGGGAAGCAGTCAGATCCAATAGCAGAGTGTTTAATGATAAACAAAGGGGAGTACAACGGGCTGAGGTCGAAAACTGCAAACAGGAATGTAAGAGACAAAACTGAGAGAGAGTCCAGTAAGCAGGCAATGGGTCAGGAGACCCAACAGTGTCCAGGGGGAAAAGACGGGAGTCATGGTCAAGAAGGCAATCGAGGTCGGCAACAGGAATCCAGGTAAACAGAGTGTCCGACAGCTCTCCTGGCTGTTGTTCGGTGGCTGGCTGGGTAGCCGGGCCAAACTGAATATCATCCAGCCCCTCTCGCTGGGAGATAATGTCAGGGACCGTGGCAAACCCCTCAGGGTACACTGAGGTGGGTGATAGCTCCTCGAGCTTTAAAACCGGAACCAACTGGGTCTGGGGTAGCGCTTCTGGCTGGGTGACTGGAGCTGTCGTAACGTGTGACAGTCCGTCATATTGAGCAAACGAACCGGAAGGTATCAGCTGCGGCCCCTGATGCCGTGACTGATGGTTTAAGCCGCTTAACTGTGGGTCCAAACCAGCCGAAATTAACGAACGCCCCTTAGACTGTGCTGCTGGCCCGTTTTGAACTCCTTACAGCCCCTGTCGCTGTAGAGTCAAAACCCACCCATGGTGGTGCAGACATGATCGTAGTGGAAGACAACTCCACTGGCGGAGACACCGGAACTGACTGGATCGTTGACAGTTCTTGGTGCTGCGGGACGGACACAAATGGAGACGTGCCGACCGGCATTTTGGAATTGGTAGCATCCGCCATTTTGTAGGCAAGCTCGAAAATCGTGTGCACCCTCTCACTAGCGTCGAGCGAAGTAATCATTGTGTCCCAATCGTGCTGCCCAGAATCCTCGGTTTCAGCCTCTCCTAAGGTCATAGAAGATCCGCAGGCGGCGAGCACTGAATCCACCAGCTCAGGGAAAGTCCATGCCGGGTCTTCGTTCATTCCCTCATCAACGAAGTCCAACACTTCCGGGTCGAGTCCCATCTGGAAACAGCCTTTCAGCTGATCCTCCTCACCGTGCACCAAGTGACTGAACGTGATAAACTCCTCAGCGTACTCCTCGATACATCGTCCTCGCTGGAATATCGAGCACAAGGTCTTCCACGGTGACCAATCGGGCACGACAGTCTCAGCGGCACACTCGCTGGATCTTGATCGGCTCATCATTTCTGTTACAAATGAGCAGAGAGGCAGTCAAATCCAATAGCAGAGTGTTTAATGATAAACAAAGGGGAGTACAACAGGCTGAGGTCGATAACTGCAGACAGGAATGTAAGAGGCAAAACCGAGAGAGAGTCCAGTAAACAGGCAATGGGTCAGGCAATAAACAAACAGTGTCCAGAGGGAAAAGACGAGAGTCGTGGTCAAGAAGGCAATCGAGGTCGGCAACAGGAGTTCGAGTAAACAACAATACAAAAACAGGGGAAAATGCTTACAGAGGAGGTACGAGACACACACAATGATGAGCGGGGAACACTGGGAATTCAGGGGTATAAATACAGGGGTTGACAACATGAGAGGGGCAGAGAACATATTAGTTACTGTGGAAACACATTAGGTGGGTGGAGACAGGGACCACAGGGGACAGAACATACAAGGAGTGGAAAAACACAACATACAACAAGGAGTGCCATCCTTTAAGTTCGACTGGCACTTCCAGCAGATCATTACAGAGAGCCATTCAAAACACCCACTTCGGATGTTATCACTCGATTGAATGGGCGCGTTATCAGTCGTTATCATCCCATTCATCTGGGTCAGTAGGGGCCTGCAGCACCTACTGGTAGGCTTAGAAGGCTTATCACCCATAGGACTACAGCTCCGGACCTGCTGCACCTACTGGTAGGCTTAGAGGGCTGTTATCATCAATCGATCATTTTTTTGGTCACACTGTACGACAATAATACTGTTTTTGTATCATAGTAAAGTGTAGGTTTAGGGTTGGGGTAGGTGTAAACATAATCTAATCAGTAGAAAAATTCATTTAATTTTTAGTTTTACCAGTAGGTGCTGCAGGCTCCTTCTGACCCATATTAGAACATACCAAGGAATACAATAAAAATTTTTATGTTGGCATTAGCATGTAGCTGAAATTGCTCAACTGCGGCAGCTATATTTGTATTTTTTTTTTTTTTTGAGAGAGAAATCTATCACAAATTGCATCTTCACACCTCATCATTCAAAGCATGTTCAGCCTTATTTAATATTGCTAACACTTTTTACCACAGAAGAAGATGTGCAGTATGAAGATACTAACATTTTGTATGTCAATATTGCTAACAACATACTACAAAAAGTGTGGGGATGCTAATTTTGCTAAAAACATTTGGATGAGGTGTTTTGCTAATACCGCTATCAACATTTTACACCATGAATGTGAGGAATCTAATATTGCTAATATTGTGGATGGATGAGGTGTTTTACTAATCTTGCTAACTAAGAATGAGGAGGTGTGAGGATGCTATTAGCCCTTTTTATAAGTGTTGTGCGCAAATTATAAGGAGTTTGGTCTACCTTACCATTTACTGAAAATAGTATGCTAGCTGCAAGCACCTACTATGTAGGCTAATATGATTCCACTGGAATGTTGCTAACATGACTGCACATTTGCGCAGCCCTGATTTGAAACAAATTAACAGATATGTTATACTTATTCTGTATCAGTCAGACTGAACAATTATCTTTGTTAACATAGTTTGCCATTGAATTGTTTTTGGCTGTAAAGTGGAAACTAATGACCAGGTGCATCCAGTATCTCCCTTAATGCCATATATGAAATAAACAACAAAATTAAACTGTTACAGTACGTGCAACCCTGAGACATCCTTGTAAAATATGGATTTGCTGGCTTTCTCCTTGATGGATGTTATCTCAGTATTGTGTAGATGGGGTTAGTCTGATCTGTAAAGAATTAGATGCATAGCAGACATGAGGTTGTGACCGTGTCATTCTCCTGTCCACTTGGATTGGTTAGCCAGATATTTGTTCTGGTCTCGTCTAAGAAGAGTGAAGAGGAAGTGCACATCAAACCAGGGGAAATCAATGCTACTCCTTCTCGCCAGAAGTCTTGAGAATAGGCATGATTAGTTTAATTGGCTAACGATCCAAAAGCCCAGAATAGAGCCTTATCCTCAGCGAGCTGCCTGATCCCTGGCTGGATCTGGCCTCCAGATCCGGAAGCAGAGCAAACGAAAGAGCCATCCAAATCAAAGTCTCTCAGACAGGCTAATGCTGTTAGCATTAATAGCATCTGCTGAGAGACTTTACTTCTGTGGCATTTGTAAACGTGTAGAGTCCAGTTAATGCTCATTTATAAACTCCATTTAGACTTTCTATTTAACATTAAGGCTAAAGTAATGTGTTTTTGGTTTGTACTCTATATTCAAGATAACATTTATAAAATCTTACACGACAAACAGAAAATGTAGGGGATAATGTATAGGCATCCCTTAAGGGGTTTATTTTGCATTAATGACCGCCTGGCTGTTCATTAACCTGCTCATTACACAGCTACTTGCCAAAGAAATAAATACATGGACATGAAATATTGATTTTCATTTGAAGTTGTTTTATTACCTTTGTAGATTAGCTTAAAGCTACCGCTAAGAAAAATAGTCCAGGAAACCTTCACCCTAACAAGACGACAAACATAGTCAGAGTTACATTATTATTATCGTTGTACACTCTAGGTTATCTATAAACTAGTTAACTAAATGTGCAGTCACTTATGTGCAGTACATTTCTGCAACATTCCAGTGTTAATTTCTTTGCTGAATAATTTTCGTCATAATGTTTGTCAACTACATTTTTTCACTGACGAAAACAAGACAACAATGAATGAAAAATTATTTTAAATGTCAAGAGATTTTCAACATAGCTTTTCTCATTTTCATCAATGAATAAAAGCCAGATGAAAATGTTACAGAGTGACAGTTTGGGAAGAGATTAATTCAGAATGGATCTGCTGTGTTATTTGGAGGATAGCTGGATATAAGCTAACATAAACTTGCTGCACGTCTCATTAAATGTTCTAAAATGTCAATATGTGGGATTAAGAAAAGAGCAGGCATATGGATCAATTTGACAATGCAATAGAGTTCATTCACATAAACAGAGTCGATTACATATGAAGTGAATGTAAACAGTAGGTAACATGTATCAGTACATCTGTGTAAATTCGGTTTTAAAGGGGTAGCAGCCTAATTTAGTTCCTACTGTGCTAGTCACTGATGTTAATCAAGCAACAAAAGTAAAATCACTGCTTCTGACTGAAATACTTGATAATTAGTAGTCCTAATGATTAAGGTAAATTTATTTACAGAAATAAATATCTCTGCTTGAAAGAATGAATAATATGGTAAACAAGTCGTTATAAAGAGTGTATAATTAGCCTATATGCCACTAACGAGAAGACCATGTTCTTGTCTTTTATGAGTGGTTATAGTTAATTTTAACATAATGGCAAGTTGTGCGTCACTGCAGTTAAATCTATTGTGTTAAGTTTATTTTTATAAAACCTTAATGTCAAACATAATGAGTCTGAAAATTGTAGAGAAATGCTTAATAAAATGCTTTCCACGGCAACTTAACTGTAAATTTACTGTAGATTTAGTCGACTAAAGTCTTATGAGACTTAAACAAATTTAGATGACTAAATTATGACAAAAAACTAAATGCCATTTTAGTCAAAAGGCTATGAATAAAAAAAAATAAAAAAATGCTGTCAAAATTAACACTGATACAGACAAAAAATGTAATAATAGTAAAATTCAGCTCACACACAAGTTGCTTTCAATCCGAATACTTTTTAATGGTTATTGTGTCGAATCCATGTGACCGTATTTAATGTTTAGTATTAGGAAATCTTTTGCACTCGAATGACGCACCCTAATCCAGTGTTGGGGTTAACGCATTTAAAGTAACATGAGTTACGTAATCAGATTACTTTTACAAGTAACTTGTAAAGTATATTACTTTTTCATTTACACAAAAAAATATCTGTTACTTTTTAAAAAAGTTTTAAAAAGGCTGGGAGGTCTTCCCCTTATTGACTGACAAATCCTCCAAATCAACAGTGCAATAACTCAAAATATTATGCAAATCTGCAATAATTAAATGTTACATAATATAATCCTAATTTAAAAATTCTTTTCAATAATCAGTTTCTTTGCTGCTGACCTGCTGTGATACAATTCAGCCATACTAATGAACAAAAATGACTTCAAATAAACGCAATCATGTTTGTTTCTGTCCTTCTTTTTAATTGTTGAAGAGTGTTGAATTTTCTTCCTTATTTTTCCTTCCTTATGGAGTCTTATTCGTGTTACTGGTGTGAGAAGGCTTTTACGTTTACCAAAAATAACTTTTTATATTAAAAACAAACAAGCAAGCCCTTCCTAAATGAGAAAAAGTAACGCAAAACATTACTTTCGTTAAAATGTAACGCAAGTAGTTACATTTTTAGGGTGCAATGCAATATCGTAATGCATTACATTTAAACTTTCCACAGCACTACCCTAAAAAAATGCAATACATTTTACCTGCACTAAAGTTCTTTCCCAATACATTTGCCCTGACCTCAAAAATAAGTTAAGACTATTAGGACGTTCTGCAATATAAATATACTTTACATTGAGTTCCCTCCTGGGGATTAAACAAAAAAAAAAATAAAAATACATCAAGGCAAGTGATGTTTGAAAATATGAAAAAAAATACCAAGGAACTTATGCTGAGACTCCAGACTGGCAGATAAGGCTGTTTGGCCAAGCGTGCCTTAGCTGGGGAAGGATTTTGGGCGTCTTGTCAGGAAGTCTTAGGGAAGCATTTCCTCTTTTCATATTTCATCTGAATGCAGCGTAGACTGTATGCGGTGGGTAGGGAACATATAAAGAGGCTTGCTCGGAGCTACAGCCTTTATGCGACCAAAGCTTTCAAAGGAAGAAGGTTGCTTACCGCACCAGGGTTTAATGGTACCCTGCTCGTCCTCTCTCCCGCACTCTCTCTCACTCTACTTTCCTTTCTTCTTTCTTTCTACTTAATCATGCCTTTACTTTCTATCTCTTAGCAAACCAAACCATACAATCACACAGTATAGGCCCTTGCACACACACACACACACATGCGGGCCGTGTGCACTAATGTTTGGCTTTGATGTACCTATCTTCCTGTTTAAATGAGAGAGCATGAGTTGGGGGGGGAATGTAGATGCTGGTGGCTGGGAGGTTTCTGCGCATTATCGAGTCTTCTCAGGAAGCATGCTGGACAGGGAAAGTTGGAGATAGAGTGAGGGACTTCAACCAGCTGCTGTCGCATTGCCCCAGATGAGTTCCCCCCTTAAAACTGATTTAATATTCAGCGTTCCTGCTGTTTTTGACCAGCTCCTTTCAGTGAGATTTCCTGTTGTTTGTGATTACAGGTTAAGGATTTTTAAGAATTTCTAGCTGAGCATATTTAGAAAAACAAAAATCCATAAAAATATAAATTTCAGAAATGATGTTTCGAGATTTTGATTGCTTTTCCAGTTGACTATAATTATTGGATTTCTAACAATTAGGCTCCCAGCTGTGCAAGAAGAAAAAAAAAAGATATGTGAAAATGAATCAGTTCAAAATGGTATTTTGATAATTTACATTTTTCCAGTTATAACTATCTGATAGGAGTTTTAACAATTTCTAGCACCAAAATAAACAAACAAACAAATAAATAAATGGCATTTCCAGTCAATCATAATGATAAAATGCTTTTCACCAATTTCTAGCAGAGTACATGTAGAAAAATTTCTGATGGCAGACATAATTGAATGGAAAACATTTTGTAAACTTCTATTTACATGTACGTATAAGCACACTTGTTTTGAAGTGAACAGAAAAAAACAATAATGTTTTCTTATGTTTTTAATTGATCACTTTTATTTTCCAAACAGTGGTTTGAAATAATAATATTAAAATGAAATAATAATAAATGTGAAATGTGTATTTTAAAGCATTTCATTTTTTTTTTGCTAATTTTAGTAATTATTTTTGTTAAATATTTCAATTTCAGGCACCAAAACGAACAAATAAACAAAAATACATAAGTAAAACTAAAATAAATTAATACTGCACACGCACACAAAAAATCCTTACATGCAAGTAATAGAAATTTTAATTACTGTTTTTAAAGGTTTATTTCATTTCAGTGACTTTTCTAGTCAATCGTAATGATCAAATGCTTTTCACCAATTTCTAAAAGAGCACACAGCAAAAATGTCAGATGACAGACATTTTTTATGTTTTATGTTATTAATTTCCATTATGCTTTACCAAGGATTTCTTTCTACATAAGCAAATGTTAAAAAAGTACATAATTGCAAACATTTTAGACATTTTAATTACTTTTTAAACAAGATTTTATTAACTTATTTGAACTTAATCCAATTCACTTTTTTAATTTTTTCTACACCGACTGGACTGTTAACATAACTCGAAAATTTAAAAAAAATAAACACACATAGATACTGTAGATCACATATGTGGTATTTCTGTAAAAACCTATTCCTTTTTCACTAACGACCCTTCATGCAGTGTAACCTAGCATTAACTAGCACTACTTAACATTTTATTTATTTCATTATTATTTTTACAGCGTAAACATGCAAGTTAATTAGGCTCATTCTATATTTAGCCTTATTCTGAAAACTCGCTACATTTCTGTCCATGTTTAAATTGTTAACTCATTTGCATATGTATGTGATTCGAGTGCTAAAACAAAGATAGTGCATCGTATGCAAATAAACAACATTATCAGCAAGCACATTTTTCTTCTTTCTTTTAATACCTCATTTCTTATTTTTTATTTGCATTGCTCTTTTTATATCTATCTTGGCAAAGACAGCCAAGTCTCAACTGATTGACTTCATGCCGACTTTCTTTTTTTTTTCAGCCAAAGAAACACATGCAGGCGATGCCCTGCAAAAGAGGCCATCCATCCAAGTGGAAAAGGAAAACAAATACTCACGCCAGCTGCTGTTATCTCTGAAACCGCATTAAAATTGGCTCAAGTAAGTATGCAACAATGTGTGGACGTCACAGCTCATACTTCACAGCGTCCTTGTCTTTTGCTGGGGGTCGTGATCTCATTCCTATGGTTTCATAAGCAAATCCTTTCCCACAAATGGTAGCGACGTGCCTGATTTATTTGTCGAGTTTTGTAGGACGCAGGAAAAGCTCAGGTGAAGGATGAGAGCAGGGATCTTTAACCAACGTGGCGGACAGCACAATAACTCAGCGTGATTGATTTATGCGTGTGCTGTTTAGAGTTCTGTTTAAAATCTGCACTATTACACTTACCTTTGGCTCTCCCAAAGGAGCAAACCACGCATTTTCATGTTTACAGAGCGGAGGATAGAAGTTAGATCATCTCGAGCTGTGTCACACTGGCTTTAATGGGATCTGTTGGGTAGCTATTCTGGAACAAGTGTGTAGGAAAAGTGGAACTATTAGGATTTTATAAACGAGGTTCTACGGGCTGCTTTTAATAGTGGTGTATTCAATACTCGCCCCCTTTAAGAATAGATCAAGGTCATCGCACTGGAAAAAAAAAAAAAATCTTAATCAGTATTTATTATCTTGTTTTCCACTACAGTGTAACTCATTTCTTGCTGTATTTTGTCAGACCAGTACACTTAATACCAGAAAACGAGATTTAATATCTTAGTTTTACTTAATGAAGAATAATAATTTTGTATTTAAATATTGAAAGTCAGAAATGTTGCAGCGATATATTTTGTATTTGGATGTGAAAGACTGAGGACCTACACGGTCCAGCAGGTTTTGTTTCCCAAAAATATTCAGTGTATGAGGACCTATATCCCAGAATGCTTTGCTCGCATCATATCCCTCTGTTAGGGTAGTGAAGCGACAGTGAGAATGATAAGGGTCACATTTAATGACTCTGTCCATCATCAAGTGGCATTTTGTTGGATTTTTATGAGCTTATTTTTGAAATTGATGGCCTGGATATGAATTCTCCATGTTTTTGTATGAACACACATGAATCTCTGGGGCTTTTTTATCAGTATTGAGTTTATGAAAAATATGTTGACTGAAATAAATAGCTATTTTCAGAACAGCATACTAACATATAAATACAATTTTTTTTTTGCAGTATTTAATAGAGACTACAATGCTCATATTGGCTATGCATATGTAATTGAGAACTTATTTTATTTTCCAAATGGTATTTAGAATGAAACAATAATAAATGTGAAATGTGTATTTTAAAGTATTTAATTTTTATAGATTATTTTAGTATATATTTTTACACATATTACATGCAACTTATTAAAAATATTTTAAATAAGCTATATATAAAATATGTTTAAATATGATATTTTAAATATAATGATTCCTAAATTAAGTAAAATATTATAAAATATAAAAATGCAATATAACTATCTATTGTTTCTGTTTATTTCTAAGATACTAACACTCATACTCAGGTCACATGACAGAACTACAGTTTGAAATTCTTGTCTTTTTATTTTTTATTCTTCATGTAAAAAACCCCTAAAGTGTATACTGCTTACTAAGCTAGTACACCATCCCATTCAGAGCCCATGTATTTTGTCTGTTTTTACCTGACATAGAAAAAATTTGAGATTGAGGCCAGGTGTGCAGCTAAATATTGCATCATGACATTTATTGTTGCGTGCATTATCATGTTTCGCTGTTATTTCAAGTTCCGCCATGTTGACACAAAATCCCGCTCGCTCTGCGAATGGCAAACGCTGAAAATTATGTAAATCGAACACATGCACGATTAGTCAGAGCAAGATTAATTTAAACTAAATCTGGCAACCTTGAGACAAAGAAGGGTGCTCTACATGGCTGTTCGCTTTTGTGTGTGAGAGATTTTTCCCCCACGTGCATCCTTTGCGCAACTCATCAAGGCGAAAAGAGACCTTGCGAGTGTGTCTGTGTGTGTGTGTTGCAGGGGGGAGTGATGTTCCTTATTGCCCTCTGAGAGCTAATCACCACGGTGTGCAAGAGATAAATCCAAGCTTTAGATAAAAGCAAGACTCATTGTGCATAACAAACCGTGAACAGACCTCCTCCTGCCTGCTTTCACTTACTCACTGCTGACAGCACACACCCACCTGCAGACCCTGCAGATCTCACACCGGTTCTGCTGCATGTCCCGCACTGCTTAGGTCAGACTGGAAGTAAGGAAGCTGCTTCTAGATCAGTGCAAAATGATCAGTTTCCTCAGCAATGGCTCCTGTTCTGCAAAACACCACCTGGTCACATGGCATAAACATAGGTGCACTTCTTAGCAAGACACAAAATACGTACTAACCAGTACATATTAGTTTCCATATGCAGTTTCCAAAATAAAAGAACACTGGAGGCAGTAAAACTCTGACATCTTTTATTGCTTTTCACACAAATTTACAGAGTTTCGTTTAATAAAGCATAATTTTGGCACACTTAATTGAAGAATATCGTTATGACTTCAAAACAATATTGATACATACATCACACATTATCCAGCTTTATATCTATGGGTTTTTATAAAAGGTAGGTTTGTTCAGTAGTTAAGAGGCGAGGAGCTCCAGCCTAGTCTCACGGCAATTCCTGGACTCATGGAGGTCCGGTGCCCTTTAGAGTTTGCACCTTATCGGATGTTATCACTTGGTTGAATGGGTCATTATCAGTCGTTATCAACCCATTCATATGGGTCAGTAGGGGCCTGCTGCACCTACTAGTAGGCTTAGAACGCTGTTATCATCCATAGAACTACTGGGAACTACTTTTTTTATCTCAATAATACCTTTAACACTTTACCTCAATAATACTGTTTTGCCTTGACTTTTGCTTTTTGTCTTGCTTTTCTGTTAAAAAACAGTCCAGTTGTCTTTTTGCACAATTCTACATCCTGTTTAAGATTCAGCAAGAGAACTGGGATTTATTAGGCATTCTCAACTCAGCTCTAAATGGATTCCAGAGTTTTGGCAGAGAGGTAGATTATCTGCAAGTGGTGACTTAAAATCCAAATGGACAACTTTTGCTGAAATGTAATGAAATTGGTTTGCTTCACCGCTGAAAATGTTAACAGCTGAACAAATAGTTTCTCTGAAAGTCATATCAGATAGTACTAACCCATTTACATGGTAAATTAAAAAACTTAAACACAACCTAATGCATGCAAGAGAAGGAAACTATGACCCTGAAGACTCAATGTGCCAGAGGTACTTGAATGAGAAATTCTTCAAACAAAAGATGCAATGTTACACTTCGGGAAATGAGAAAGCCATTAACGAACAAAGGAGTTTAACAACCCTGACAATACCAAACCTTCCACTGTGACATTTCAGCAGGAAGATGGAGAGTAGTGGAATCTGAGGTTTGTGATGTTTATCAAGCTTCATCCAGTCTTTATTCTGGACCACATCACCACGAGCCCTTCCCTTTTTCCATAATGCAATTTCTCCAAAAGTAGCTCCTGAACAACACTGGCCAGCTAATCTCACCATATGGAAGTACTGACAGATGCTAAGTGGCTTGCTCAAACCTTTTTGGCAAATAAATAATTGTAATTTATGGCTGCTTCATGTGCTTTTTTGTCTTGCAATGGATGCGAGATGGTGTATCACGTTTCCCAGCCATGTCCTTCCTAATCAAATCGTGGAATGGTTCCAAACCCCAAACTTTCATGACAGGCTTGGACTCTTTGAGCATTCAAAGCAGTAATGCTTTTAATTGAACTAAGAAGTGGCTCGTGGCTGGACCAAGAGGCCCCGCTAATGAAAGTTTATGTGACGTGTTGAAAGCATTGCCCCATTAGTGGGCCTTATTCGGGTTTGTGGACATCATAAAGCAAAGGAACAATAGGAGAACATCTGCTCCTCAAGCCTCCTAAAGGTCTCAGACTCAATAGCCTATTGTCTTAACAGCTGTGTGGATGTTTGAGTTTGCAAAGACTTAAGTTAGATATAGAGTTTCCACACAGTGACAGTGATAGAAACAGGGCACTATTAAATCCACTTCATTCATTCATTTATAAATCCTATTTAAATTATATTTTCCCTATTTAAATTGTTATGATGCAAATAAATAAATAAATGAATAAATAAATTATTATTAATAATAATCGTAATTTAGGGCCCTGTAAAAATAAATGTTATTTTAATGTTGTATTTTCCATTTTAATGGTGTAATTGTTCAGCTGATTCGGATGTTCACATGATCACATGATTTGAATGGGTCGTTATCAGCCCATTCATATGGGTCAGTAGGGGCCTGCTGCACCTACAGGTAAAATGTAAAATTAAATTAATTATTCTAGC
>JAUCMT010000059.1:5086875-5098599 GCA_032357475.1 Enteromius thamalakanensis
ATCAACAACCTGTTGTAAAATGTCAAGAGTCACAGGCACAAACTTATCAAATACCGCAGAGCAGTGGACAAAGACAGAAGGGTCATTAGCAACAGGATGAATAAGGGCCCTAATAGAGCATACCTTATTTGTAAAAAAAAAAAAAAAAAAAAAAAAAAACCGCTCATATGTGGCTCTGGAGGCATCAACACAAAGTTTTGGGAACATTTAGAACAGAGTCAATAGTCCTGAACAAAATACAAGGCTTATTATGATTTAAAGTGAGGATTTCTGTGAGATTTTCTCTTAGCCTCTTTTTTAACCGCCTGGTAATGGCGCCAGCAGTCTCTAAGCATTTGAAGTGACACATACAAATTGTCCTTTTTCCATTTACATGGTTCAAACTTGGTTTTCGGCTGTCTGATTTTTAGTGGTGCCACAGAGTGCATAGACTCGGGCATAACACAGATAGAGTTAAAAACAGAAGTGAACTAAGCACCAGTGGAAGAGTTAATAATCCGCCAAGATCTGGCAGATGCGTGCGGCGCATCTGTATTAAAAAATAGGAATCTCAAATAAATCAGGCATATGATCTGAGAACCCAGCATCACAGATTTCCAAATTAGAAACAGGCAACCCATACTATAAAACAAGATCAAGAGTGTGACCACGTTCATGTGTGGGACCACATGCAAACTGCTCAAGATTAAAAGAGTCAATAAGTTGTAAAACGTCCTTTGCCATCTGATTTCCAGGACAGCAAACGTGGACACTAAAATCTCCAACAATTAGCACATGGTCATATTTAGGCATAATTTCAGCCAGAAAAATAGAAAAATTATTTTTCAGCCGCCTAGCTCCTCTTAGGAACTGAATGAGGAAAACATCCTTTCCCACAGTCTGTCCTGCTATAAGATCGTGGTGGGCTGCTAAAGCCGCCACATAAGCCTTAAGTGTAGAAGGGGTCCGACACCGATCTTGCAGGTGCTGTAGAAATGACAATATCAGTGATATGTCACATGTATGGGGGTTTTCATTGCACACTGCGCACCATCTAGAAAACACAGACTATATCATAGCATAAACACATCTTGTAGACGGGGCTCTTGCTTGTGAAATAGTGTTTAGTACACGCTCTGGGAGGCAAACAGGCTCCCGTCTAGCTGCCACCAGTGGCGGTTTTAGACACGGGCGAACAGGGCAGCCGCCCGGGGCGCCATTATTTCTTGTCACGTGGGTGGCGGCACACGAACTTAAAGGAAAAATAATAATCTGTGCAGCTAAGCGGTTTTCTACAATGTTGTAGCGGACCCCGTCCGAAATGATGGCCGAAGCTTTACTGATGTTTCTTGACTTTTATTAACGTTCCTTTTCTTTTCCAGAAATTACCGTAAGAGCTGTATAAAGTGACATAAGTTGTACATAAACATTACAACATATTCAGCGATTTCCACAAAATACTTGTTTTAACTAATAGCATACAAAAACTATGTGGGTGTTGGGGGGCGCCAGGAGTGAGTCTCGCCCGGGGAGCAGTTCAGTGTAGAACCGCCACTGAAGGAAACACAGAAAATACTAAAACGAAACCAAAACTAAACTGTGACATAGAACAGACAAGGGCGTGACAGTAGTAAAATGTTAAATTATAATGTTAAATACTACTGTATGTAACTTTTCTGTTCTTTTGAAAAATCAAGCATATTGTGTTAAAATCACAGAGACAGAAAAATATTAATGAATAGCTTCTATGGGCTTAAGGGCCACTATGAATTTCAAATCTTTGTACAGTTTTCAGTGTATTTCATAAGATTTTCTGAGGATGTCAGTTACATATTGGAGAAAAAAGAATCAGTAAATGCTGTGATAGACCTAGTTGAAATGCTGATTATTCATTTAGCTCCTCCTTCTGACTGGATTTTTTCCCTCATCTGCGTGGGAGAATCATCAGAAGTGTACTGTATTGGTCATATCATAAGGAATCAAATTTTCCTTGATCTTTTTGAGATAAAAGACTTCATTGTACTATGAAAACGTACTGTACTCTCTCAAAACTTCCTCCCTAATGATACACAGTCCGTCCAGTGGAACTAGGCTGCTAAAGTGATATATAATTAAAAAAATTTAAGGTTTCTGATATAGCTTTGCTACATAAATCACAGGAAACTGGCTATGACCTAGGAAAAATTAATAATATGCTGTTTTAGCATTCATGTAAGAGCATATAGTAGAAGGCTTGTTATTATTACAATGCTTTTATTTACTAACAAATAGTTGACCCAAAAAAGAAAATTTGCTGAAAATATTCTCACCCTCAGGCCTTCCAAAATGTAAATGAGTTTGATTCTTCATCAGATTTGGAGAAATGTAACAATTAATCACTCGCTCACAAATGGATCCTCTGCAGTGAATGGACTAAAACATCACAAAAACTGACACGAAGCAACAAGTTTGTAAGAAACAAATCAAAGCATATTAACTTTAAATTGTTGCTTATGTCAAAAATATGAAATAATAAACAAACATTTGATTTAAGCGTATTTCTTTTCTGATGCAGACAAGATGACTTTTTCATTGGAAAATATTAGATTAGCAATATTAGAGGACCTATTTTTTAACTGGAAGCAATAGAATTCAAGTTAAACATATCTTATTGTGATGTTTTTATGAGCTGTTTGGACTGTCATTCTGACGGCACCCATTCACTGCAAATGATCCAATGGTGTGCAAGTGATGTAATGATACATTTCTTCAAGTCTTTTCTGAAAAAGAAACAAACTCATCTACACCTCGGATAAGGTGAGTACATTCTCAGCACCCTTAAAATTTTAGGCAAACTGTTGGCTTCTACCCGTTTTTAAGAACTTGAGTATAAAAAATTGACTTTGGCATGTATATGCTACACGAGGGTTAAAATTAGTTTTGTGGGATATATACAAATTTCTAAATGTGCGTTAGATTTGAAACTAGGCTATTTAAACGGCATAGTCACAGGTAGGCTATGATAGATAATAGAAAACCGCTTAAGGGGCACTGAGAATTTTTTTCCCCAATTAGTACTTGTGGCGCCCCCCCACGTGACATGAAAAAATGCCACCCTGGGTGGCTGCCCCGTTCGCCCGTGCCTAAAACCGCCACTGCTGTAAATCATACTTTTGTATGAAAAGGAACAAAAGTTTTAGTGCCTCTAATTTTCATTTCAACTAGAAACTGCAGCAGTTCATATCTATAGGTACGTTTTTCATTTTGGAGAAATGTATGAAGAGGCACCTATTTCCAATGAGTCTAGTTTGCAACTTATATGCACAACAAGTGCATATCATTTATATCCAAAGTGCATTTTTGCTTATCAATTCCGTGAATTCTCATTTTTATTTGGCGTACTATTCATACACATTTTTAGACCGAGTTCAAACATTCCTTTAACTTGTTTATATTAAGCATTGTTTTGATCTTCGTGATGTGGCTAACACCTCCTTCTGTCATTAGCGGTGCTTCTTCTAATTACCCCTCTCACACCAAATCACCACAATCCACCACAATTAATGATGTAGTACAAATACAGAGGCGTTTATTTCATATATCCAGCCTTTTGGGTGACTGTTTGCGCATCTGAGCAATCTCCATTGGTTAATTTCCTCTTTTGTACTCATCTGAAAGTTCTTCCCGCCTCGTTGTAAAATTACAGGTCTATTCATCAATTACAGGCCAGCCTGCTGATTGTCACAGAATGCCAGCATATTGCGTTTACGAGCTCATTAGACCGACAATATTGTACTTAGCTGCGCCTCGTTACGGGGAGAATTCGGTAAACACATTGTTTGTGCATGTAATCAGTGTCAGTGGGGAGAGTGAGACAATCAGCCACATTTTCTGGATAAATGAGCAAGGCAGGAAACGCGGTCAGTGAAAGAACAATCCGGCGGCGGGAGAAGGACGGGCACGCCGCAAGAGAGAAGCGGTGAAGAGGAAGCGAAAATATGAGGGTCGGAGATCATTCCATCGTCCCAGAATTATTGCCATGGTTACATTTACCCTAATAATAACTGACTGACAAATGCGGAGACGAGTGGGAGCTGCTTTAATGAATGAATAGCTAGCATTCTCTACCTCCCTGCCAAAAAATAAATAAATAATAATAAAAAAACATTTTCGTAAACATCGTGTTACTCAGCATACTTAGCATATTCCAAAATTTTGGAATAAAAATATTGTGCTCAGCAACGCTAAATTTATTGGATGGGAAATATTATAAATACTATAAAGTTTTTCTATTTAAACATATATGAAAATGTCATTTATTTTCATGATGCAGAGTTTCAGCACTCCGGTGTTTGTAAGCTAATTTGAAACTTTTCTTGTTATTATTAGTGTTTAATACTCTTTAATACTTTAATAAGTTTAAAACAAGAAAAACAGAAAACACTTTGGCGATGAAATGTTTTATATATATATATATATATATATATATATATTCCTCATCAAAACATAATTTTAGCAAGTTTTTTTATGTTAATTAATCTATTATTTGCTTTATTTACATAAACAGACACCGTTTATGCATTTAAATGAATGAGAGACAATAATGCATTCCAATGTGAAAATTTTATTTATTAGTTTATTTCTATGTGCAGAAATACTGCATGCAAAAGTGGCCCAACTTTTTCTTAACTATCTAACTGTTTAGACGTTTACTGAAAAACCAGACAAAAAAAGTATTGATTCATATTTTTTTTGCCACTGTTCTCTATATTTCAGTTCTCGGCCTGCTACCAAATTGCACAAAAAACACTAAAACCTTCAGATGAGTGTTTGATCTCAGTTGCATCAATGTTATCATCTGTTGCCTCATCCCTCATTTTACACTTTTCGTTTTAGCCCACCTCCGTTCGACTCCCTGCACCATCGTCCAACACCTCAGATCTAGAAGTCCTCGATCCAAATCCTCACGAGTTGGTGCTCGGGGTCAGCGGCGTTCATCTCATAATGAGCTTATCTCTGCCATCTTCACTGTAATGCCATTGTCTTCCAATCGAAAGTGACATAAAAGAGAGTTAAGCTGATGTTATGAGGTGAATCAGGCCTCAAATGACTACGCCCATCGATCAGCCGTCACACAGACAGCTGTTCCCATGGAAACAATGGTCAAGCAGAGCACTATTCTTGCTGTTGTTTAAATCAGCACATGACTGGAATGTATAATTGAAACTCATGTTGCCGGCCAGACACAGACTGACCTTCGTTTATTAGCTGTATTTGTGCTTAACCCTTTAACTGCCTGCTCGACCAAATGGTTGAGCGCATTTTTCAATGAGAGGAGTTCCTAACTTAACTCAAGCTGACTGAGTTATCTCTACCATCTGGTTGAGGTACATTATACAACAAAAAATCCACTAGATGTCACAAGATCAATCAACAGCACTTGTCACAACACTTGGTCTAACATGGATATCAGACACCAGGAAATCACGCCTGCCATTTGAACTATTTTTGATGAATTTTTGCACGGTAAGCATATTTTTGTGACATATTACACTGTAAGAGCTCTAACTTTACGAAATAATGTTACTTTGTGACATGAAAAAACTTTAGTATGCTTTTTAGTATGCTTTTTTTTAGTATGCAATTTTTATGCTCAACCAAACGGTTGATTTGTAAACATAGAAATCTAAGCTTATGTTTTCAGATCATCCATTGCTGCAGTCAGATTGGACTATTTGCTTAGAAATATAAACTTCTGATCATTCATTGATATTAACATGACAAATCTTTGTTTATTTCTTCATGGATATACTGATATAATCTATGTTTTGCTTTTTTTGCATATTTATTGAAGCAAATATAATAAATTCATGTAATTAATTGGTGGAAATCATAATTATCAGAGGCAATTGCTTTAATGACAAATGTTTGTGTACTAGCACTACTAAAATTGTAAAATATTGTTATTTATTTGTTTGTTGTTTTTTACAATTACTAGATGGATGTCAGCAGTCTCTATAGTACAAGAACATGCACTATTCGGGCCCTTGTACCAAAAATCCTCCAAGACTCTGATACTGATGTTGATGATGATGATCCAATAGAGTAGGAGTCACCAGATATGGTTCTGGAAGTCCAGTGTCCTGCAGAGTTTAACTCCAACCCTAATCAAACACACCTGAAGCAGCTAATCAAGATCTTACTAGGTATACGTAAACTTCCAGGCAGGTAAGTTGAGGCAAGTTGGAGCTAAATTTTGCAGGACACAGGCACTGTTATATTAATTTTAATGATTATAAGCAGTGCAGTGAGATTCCAGATTGTGGGATTTTACAAAATCCCTCCACTCTTTGAGTCCCTGCTTTGCAGCATACCTCGGGTGCTAGCATGCTCAGGAAGCCTTTGTGCTATTGCACCATATTTTGCATTATTTCACTAATGTTTTATATTGTTTGAGGGATTTTGTATTGTTGTCATACTGTATATGACACAGAATTGCTGGTTTACAAAGAAATGCTGATTTATCTAAAAAGAAAACAACAACAACAACAACAAAACTGTTGCGCCATAATTGGAAACATTTCTTAAAACATAACCTAAAATGCTGTTATATTACATTTATATTATATTATATTTAGCTTTTTTATTTTATTTTTTTTGTTTTTGAGTGCAGAAAGAATGTCATGTCTTCAGTTTTTTTACTTTTAGTTATTTATTTTAGTTTATTGTTCAAAAAAACAAGAAAACATATAACTTCCTGTGTTAAAATGAAAACCTGAAATATTTTATGGCATACTTTAATTAGTAAAGAAGATTCAGTATGAAAATATATTCTATTTTGGCTTTAAAATATATAAGTTTTATATTTTCATAGTGTGTGTATGGATTCTGACTTTTATCATAAAGTGCCATCTCAACCGTTTGGTAGAGGCTGATATTTAAAAAATTGTGGGAATGCATTGAGTGTGATTACTAGTGACATAAGAAGATAAGAAATGCAAACAAAAAAAATGTAAATAGCCTTTTTCTTGGTGGGGCAGTTATGGCCATTTTACACATACAAATGGAGACAAATTTGCATTTTGAAGGCCAAACAGGTATACTAGCGTGTAAGTCTAAATGGAGTTAAATAACACAAATGTGGACAACATGCATAAAAGGTTAAAACAAAGAAGCTATTACAAAAACACCGCTCACTGAGCTACAGCAAAAGACGTAGAAAACTTGCACTTTTTCCACTGTCCCCACTGAGAGCGAGCTCTCCCGGCATCATGCACATTGTGACGGATTGTGCGGGGCAGTGCTCATTATATAGTGCAAAAATAATGAAATCAAAGGCTGTGAAACATGATCAGCTTTGCCCTTTTGGCGGTCACTCGTTTAGACTTTTTTAGGCTAAGTCGTTTAAAAGTTATTGGTGTTTTTCGCTGAATTGCTGATTGTGCTTTAAATCTCATCCGACTAGACCATCGTTGCTCTCCTAGGTTACCCATTAATGTGCAAATGTGTGCCTGGTTCAAATCTAATCATTTCTGATTGGTATGTAAATGAGAGTTCTAAAACCTTGATCAAGTGAAAATGTGTGTAAAAGCAGCGAAGTAAACCTGTTTTAATTGTTAGTGTGTAAAAGGCAGCGAAGCTTCTCTTCTCTTCTCTCCCTCTCTTTCTTAACCAGTGAGCCAACATGTTTTGATCATCCAGCCCTGAGGCCCACTGGAACCGCTACAGCTACAAGGGGCTGGCCAAGATCATCGCGTCACTGGCGCACAACCTCCTCGGTCAGGCAAAACTGAGCGAAGCAACAATCTACCACGAGGAACAGGAGACCTCAGCCCTAATGCTTCAGGCTGAGGAAGAGCAGAAGAACTTGGAGCTCATTCAAAGGCAACTGGAGCAATTAACGTCAGAGACTCAGGACAGGACAGCGGACAAAAAGGACCCAGAGCTACAGGAGGAATTGGAGAGCTCCAGAACACCTTGACTGATCTCTGTGCAGATACAGCACACAGATAAAAGCAGGAAAAGGAAGCCAGAGAGGAGCTGAGTGAAAAACTCAATCAGGCTGAGACACTCCTGATGAGAGCAGAGACTGAACTTAGGGAAAGAGAAGCCAGGGCCAGGGTCTGTGAGGGCCACCTGCAAACTCCCCAGGATGAGGTCAGTACTCTGGCCCACAAAGAGACTATTCGAAGGATGAACTTGACACAGTTCACAGAGAGCTCAAACACTCATATAGACTGCAAGGTGACTCTGGAAGAGGGATGCACACCACAGAGTTTCCCCTTACCTGCAGATTGATACCTCCCAGTCAAAATATACATATAGGGAAGGGGGGAGGGAGCCCACTGCTCAGCATCCCAAAACCCCCATCAGCAGCAAAGGGGTGGAAACCCTTCCAAAAGACTCTATTCTGATTATGGCGTGTCAACCAAAGAATAGAATAAGCTGGCTAGGAACATTACTACTTTCACTCCCAATCCTGCAGGAGGCCATGATGTCCACTCTTACCTCGATGATGTGGACTTCCACTTGCAAACTGTGGCTAACTTTACCACATGAAACAGACTTTATCTTCTCAGAATCACTGCTAGCCATGAGGTGCGCAGTTTCCTGGACCGGCAGCCAGAGACAGTCAAAATTGATTATCAGCAACTGCAGCAAGCTCTAATCAGAGAGCTGTCTGACCCAGAGTCACTGCCATGGACCTTGAACAGGGCAGACAGGAAACCACACAAGCTTATTACAACAGACTCCGACAGGACTACTTCGGAGCATGCAACGAATGGAGAACTATTTCAATTTTAGATCCCTGTTCCTCCGGAATCTGCACCCCACAGTAAGTCACCATCTGGGGGTTCTGGCATGCCCACGGACTATGTCCACCCAACAGCTGAGAGACTTGGCCCACAAGGCCTATGCCAAACAAAGAGCTGCTTCTGAAAAGACAGTGAAAAACCCCACCATCTATCCTGTCTTGAGTACAGAACTTACTCGAGAGGGCGATGAGCAAAGCCACAATGACAACAGAATGTCAAGAACCTTTCCAGCCAACAGGGGGCAGGTGTGGAAATGGTGGTGCCCGGCCCAAGCACCAAACAGGTCACCCCGAAAAAATCCTGGGACAGGTAGCAACCACCTCCCAACCCAAGGGGTGGAGCCGCATGGGAAGCAAAGAGACGGCCCAGGAGCCGAATTTCAACCACACTCCCAGCATCAGACCCCCTCTCAACATTCTCTGGATGCTCTGGCTCTATGCTCTGGCTCTGGTGCCAAGATTGCCCTCCACAAGGGACAATGGGGAAAGTCTAAGGTCAACTATGTGGGTCTACTCATCAGACCACAGGGTATTGAGCCTCAATCCAGCCGCATTTAAGCCATAGAGACCATCAACCCACCTGCCAATGTCTCAGAACTCAGAAGTTTTCTAGATGTGCGCAACTACTCATGGCAGTTCATTGAAAACTACTCAGACATTAGACACCCTCTCAAAACACTGCTTAAAAATGACTGCCCATTTGCCTGGACAGATGCTCAGCAAAGTGCTATGGATGAACTGAAATGACACCTGAGCATTGCACTATGTCTGGCTTACCCCGATCCACAAAAGGAGTTCTATTTGGATGCTGGATTCTCCAGTCACTGCCTCAGCCCCGGTCTGTACCAACGACTGGACCAGGACGAAAGGGTGGTAGCATATGCCCGCAAGATGCTTCTTCCCACAGAGAAGACACTTCCTCTGCGACAATACTAAAGGAATCTGCGGTTTACAGCCCATGCCGAAAGAGACACGCTGCCCTGCTGAGGCCAAAGCTCATTACAGAAACGCAAGCAGAGATTGTGGGAAAGCAGTGGCTGGTTAACACAGCCATCTGTACCGCCACACTGACCTATGATTAGCATAACACTGCCACCCGTGTCAACCTGCCCATCCAGAGTATGTGGATTCAAGTGCCCAAAGGTGCCCATCAGGGACCTGGCGTTGTACCACCTTCCAAGCGAAGAGTATCAGTCCGAGGTGGAAATTCCATTCTTCTTCAAGGATCACGGTCTCACCCTGGAGCCTGAATTGCAACGGAGCATTAAGGAAGGGGGGTCCCAGATAATTGATATCACCCCAATCGACACAGCCCTTCAAGCATGTCCTTTCTGCGACCTGTCCAGACCAACTTTCCTGTTGCCCAATCCTGGACTGCAGCCGACACAGCTCTTTGCCTCGCCACAGAGATCGGTTACACCCTAACTCTCGGCCTTGCCTTGTCCTGTTTAACAGAGTAAATGTGGTGCAAAGGTCTATGAACAGGTGCACGGCTGCATTTCCTCAGACCTTCAAGAAAAACCACCGTAGGAGAGTACCCCAGGCGGAGACAGTGCTCAACTTGACCAAGGGGAACACCCAGGCTGAAGATCCAAAGGCTTGCTGATCCACATGCAATCTGATTTACAGGATCCACCTGCCATCCAGCCTTCATGATCCACCTGCTATCCAACCATCATGATCCAATCTTGTCTGATAATGTTTCTAGTTGAACACTTTCAGCCACAAGGGAGGATTTGTAGCATCTGCCTAAGATCACAGATTGGTCTTGATCATAGGTCTTTAAAAGCCCCTTTTAGCCTTTGACATTTGCATATAAATGACAAAGCTGGACCCTCATTCTACATTTATATTGAGGCTTAATTGCTCATAGTTCCCCCACTACCCTGATAAAACTAAACAGATTGGTCTTCTAATCTCCGCATGCAACTTCAAACACATTCCAAGAGACACTCTGGCCACCAATGGCCTAACCAGACTGGCTATATTGTATATTGCAAACCTGCAATACACATAACGCAAACACACAAATGGATTGCATTAGTTAAACTCTAATTGCCTATATTCAAGTTTATAAGTGTATCTCTGTACTACCTTCTAAAGGTTCCCTTCTTGGTATCAACATTATCTTATTTTTATTACTTAAACAATGATTTATACTTTGTAATCACAAAATGCATCATACAATTTCTTCAAGGTATTGAAATAAACTGCTACAACTCTCCAGACCAGCAGAAAAAATTCCAATGGGCCATAAACCAAGACAAAGAAAGTTCTCCTGCTAAAAAATTCACACTTGTGATTGGCCATTCCATCTGAATGGTGGGTGTGTCTGGGAACCATCGAAAGTTCCAGGCCCAGGCCAATCTGGGCTCAGAATTCTTCTTATTGAGACGAACACTCTTCAACACTTTGCAAAACTTATCTCTTGAGCTTAAACTTAGTTTTCCTTCTAGGAACTTTGTTAGCTCATTGTGGACTATTTTCCTACCTTTAAAGGAACCAGAGGAAACCCTCCATGCAAGTAACGTTTTTAACTATTTAAATGCATGTTTAAGCTTGAACCCTTTTTTAAGGTGAACCTTGATTCTTTGATTATTCTCATTAGGCTGTGGTTAATTGATGTGAAATACTGTTATTCTCTTGCTCTTCTCTCTCTTTTCCTTACTTCCCTTTATCCCGTATGTATATGTTTTTTTTTTATTTTTTGTATGTCAGCTATATACAACCTTGATGACATACTTGATTCTCTTCAAGCTGATCGCCTCTAGGAATGCAGTACCTATATCAGATGTTCATCTGCACTGATATTCTCTGGTAAAACAAACTCCCTAAATACTGATGGTGGTTATTTTTTCTTGAATTCATGCAAAGCCTCACAATTATACTCCTTCTTAGAGAAAAATGGTATCTGTGAGGATTTCCAGTCAGGGTTTAGACCGTATCATAGT
>JAUCMT010000059.1:5154163-5166241 GCA_032357475.1 Enteromius thamalakanensis
CTGAATTGAATTCCACTTCCTGTAATTCCAATTCAATTCCAATTCTGTTTCCTTTAATTGTTGTTTAATTCCAATTCTATTTCCTTCTTTGAATTGAAATTAAGTTCATTCTTGAATTGAACCCATCCCTGTTGTATACATCGATGTACACATTACAATAAGGTGTCATTTGATAACATTAGATAATGTATTAACTAACATGAACAAACAATAAAAAATGCATTTATTAATCTCTGTTAATACCAGCTCATGAAAATACAGCTGTTCATTGTTTATTAATGTTAATTCACAGCGCATAAACTAACATTAACAAACACAATTTATGATTTTAATAGTGCATTAATAAATGCTGGATTAACACTAAGATCAATAAAATGCTGTAGAAGTATTGTTCTTCTGAGTTCATGTTGTTAACCAATGCTAACTAGTGAAACTTATTCTAAAGTGATACCAGAGATTGAAATATAGCTTAATTTTGCTCTCTTAAGAAATTCTAATTTTGGTTAGTTTTGACCTATTGAGAAAATTTGCTCTGTTAAGAAATGTAAATATTGGTACATAATTACTATTTGTCAGTTTTAATCTATTATGAAAGTTTTGCTCTACAGTATTTAAAAGACATTTAAATAATGGTCAATTTTTAGAAATTGTAATATGAGTTTTTTGTTTTGTTCTATTAAGAAATGAGCAGCATCACATGAGTTTGCTGTAGGTAACCACAGTAATGTCTGGATACGCATCCATATTTCAACTCCACTCGTGTGATAATGTGTTTATACAGCAGTTCAGCTTCATGAATGGGTAAATAAATTAAGAATAACAACAAGCCTTCTTTTCTACAGAACTACTTCCTTCCGCCACTGATTCAAATCTGAAATTGACAGCTGAGCCCAAGCCACCAGATTAATCTCATATTCACAACAAAACATTAGTTTGAACGTCGCACCCTCCTTTCATCTGCTGAGGGTGATTTCCAGTTGTTGGTTGCATCTTGCAAGCTGTGGTTAAAAATAAAAATAACTTTTCTTACTTATTTCTTCAATATAAAAACTTAAAAACTCGTGTCACCATCTAATGATGCAGCAGTGTAACAAAAATCCCCATCACGAAAACACGTTTCTCAATACTTAACGCTATCATCAAATACTGATATTAACTGTATCAAATATTAACACAATTAACAATAACATCCATCATAAAAGTTGCTTTGTTTTGTTCTATTAAGAAATTTAAGTATTAGCTCTGCTAAGAAATTTAAATATTGGTCATAAATCTAAATATTAATCAAATATTTAAATGTTGGTTGGTTGTGATCTATAAAGAATTTCAAATATCTGTTAGTTTGTTTTATTTGATGGGTTTGGTCTGTTTTGGTTTTGTAAAGAAATTGGTCAGAAATGTAAATATTAGTTTTGTTCTATTATGAGATGTAAATACCGTTGCTAGATTCTTATCAGAAAAAGTATCAATGAAAATGATTAAGCCTAAAGCTTAAAGTAAATGAGTCAGTAGTTTCACCCTCGACCAGCGTCTGATCTGGAGCAGCTTGAGCAGTGTAGTGTGTGTGAGCGGTAGTGATCTGGTCTTCGGCCCACGGTTCTGAGCCTCTGCAGTGGAGCGCCCCGCTGGGAGGAAATGTAGAGGAAGCGCCTGAGCATCACGAGCCATCAGCACCCTGCTGAGCGCTGACTTTACACCACTTCCTTATTATGGTGTTTACTGTTCCTCCTCCTCCCAGACTCCTGCGGGCGAGAACAGGACAGACTCCACCGGACTAATCACTGCAGAACTGACAACAGCTCAGAATCAAGATGACTGTAGCACATTGCTTCACTGAAGTTAATAGCTGCCGTTTTTATTTAAGGACCAGGATTCTTGTGAGGCAGTTGTAAACGTCTGATTTCTGGACCTATAAAAGGTCATGGATAGCAGGGTTGGGGTCAATTCAGGAATGAGCTCAACAATTCCAATTCAAAGAAGGAAATGGATTTGGAATTGAAATTAAACAAAAATTAAAGGAAATTCAGGAAGAATTCCACTGAATTCTGTTTATTGCTGAGCATTTATTTGTCATTGCATTTAACGACATACATTTGAACTTTATTTATGTTGATTTACAAATATCAAGCAATGTATGAAATAGAGATGCAAGTAAATAAAAATGAGAACAGTACATTATGAATTAATAATTGACTGACTGGTGATACATTTCTAAATACATTCAATATATGATTGACAAATGTTTTAGTCTTGATTTAAACTTTATTATTAATTCAATTACACTGTGAATTTCCATGTATTTACATTACATAACGTTAACATTAACAAATCAAATCAACTTAATGTGATTCAAATGCATCAGTCGTGTGTGAATAAAGCAGGTAAGATCAGAAGTGTCCACACTGCTCAGTGTTCATGTGTGATGCATTAAGTGACATTAAGTGTTTTTGATTTGTTTATGTTAAAGTTATGTAATCCCATCAAGTTTAAATCAAGACTAAAACATTTGGTAATCATATATATTCAGAGATGTATCGCAACTCTCAGTCAATTATTAATTCATAATGTACTGTTCTCATTTTTATTTACTTGCATTTGATCAACTCTATTACTTACATTGCTTGATATTTGTAAATCAACATAAATAAAATTCAGATGTATGTCGTTAAATGCAATGACAAATAAATGCTCAGCAATAAACAGAATTCAGTGGAATTCTTCCTGAATTGAATTCCACTTCCTGTAATTCCAATTCAATTCCAATTCCATTTCCTGTCAGCTGCATGCAGTTCCAATTCCAATTCCATTCCAGGAAGTGAATTGGAATTTACCATTCATTCTCAATTCAATTCATAAATGGCCCTGATATCCAGAACAGGGAGGATTAGTGAGTACAAATAATAATTCAATTGTAATAATTCAAATAAATAAAATACTTTCAGAGCTGCATTAAAAAACTCTATTGACATTAGTGGAATTTCCTTAGCATGGTTCAAATCATACTTATCTGACTGCTATCAGTTTGTAGCAGTGAATGAAGATTTATCATATCGATATGTAATAATCTAGAACACTGTCTAACACTATATGCCTGCTCAGTCAATTCTTTTTCATCAGTTAGGAACATAGGTTTGCTGTTTGATAGCAATCTTTAACTTGAAAGCTATGTTTCTAACATCTGCAAAACTGTATGAGCGTGGTTCTCCGGAAATTTGATTATCAAACGTCATTTAAAAACCTTGTTAATTACTTTTAAAGCCCTGAATGGCTTAGCTGCTCAGTACTTGAGCAAGCTCTTATGACATTATAGTGCTCCACGTCTGCTGCTTTCTCAAAACTCTGGCCATTTAATAATACCTAAAATATTAAAATGTGGCCGATCTTTTTCCTATTTAGCACTCAAACTCTGGAACAATTTACCTAATACTGTTTAGTAGGCAGTCACACATGGTTTCAAGAGGATCGCGAACGAAGTAATCAAACATGGCTGGCAGCCGGTTCCCTAATCATCCCTCGTTTAATTACACACAATAAAATAACTTACCCTTTACTATAAATTCGCCCAGCTTTAATGTTCCCACATTTTGCATCCCTCCTCCTCCCCTTCTCTGCCTTTTACCCTATTTCACACCTTGCGGGTTGCAGACAGTGAATGAGCCAAACGCCAAACCCATCACCCTCTCTAGGGTTCCATCCTTTCGGGTTCGGAGTTCGCCGTTCTCCCGGCTCGCTCCCCAAACAGCTCGCCAAATTTGCTTACTATCTCATTACAAGGAAGCGTGAACTCTTGAAATCTAAATTAAAGACACATCTCTTTACTTTGGCTTAAACTTAACACGCTAATACACGTCTATCAGCACAAAGATCAGATCACGTCTATCAGCACAAAGAGATGATCTTCATCTGAGATCAGATTCAGAACACCTAGATGAGCTCCGTGGACAGTTCACTAAAATGCACACAAACACACACACACTATCCCCCAGTTTCACAGACAAGGCTTAAGTTAGTCCCAGACTAAAATGCATGTTTGAGCTGTCTCAAAAGGAAAATATCTTGCCCCAACAAATCTTAAAACAAGTCGTTGTTCTTTATTAAGATGCACACCTGTAATACTTTCTAATAAGGCATTTTTGTAAAAGTTGCTTAAATATCTTAATTAAACTAATGCCTATTCCTGGCTTAAGCTAAGCCCTGTTTGTGAAACCAGGCCTATAAGTTCTTTGCACAATCTGACATGTGTTTAAAATTGAACTGGAAACCAAGTGCTGTGTGTCCGGCCAGAGAACTTGCTCCAACTAAGCCTGGTTTCTCCAAAGGTTTTTTTTTTTCTCCATTCTCTCATGGATGGGGTTTTGGTTCCTTGGCGCTGTCACCTCTGGCTTGCGTAGTTGGGTGCACCTAATTTCTAGTGATCATCATGGTGTTGATTACAGAGATGTCTCTGCATTTAATAAACAAATAGTTTAATCCCGTCATCATACATTACCATTACTTTATTTTCCTATTTGATAATGTTTAGTGCTTTGCTAAAATCTGTATTGTCAAAAGTGCTATATAAATAAAAGTGATTGGTTGATTGATTGATAAATCAATGTATGGGGAACAGAGAAAGATGAGAACTCCTGGCCAGCCTTGTGGACAGAAAGTCAAAATAGGAAATTCAAAAACAGGCATCCTTGGTTAGAGTGGAGGGACAGAAAGTTAGGTAGATATCAGCAGACAAGCAAAGCTGATATTAACAATTGAAATTCATAGTCTAACTATGCAAATGAGAGTTAAATCTTCAAAGTGCAATAATATAGAACATTTACACAAATTACTTTATGGTAATGTTAGTTATCAAAACTATTCTCCTTTAACTTGCTTTTCATTATTTTTTAGCCATGGTATCAGGACTGTAAACAGTTTATTAAAAACATTTGAGTTAATTGTGGCCCTGTTCAGCAGATATCATTGCAAATATAGATACAAAACTTTTATGATGATGCTTTTTAGTTTTCTTTACTTCCAGGTTGTGCTGTCTGCAGTGCAACAAAGTCAATTGGTATCCTTATAGAAAAAAAGAGTGTCCATATCTGATGAGTGTGTGTACTTTAAAAGCCAGGCCTCAAATGCAAACCGATCAACATCTCTGGTCTCTTTGAGGAACAAGATATGAAGACACGAGATATCCAGGGCACACAAAATGGCCTATGAGCTCACTAAAAAGGGTGCATAGGATTTATTTGGAAATTTGATGAGAACTGTGTCAGAGACTGTGTTGGCTGAGACAGATGCTGTATTCAAAACTGCATACTATCTTGCAAAGATGAGCCGATCTTTCACTGATCATGACAATCTTATCGAGCTTCAGGAAAAAAATGGTGTCAATATGGGCTGCACTCAAAGTATAGTTGCACAAAAATTGTGGAACACATAGCACAAGAAATGCGGAAAAATATAGTTCACAGTATTGTGTCCTCTTCAAGCAAGTTGTCAGTTCTCATTGATTGTCAACTTGAAAGCCTCAGTGGATAGAAATACTCCTGAATTAGTGTTCCTCGAGCTGGTTGAGCTGGAGAGCCAAATGGCAGATATACTGTAGAAGATGCTCTACTTATCTTTTTGGACTCTGCAGGTTTCAGTGAAGAGAGTGGCTTTAAAACAACTGTGTCTCTTTTGTTTCTGATGAAGCTAGTGTCATGCTAGACAAGAATACCCCAACCTCTTTACATAGCATTGCATGAACCACCGTTTGGAAATTACTGTGTCTGATGCTATGGATGAAGTTCAGACAGTCAACCACTTCAAAGCATTCATGGAGAAGATCCATGATCTCTACAGTCAGTTTAATAAAAATTCACGAGAGCTACAGGATCCTGCGCAAGAAGTGGGCTCACAAGTCTCACAAGGTGAGTTTTAAGTATGCGATGGGTGGCCAGCAGCTTCCATTCTTTAAAGGCTGTGTGGAGATCGTATGAATCACTTAACAGGCATTTTGAAAATGCTACAGGAGATCAATCGAGAAACAGCAAAGAGAGACACATTTACAGAGGTCTGGAATGTCGTACGCAAAGCAAGACATTTTTGTGTGACCTTGGACTCATGCACGATGCATTGTCTGAACATGCAAACCTGTCTCAGGAACTTCAGGCTCATTCAATCACACTCTTGAGAGCAGACCATCTTCTAAAGTGCACCAGCAGATTGCTGCCATCATTTAAAGACATCCCAGGAGAGAAATATGAAAAAGCACTGACAGCACAGGCTTTGGGACATTTTGCATCAGTTCCCCTGGAGTCAAATGCAAAGCTCACACCAATCAATGCAAAGCAAAGCGGAGTCTAATCAACAACTTGGAGAAGTTCCTCTAATTTAAAGATGAAATGCTTCATGATTTTAGCATTCTGGACACAGGCAACTGGCCATCAACACCTGACATACGGTATGGTGAGGCGCAAGTAAAATGATTGTTTAGGAGGTTCAGTCTTTGTGAAGAGCAAGCAGTAAATGATTTCATTGAGCACCAAGACGGTGAGCCTGAAAGCCTAAAACCACTCAACACACGATTCATGAAAACCATCCTGTGCAGCACTGCCGAGTGTGAAAGGGGCTTCAGTCTCATGAACAATGTATATACACGTACAAAATATCTAGACTGTCATCATTCAATGTAAGTCATTTGATGATGATCAGCATCAATGGGCCACATGTAATACTTTTTGAGCCAAGGATTTACATTACAGCATGGATGAGAAGCCATCACTCTGCTACGCAAGCAAGGAGGCAATGCACACCTTAGATTCCTGAGTACAAACATATCTGTAAAGCTCTGTAGATTACCAGGCACATTTTGTGTCCTCATAATTCAGTGCATATAAGTTCATAATATTCTGTGATGAATGGGTGTTGGTGATAAAGGTGTACAACTGTTCATTGTTGATGCTGCAACCCATAAGCCTCCGTTTTCCTTTATTGTTAACAATAGTTCCAACTTGCACTCCTAAATGTGCATTGGAAATTGACAGCTCACAAAACTTGCTAACATGTTGATAACAAATAAGTAGTGTTTCGGAATGCTCTCAATTACATTAATGAATCGTGTATGCATTTATGAGTGTGGGTGTGTGTTTGGGATGTTGCTCTGGAATGGGTGAATATGGGGCTGGGAGGGAAACATATATTTAGAGTATACTCACTACAAAAAAAACTAGCCTACACCACAGGACTCAGTATTAAATAACATATTGTTTGTGTTGGAACAGTTTAATGCTTCAGTGACACTTTGTATATGCAAACAAAAGCCTACACAGATACTGTAAGTTGTGCGAAATGAAGCAATGTCTTTACAAGACATGACTCCTTATTGCTTATTGGCTAAAAGTGTGTTTTGGGACTCAAAAATCACTTTAAATGGTTCAAGCAGGTCTATCTTTCGAAGGGCTATTGGATTAACTCAACACAGATAGCATGAGATTTTCCGAAAGGTTGGACTTCATCATTCATTCATTCAGTCTTTTGTCAGAGCGGATTTGAAGGAAACATAAAATGGATGGACCCTTAATTAACTCTGTATCCTCCTTTAGAAGCACCTTTAGATCCACTCCAACAAAGAGCAGATATTCAACACTGCCCTCCTAAGATTTGCTGGTAGCCATGACCAATGGTGGAGGCATTCACAAACACATCATTGTGCTATTATTAACCACCTTCCAGATCTCCATGTCGCTGAAAACACATCTTTTGTGTTTCCCCCTGTTTAAGAAAAGCCATTAAAATTGTCAGAAAAGCACCGGTTGAAAATTTGCGGCTTGCTTTCAGCCACATTTTCTAAAAGAGCGCCTCTCCACCTTGTCCTAATCAACAGCTCCTATGAAAACGAGCCTCTGCAGCCAGGAATGAACCCGCTGTTCTTTCTGTGCAAGCTCTCAAGGTACGGCAATATTGGTTACATTCTGGGATAAGTCTGCATACCAGCAATTAAATTTTAATCCATAACAAAGACGCCCTCGCTGAATAAATCAGGAGCTGGGTAATTGACTTGAGAGTTGGAGAACTGGATGCCAATGGTTTCAGGCGATCTCATTGGCTGATGGCAGCACAGTTGGAGAGATAAGAGAAGTGGTTAGCAGGCCCTCCAGTCAGAGCCCGCAGGCACGCAACACTCTGCAGTTGTCGGAGAGAATGAAATGTGACTTATCTGACTGACGGCTAGTTAGATGACGAATACAATTTCAATATTGATTGAGAAGAAGAACAAAGCAGAGGAAAGCAGGATAGAAGTCACAGAGGAAGCTGTACAATTTAACGTGTACGTGAAGGTGAAGCTTGCAACATTTTTATTATTAAAATACTTTTTGTTAATGGTTTGTTGAGCCTCGACTGCTATAAGTCTGCCTACTACACCAAAAATACAGTAGGTTCATATTTGTATAGTATCTATAATATTTAGTACTCTCAATCGAGAGCATCCAAAATAAAAGTTTTTGTATATATTTATATTCATATAACTCATATTAGAAATAAATATTTTACAAATACATAAACTTAACATGATTTTTAAAATATATACATCGATGTGTATTTATAAAAATAATCGCAATTAATCGGTTGACAGCACTAATACAATTTACAGTAGTAATAATAATAAAATTGTAATGTACATAAAAAAACGATTTTTTCAGCCCCATCCTTTAAAATTAAAGCAATTAATACTAAAGCAAACAAACACTGTAAAGTGTCCAGCACAATTAATGATACTGAAAGCTTATTTATTTCAAAGGGAAGCTTTGGACAGAATTTCAGTTGCAGAAGAGTTGAATGCAAGTTTTTAATTTTGTTTTTATACCTTTAGCTGGCTTTTTTTTTTTTTTTTGCAAGATGACTGAGCGTCACATAAGCGTATTATTGTAATAGATGACTCTACGTGGATCCCACTGCAGTGACTTTGACATTTTAGAGTGCGTTTAGCATTATGTGTAATATGCTTATCTGCACATCTCCTCCCAGCTAATTTAAAGATGTGCTGAACCTCTGACAAGACACTATTCAAGGCCTTGTTGAAATTTTACCCTTGTACTTTGTCTTAAATGAAATACACTGCTGACACAGCAGGTTTCTTTCAACAGGCATATTTTAAGGCTTCCTTATCATATTCCCATAAGTTAAAATCACCTCTAGGGACGTACATTTACTTTCAAACTATGTTGACTCAGGTTCATTTTCTTCATAAATCACGTTAATGTCTACAAAGAAACTTAATATACCTTCATCTAAGGCAATGGTCACATGCGATAAAATCCATGTAGTGCATGCACATTCTTATTGTTTAATGTGAAAATGTACTGGTGTATTGCAGCGGTTAGCGGTTTCTTGGTGGCTTTCTGCTGCTCATGCACATTAGGGAGCAGCGTTGTCTCATGGGATATCATATTATGGACATTGATCTTTTTGTGAGAAGGGCTCTTGACAGCAGGAGGTGACAAAACCCTCTGGGAAATATTATCCTCTGCTCCTGACATCACAGCATTGACAGTTTGCATTAGCATCACTGCTGGTGTCGTGTGTAGGCAGCACAATGAGTAAGGAAGTCAAGTCAAGTCATTTGTTCTAGTGATTTTCATGAGTATATAAATATAAATGTGCACCTGTATTTATGTATTAACTCATCAAAGTACTGTCTAAAATTGTTAACTGTAGCTATATCTTGCATAAATCTAAAATCTCTCTCTGTATCATATAATTGTACTACTTAATAATAATGTATATATATATATATATATATATATATATATATATATATAATGTATGTTTTACAAATGCAATGCTCATACTATTATTTTTAATATTTCTTAAATTATTAATTTCAATAATTCTAATTAATACTATTTTAATTATATTCAGTATTTTTTTCTTAGTACAAAGTACAATCTATAATATTAATAATACATACATATATATTCTTAATATTATTAAACATACTGTATAATAGCACATTTTACATTTTACCATTAATTTACACCTTAATTTAATTAAATGAAATTATTATGTTACTTGTGTGTATATATATATCTTAACCAAAATATATATATATTTTTAATATAATATATAAGTGTGTGTTCTGTGTACATTAATTATGTATATATAAATACTAACATATGCATGTGCATTATATATATATAAACATGTTAGGGTGATATAATAAATATATTTATATATATAATATACTTGTAAATGTTTTCAAAATATATACATAATAACCAAACACAGTACAAATATATTATGTATATATTACGATATATATATAAGGTTATATGAATATACCTATAAATACAAGCACATTTAAATGAAAAAATAAAAATAAAAAAATAAATAATAATAATAATAATAATATAACCTAGGAATAACTATTAAATGTTTAATTTTTAAGTATTCATTTTGTACCCTCATTACATAACAGATATATACTTTCAGAATGTGATCAGTCTCTTCTGAAGAACCAAACTAATAATTTCAGGGCTCCAGAACTGAATTAGGTCACTGCACTCGGGATGTATTTGGGCAGTAGTGTATCAAAATGGCATTGCAAATTACTAAACGCCTCCAAGTATGCTGAAATGATGGTCAGGATCATTTTCTTCTTGTGCACAGCCTAGAAATGCTCAGCAAACACTGAGGTAGATGTAAGGCAACATCCGCATGTGAGAGATGCTCATAAATCTCTGAATCCCACCCCCCTCCCCCACTATTACTTGGCTACTTTCTCTCTCTCTCTCTTTGGTTCCTCTTAATTTGAAGTTTGATGAATGCTCTCATCCCTTTCATCTTTCCTGTCGCTGTGAGTGGGAAAACAATTAGTTTTGTCCACTAATGAATCAAGTCCGCCATGAATTAATTTTCATAAAAAGCAAATATGTTGTGGCAGGGGGCAGCGGGTCAAAGCCCACACAACAGATGCTTCAAATCAATGAGCTCTTTCATAATGACCACAAAAGCCTCTACATAAAGGGGATGTCACCTTTATCTGTTTTTATTTGGTGGAGATTTATGTTTTGTTTTTGTTTTTTTCTTTAATTGGAGGCTCTAGGAGAGGTTTGTGACAGTTAAAGTAATGATGCTAACAATCAGCTTTGAAATCACTGGTATAAATTACATTTTAAATTATATTTAAATAGAAAACAGTTAATTTTAAAACTCAAAAAAGGTAATTGCGACTTCTTCTTGCGATTTCTTTAGAATTACGTGATACAAACTTCATTTTCTTAAAGTTGTGAGATGTGTCAATTGGGAGTTATAATGTCAGAATTGTGAGTTATAACATTTGAATTGCAATATATAAAGTCACAATTGCAAGTTATAAAGCTGGCCACTTTGTCATTATTTAAAAAAAACGAAAACTAATATTTAATGAACAAAAATGCCCCAAGCATTTTTCCAAATTAACTTAATAAAAAAATAAAAAAATAAACAAAATATAATATTTTTGTTATTACACACAGATCAGAACTATTTTATTAGATGAAACAGTATAAGCTCTTTTGGTAGAAGGAAAAACAAGACAGGCTCGGGTCACTGGCCAGTGCAAGCCATGCAGAGCTAATAGCCTCAGAACTGGAACACAGAGGACGAAAGCATGCCACTCATTCCACTATTGAGCCAGTAGCTCACTCATGTAAAACCTGCCCTAAATACGTCTTTACTTGACCACGTCACACATACAAGGTAACGCCAGCGAGAGCGAGATTAATTAAATAAATCGCTCTACACATATATATTAAAAGCTGTCCTTTAGTATTCATTTACAAACCTGTACACCACACATGGATAATAACTGACCACGGACCGAAAATAGAGCTGACTTGTGGCATTTTTTTACGTTAATATCTTGTGTCTTGCTGTTTTTTGAACAATAAAAAATCCAGTTAAAAACGCAAGCATTACTGAACATGTACCGAGCAAAATATTACTGAAATCTGATTAGTAATGCCTTAAGGGGATCGCACAACGGACGAGAAGCGCCGCGCCGCGCCGCGTCGCGTCTAGGACAGCTCGAAGTATCGCACACCAGACGCGCACATTCTATAATATGATTTGTTT
>JAUCMT010000059.1:5177171-5188159 GCA_032357475.1 Enteromius thamalakanensis
ATTTCTATTTTGTTTCTTTTGTATAGTTTTACGGTGTTAAGGACACAGTACGGCTTGAGTGTGATGCATGGAAGTGCTGTGTTGTACAGAGGGTTAAAATAAACACAGCACTATTTACGTTTATTGCATCTCAACTTAATAAACAGACAAACACCCGTCAAAACTTTCTGCCTCGTATTTTGGATGCCAAAGGGGCCGCTACATTTGGTGTGGGCTGGCACTAGCCCACTGTGCCCGCAAAAAGCCAGCATAGGCCCCGCAGCGGCATGTTTGCAGGGACCCCAATGCTCTGCATATTTTGTACGTCTCTCTTTGTAAACCAAAAAAAAAAACATATTGTCCGCACACTACTCTCACTGCTCCATAAAAATAATTTAATGTTGCAACTTTTTCAGAACACAGGATGAAGATGCAGAATGGCAATACAAGAAACTGTTTTTTGTTTCCTCTATACACCCTTTAAAACAGAAGAAATACAATGCAAACACATCTTTAGACTGGGCTTAAAATTATATATTTCACATCCAGGATACAGTACAAAGTGTTCAGTAGGAGAGCCATGCTGGCTACTACTGGCTACCATGCTGGCTACCTACTGATGCTTGCTATTGCTAACTCTCTCTACCAATTAAGGAACCCTAAAACACCCTAGCACCCTTGGTGGTAAGGAAGAAAACTGCCCACAAAATACTCATGGCTGACCATTATTGGATTAATATGGACAGTCAAATAGTGTGGGGTGCTCATAGAGAGCTGTTGGCCTCGCCCAGTCAAACCTGTAGTTGACCTCTTTAGGTTTTGTGTGGACTAGCCATAGTCCACTTTGCACACAAATGCCATATGGGCCCTGCAAAGACATGTTTATAGGGATAGATTTCCAGAGGTAAAACAAGGCTCCAACAGCAGAACTAAGATTAAGCTGATCACAAGCTGAATAGCCTATGCTAGGCACAAGATGATGAACTGCACCAGAGCAACCAAGACTGCACAACGGGCAGAATTGCATATTGAGAGAGTTCAGAGTGCCAAATCAGGTACTGTCCTTGATTAATTTCTCTCTTGGGAATGATACTGAGGATGCACACAAGGAATTAATTCTCTAATACAACAGGGAATGGATTTTCTGCACCAGAATCTTAGAGAAAAGGCGTACAACAACTTACCATAACTCCACCCTCTGTCATGGAATTAGTCTTCTTACCCATTAAAGCTACTGAACTTAGGAGGACCTAAAGAAGGTAAAGGATGATAAGCTGCCACTAGTTGGTTAAACAACCACTTGTTGGTGCTTAACATAGTCAAAGAAACGAACAAATGAACAGTCAACCACTAAACAATATTACACAGACCATGTTTGCATTGAGAGTGTGATGCAGTGAGATGACAACAGAATTTTCTACACTTAAACGGCTGTTAAATGGCCAGATTTACCTCTTACTTCAAGATATACCTCTCGTGACATAGGCAAAACAATATTTTGGAGCCCCCTTCCTTATTAATAGACCTATGTAATATTAACCACCCAAGCAAACCAAAAATATTTCAGAATTTGTGGAAACCATTGCACTTTCTTTGGCAAAAAGCACTTGCTTTCAGTCAATAAAAATCTAATGTCTTAATTTGTTTAAGAATGGAGAAAACCATTCCATTAATAGGCGCCAGTGTCTTGGCCACATTATCATTTCTGGAGTGCATTATTTCTCTAATAATTTTACCGGTCACAACCACATCAGGAAATCTTGTTCACCTCATAAAACTTTCATTGCCATTTTTAAAACATCATTTTAGAACTAATAACAGAGGCTTGAGCCATTGATATGCAGGATAATGCAGTTATAAAGTGCAACTTTTATGCCCTATGTAATATTGGTCTTGGGTGTGTCACTTCAAAGATTAGCTTAAAAAAATGAATCGTTCAAGAACGACCCATCATTATTACCTTGAAAAATGTAGAGCAGCTCAGATGTTGGGAGAAAATTGAGAATCTAATGTTCATTCTTACATGGAAACACAGAACATTGGGATTACTTACAAGACATTGTTGACATTATAGTTGCTCAAGCAACAGTAGCCCTTCAAATTGTGCTAATTACAATTAATGGAAAACGTGTCAAATTCGCAAAAACTCCCATATATGACAAAAAAAATTTTATGCTTGAATGAAGTGGTTTTTCAGGCAATTCTAAAAAAGGAGTTTTTCACAAAACTGCAATGTTTTTTCCGCGTTTAACGGTCACATGGCATATGTAAAAATTCATATGATCACTCTTTAATGTGTTATAACCTCCAGGAAACGCTTAATACGTGTTCATTCTGGATTTTAAGGGCCTTTTCCTGCCATTAATGTGTAGACAGTTTAAACTGCACATGTCTGCAGTGCCAGTCGGCTCTGATAAGGCCATGAAGCTGTTTGTGACCACTCGTTTGATGCGTGTTTATTCCAGCCTCGTTGGGCATGTTTCTGAAACATCTCTCAATGCTGCTTCTGTAAAGATAGATGCATACGCCTCCTTCAAATAAATATATCTAAAATCCATCAAATCTCACAAAAAATCATTGCTATGACTTATTGAAAGAGGCAAAGGGTAACGTTTAAGCTGCATAATGTTGGTTAGTGGAAACACCATAATTTCGCAATACGACTGAATGCAGCCTCTACTAGCAAATCTGTAAGTTAAACTGCTTCAAGAACTATTGAGAAATGTCATGTAGCTTTTCAGTGTCATGAGCCAGGTTTGACTCCCACTTTACTGTCATAAGCCAGGTTTGACTCCCACTTTTTCTCCCTCTCTCTCTCTCTCTCTCGCTCTCGGCTGCTCGTTATCCCCATCTGAGCTCGCGCTGATTGCGCAACACCTGTCTCTCCTTTTCACTCTGATTACCTTCCCCTTATCTGCCTGGCTAATTCTAACCTTGTTGTCAGTTTGTTACTTCGTGTCGTTGTCCGTAGTCTCGCTGTCGCTTTTTGAAAGAATCTGTCAGTTAAAGACTCTGTGTTGGCGTTTGTCCGTCTCAAGTACTGTATCTGCTAGTCTCTCCCTGTGTGTGTGTGTACCAGTTCCCGGACGCCTGCTGTGACGGCTCACCTTTTGTTGGACACTAGTTTCCTGATGCTCCTCGGGAGCCAAGAAGTTTCAGTTCAGTGAGGAACCACCTGTCTGTGGTCGTCTGCCGCTCCCCAGTGGACTTACTTTTATTTTTTACTCCCTGTCCAGTCTGCACCACGAACTTTCCTGTGCTTGGCAGACTGCCTATGTTAATTATTGACTCTCAGTAATAAAATAATTATTTTCTCGCCCTTTGCTTCTGGGTCCTTCTCTCAGCCTACTAACATAAACAGGAGGTTAAATTTGTTTTGGTTATATCTCATAGGCAAACTATGGTTTAATGAATCTATTATGTATTTCCTTTTCATTCCTGTTTCTATGAAAGTACGAAAATGTATCATACAGAGAGGATAGGAGAGGTTACGCAATTTAAGATTTAACGTTATTTAAGTCACGGATGTCAAATATACATGACATGGGTGTGTTTTCTGCTTGCTATTAATCACGTCACTACTAGAGCAAGCTCCTGATTGGTTAACGCGGTGCGAATTCTCACCAAAGTTCAGATTTTTTAACTTGAGCGATTGACGTGAATCGCTTCTTTGGATTGACTAAACATGTAAATCAATCGCGTTTAATGCTTCATTCGCGTCTGGTGTGAACTTAGCATTAGTGTGAAGAACATTTTAAAAGCTTAACATGTGTATATATATATATATATATATATATTATTTTTTTAACATATGTAATTATATGTATATAGTTAAATAAAAGATTCCATGAATGTTAAAGTTAAAGATTCCATGAATGTCGAACTATTAGGGAAACTGTGCTGCATCTCCAATGAATATTAATAAATATCAAAAACCACTAGCACATTGTTATACTGTATATTTCATGCAGTTGAGTACTTTATCTCAAAGGTTATGTTGGATTTGTAAATTCAAAAAATCACAGACTTAAATAATGAACCATCCCTGTTCATTGTTGTACGGAAGTTCTAAGCGGCCATGTATTATATTTTTTTTCCGTCTTGTTTTCTCGTGATCACGTCTTAATTTTCTCGTGATCTCAACATAACAAAAGTTGTTATCCTCCCTGAGGATACACACACACTTTGTGTTGCCTGCATGGGAGCGAGACACGCAGAAGCGCCTTCTGCTACTTCCACTCGTCAGGGTGGCACAGCGCTGCTCCTCTCTTCATCCGAGGCTGAAGAGATGGAGGGCGCTGAGATGACTACGGTCTCCTCCTCACTCCAGTATGCAGCTTGAAGGCGGTGTCTCGCGCTGCTGTTGATCTAAAAATAGAGCGGCAGCAGAGATGAAAAGTAACCGTGCTTTATTAAATGAGAAATCAAATGTTTCTCAGATGCTGCCAAAATAAATAAATGCCTTCAAGAAGGAGCCTGCAATTTTTATAACCATTTCCATACCAAGGTGTCGAAATTGTGGCCATTCACGGCTAGTTTTCATCCCTCTGAATGATTTAATAAGGATGAAAAAAAAAAGTGGTTATAAGAGGTTGCTATGAGTTGAGTAGACGCTTGTTTGTGGGCTATCTTTCTCTCTACTCTGTCTTTAAAGCTCCATTCCAGCCCTTCAAGCCTTAAGTATTACATCTAAAATGCTGGTGGGCAGGGGTACTCAACAGCAGGTTAGGTTGGTGCGTGTTTGCACACCATGGGGTGTTACAGGGGTACCAAGCCGACCTACTGAAAGAGCTAAAGAGAACCGCTGATCTCTCATTGCGTGCCACAAAGGCAGCAATGGTGGCAGCAGAGAGGCATCTTTTGCTGACTCTGTCAGACATGAGAAAGAGCAGCGGGAGCAGCCCCATCTGAGTACCAGTTTCTCGTACTAAAATTTCAGAGACATGCAGAAACAGAGTGTCACCTTGAGAGCTCCTCCCCAACATCAAGGGAGTTGGCGGCGCTCTGTAGCGGGGCCTTCAAAATCTCATATAGACCTGAGGGTCATTTTACCAATAGAAAAATAAGGCCTCGCAGGGTAAAGAGAGGAAGTCCTGATGTTTGTGGCTCAGGACTTCAGAGGGCAGACCCCTCTGGGGAAGAGTGGTACACTCCGCATTACAAGGAGCCCATCTCTCTTCAGTGCCCTCAGGAGACCGTTTCACTAAACTTTTACAAGGTGTGAGGATCTCCCGCGAACATTGATCTCAGTTCCGTCCGCCCGGAAAACCTAGCGGCACTGAGACGTTCGCCACCGAGCTCTCACGAGGCATAGCTCCACCTGAGGGTGGGTTGTGTCAAAACAGTGTTGCTGTGTTGCCTGAGGGTTGCTTTCAGGGGCAAAGTGTACCAATATCGGGTTCCTCACTTCGGCCTTGCACTCTCACCCCATACGTAGGGCTGGGCGATATATATTGTACAATATATTATGCGCATCTAATCAGAAAAGCCGGTGATTAGCGCTAAATCTCCATCACCTGTATTTAGAAGGAACGCCAGCTTATACACGGAGCCGTCGCACATCCCTGAGGGGAAATCCTTTTCGCATGATCAAAGTGTCACGCCGTACAGTACGTGCCTTAGACATGTGGAGGAATTCTGCGTTTCTAAAACCGGGCCCAGTGCTGGGATCTCCGATTCATCACCTAGTGATAGCGACGGATGCGTCCCACACTGGTTGGGGAGCGATCACGAGTGGTCGCTCAGCCCGAGGTCCTCTTCAAAAAGAATAAACTGAACGGCAAGAAGAGTGTTCTTTCTCCAGCTCAGAGAACCACTTATCTAGGCGTGGTGTGGGACTCGACCACGATGCGGGCTCGCATGACACCTGCTTGAGTAGTTTCGATCCTCACCGCAGTCGCAAGACTGAAAGAGGGCTCAGTGCTAGGAGATCTCGGTCCCCACATAACGTTAGCGACAGATGTCCCGTCTGGCTCACTGGTCAATGAGCGATCACGAGTGGTCGCTTAGCCCAAGGTCTGTTCTTATTTGTCACATCAACTGTAAAACTGTAAACTCTACATAACCTAGAGACGTTTCCGCTTATGAATACTATGGCAACATATGCGGACAAATGCGGAAATAGTAGTTATTTATTGTGCAAGTGCATCTTAGGTATCGTGGATCACCATTACACTTCGCAAAATACACATACGCATACACATACTGTACACCAACTGATGCAAGAAGGTATTGGTACAAACAACTAAATAAAAGCAGAATAAATATCGACTTGGTGTTTACCAAATCAAGAGAACTTTTCCAAACATCAAACTGGACAGAGACGCTGCTCTTGCATGCTTATTATGTAAAAGGCTAATATCACTCTACCTGCATTGTCTAACCGTACTGAGAATTCAGGGCCAGGTTCACGTGGAAACACAACTGGAACTGTGCCTGACAATTCTTAGAACCCTTTTGGCCGGATAGTGGAAAATCGGCTGTACCTCATCCGTGAGCATGATTTGTGAAAACTACATCTCCCAATGTTCGATGCCCCGTCATAGCATCATCGAGCTTCGCCTCTAATGGCGATAACCTACATATTGTGCCTTTAAAGGTCTTTGAGCCTAAAAAAAAATTGTTCTAAGATATTCTGAAGAGTCTTCAAGAAACCATTTTTTGTTCCCCAAAGATCCTATCACTGAACAGTTCTTAAAAAAATCTTAGGCTCCGTTCACGCTAGTGTGTTTTCATTTTAAAACATAACTTTTGTTATAGTTACATCTGTCATTTAAACTACTCTGGTGGTTTTCACCCTCGATAACTGAGACTTCGTCTTAGAACCATTCATGCCAATAAAAAAACTTTACTTTTAAGTGTGTTAGGAATATTTTAATAATCTAAAGAACCTTCAAGAACCTTTATTTCATAAGAGTGTGAGACTTCAGAGCTAATATATGCTTCATGAGTCATATTTTTTATAGAACTGTTGTGTCCTTTACTGGAGTTTAAAAGCTTCAGTCACCATTCTTTGTAATTCCACAGTCTTCAAAAACACTCATTATGTGCTCAACAGAAGAAAGTCCGGTTTGGAGCAGGTGAGTAAATGAACTAAATAAACCAGTGGATGACTTGAAAGGTTTTTCCCTGTTCTCTGACATGAAAACATAATGTGTTATGTTTGAAACATGTCCATAGTGTTCAAAATGTGTTCCTTCTTATCCCGCCTTCTTTATTTCATCAGTCCTTTACTTTCATTCCAGCGTGTGCATGAAAAACATCTTCAGTGAAGTTCAAATCTCCAGAACGTATACACACGTGTGTCCTCAGGGCCACTCTGAGCTTTAATGGGGTCCGCGCTTGGATCTTTAATTAATGCACGCAGGTAATAGATGCCATCTGGGGACCCTCTTGGCAACTAATCACATACACAGGGATTCTCGTTCAGTGCCAGATGCGGTGTCTTCTCTCCCTCTAACCTAATTACCCTTTCTTTTGCAAACAAAGCAATGCAAATAGCATTTATCCATTATTTCCTCAAAAACATCCACTCTTCCTGTGGATCCAAAAGTAGAGATCACAGGAATTACAAAGAAATCGATGCATTTCATCATACGGTTGGTTGTTCTTGTGATTTTTTTTTTCTTTTTTTTCTTCTTGATGCGAAGGCTTCGTGAACTAAATCTATTTTAATTTGGGAGAGCGATTTCTTAATACAGTGGTTCTAAACTGGCCTGTTCTTTTATGTACAGCAGAGAAAATCAATGCTTAAAATGGAAATAATTAAATTGTTTATTTTTCAAATAAAATCATTGCAGGGCAAAATGATGTTCTGGTGTTTTAATAAAAATAATAATAATGTATTATTAAAATTATTATTATTAATATTTAATAATACCTTATTTATTTTAAAACACATTAGCAGCTAACAACATGCTGTTCAAATCTAGGGCTTTATTTGTTTGTATACTTTATTTGTAATAATGCATTTTTATTACATATTTAATAATTTATAATACTTATTTTATTTTTTTCAATATTAATTCTTTGACTATATGTTTTAATAATTATTACAAATATTTATTTTATTATTATTAATAATAATAATAATAATAATAATAATAATTATTATTATTATAAGAAGAAGAAGAATTAAAATTACACAAACAATTTCACATATACTTTTTAATTTTTTTTAAATATGTTTCAAAAAAATGTTTCATCTTATTTGTAAAGAATGTGCATGATGAATAACTTATGTGTTGTGTTGGGCCAAAGCAAAACCAGTTGAGAATTTTTATTTTATTAACCATCATGGGACAAACATTTGCTTCATCGCATCATTTCTGCATGCCCATCTCCAAACGTGACATAAATAAATGAATAAATGCATTCAAATTACTCTAATCTAAATATATAAATCTAAATGAACTGTGTTCATAAAACAGATTCAGCTCAGTGGATGAGTAAGAACCGTCTTTGTTGTTTTATGTAGGCAGAGTATTTTTAATTTCACGTTTTTGTTTTTACACGGGTGCTCAAGATGCCTTCAACGATATCTCTAAGCCCTAGGATAAAGCCAGATGCTCAAAGAAATTTCCTTGAGAAACAAATACTTTGATTGTTGACAATATTTGTACGTTTGCAGGGGCGTGAAATTGATTTACGGAGGTGACAAATCTCTGAGGGACTTGCGATGCTCCGTGGTGACTGCACTCCCACTCTGCCGGTTATATCCTCCCGGATGGTTCTGCTTTAATCAGGTTTGCATGGTAAAAATAAAACACCTTTTTTAACACCAGGTCTCGGATCTCCACATGTTCACGTAGGGTAACCTACCGACCAATGACACGCAGCGTCGCTTTCACACCGCATTGTGTCATAATCCCTTTATGTTTTCTTCCATTCAGAAATTCATTCATTCAGCATAATCCATTTGTCTGCTCTCTTGCCTTCAGATAAACAGCCGTGGGCCTTGGAAAACTCGTCTTTGTGTAACACCGCCAAGGGTTTAAGCCCCCGAGCCGTTCTCTTCCTCCATCTGGGAATGCGGCGGATCTTCAGCGCTTAACTCTCCATCGCGAGTTCACGGCAAATGGATTTCTCGTTGACGTTCTCAAAGGCTGCCCTCAGATGGCATTGTTTGCAGTTCGTATCCCGAGCTTGGCGAGCCCTGGCATCCTTCCTGGCTCTGCGGGTGGCGGTAACACAGTGTCGACTTGGAAACAACCCCTTGGCAAGTGTTTTTCCTGGGCTTTCTGGCTTCCTTGTTTTGGCCAGACATCCACCGCAGCCGCATTAAACACTTGCGGAAAACTGCAACAGCAGGACTGGCGCGAGTCGAAGACGACATCGCATGTAAAAAGACCTTCGATTATGGGGTCTTAAATGGTTCGTGGCGAAAATACAAACATATGGACAAGCTGTCATCGAGGGGCCACTGATAAAGCTGAAGACACTATGGCTCAGGGCAAAGCCTGGCCTGCTGAAAGTGTCCTAATCTATTCCCAGAGAGGCTATCGCCATCCCTATTAGAGAGGGAACAAATGTTTGGAGAGAGACATTGTATCTGCTTGGCCGGTCAGAGGAGTGGCTCTTGCCAGGAGTGGTCTTGTGTGACACAAGCCGACAGCGTTGCATGCATACTGCAGAAACAAGCTGTCGCCCACTCAGAAAGAGCAGAGGCCGGCTGTATAGTTGGGGCTTGATGTGGGCCATAAAGCTCATGCAAAGGCCTGGCATGCTTACAAGAGCTGTTTCGGGTTGCATGTTAGCATACTCTGTACTACTGTTGTGCAACAGTAATGTGCATAGATAATTTACTACTTTTAGCCAAAAGAGCAGCGTACAGAGTTTTCTGCGTGGGATACTGTCTCCCAAAAAAGCAGTGTGTTTTGACCTTTCATTTTTTATTGTGACAAATGATTATTGCTCTGATTTTATATGTCTTGACTCTTCATATATAGATACTGTGTATATATATATATATATATATACACGTATGTGTGTGTGTATTTGTGGTTACATTCAAATGTAAGAATTAAAAATAAAACAATATCCTTTTAAGCATTTTTTAAAATTACGTTTTGTTTTTTTTCTTTGAAATAACTATGTTTCTTCTATATCAGTTATGTTTATTAGAGTTGTATGTTACATCGAATGTTGTTTAAAGCAAGGTAAGCGTTTTTTCAAAAGAAAAAACAGAGTTGGGGCCGAGAGCCAAAACAAACTTGTAGCCAATCAGCAGTGTCTAGTGACAGAAAGACAAACAGAGGAAAATGTCTGCAAATGATAAGGCAAGAAGTAGTACCCGTGTAAATATCATATCAGCTTTCCAGCGCCGAGGAGAACCCAAGAAGCGGAAGGCCTGTGGTCAAACAAAGAGGTTGCTTTGATTCTTTTGATTCTACACCAGACACCAAGCCGTGACAGCTAAAGTCTGCCTACACTGGGCGTGATAAAGCCCAGTTCATGCACGGATCTCTTTTCTAAAGAGCTGTGTTTAGGTGATTTTAAATATCAACATTGGCTTCCAGAAATCACTTACCTTGCCTTTAAATTAATGTTTTTTGCATAGTTCATTTTAATTAGTATCACCTTAATGGTGTTTAGTGTTTGTGTGAATCACACTTTGAATAGTATGTGTTATTATTTAAAAGCTTGTGATTGACTTTACTTCATGTGACTTTCTTATAACCACTTGCATTTGGAGCCTATTAGTGCATTTCAAAGGTACAAAACTTTTCAGAATGTCAATATGTTGGTTTATTAACATTGTATAAGCTATTTAAATTACAGTATTTAACTGTAAATATAAGTTAAAACTAGGGCCGTAAATTAATTACACAAAAATAACACGTAAAATTTGTTAAACTTATTTTAATTGCACCACGGAACGTTTCTCACTGGATGAGTTTCGGCGGACGGATTATACTGGAACACCAACTACCATTTCTAATGTTCTGAATGTACTTGAAAGTAGGGATGCATCGATCCAGATCGGCCGATATGTTTGCTCGTTTTGTCAG
>JAUCMT010000059.1:5206610-5217849 GCA_032357475.1 Enteromius thamalakanensis
AGAATAAAAGAAGGACGAAAGACACGCTAACATGAGCAACGACTCCATTACAGACGCCCTTTCTGTTTCTTCCATCCTAGACACGCTGTGACCGAGGAAGCCCGAGTCTGCACGAGCCTGCACCGGAGCACTGATCACCAGCACCTTAAAAGAGAAGACATGAGGGAAGAGAGATTAAAAGACATCGCATGCCACTTTGTGGCAATGTTTACATTGCTGCTCACCTTCACAGTCATTCACCCTCTGGGTTTTGTTCTTCACTGCACTCTCTTGTGTTGTTCTCTAGCGCCAAGGGTGACACTGGTGGAGAATGCGGGCAATTGCACTGGCCTAGAGACCGACAGACAAGGAGATCACCACAATCTGCACCCACCACCAACCCCGCTGTTTCTGTTTCAGTTGAGTGCTCCTACCCAAAGAAGACATGGAGGAAATAGTAAAACAGCTTACCGAAATCAGCATCCGCCAGCAGCATTGTTATGAACGTCTGCTTGAACGACAGGAACAGGTGGAGGATCGCCTGACAGAGCTGATGATGTTGAGAGCTACCTGAAAAGGCTTCAGCAGAAGCCAAAGGATGGCCACAGGATTAACTCTGCCACTCAAATGTTTCAGGAGTGGGAATTTAAGACCCGGATGCCAGCCCATGTCCAGGCTGCAGATTTAACGTGGCTGGCGGAGCACTGGTTGATGGTAGGAGACCCCACACCATGTCAGGTGGTTGAAAGAGTGGTAGTGGACCGGCTGTTGCGAGCCCTGCCGAAGATTATGACCGCCACTGTTTCCCCGGAGGGTACGTAGTATGCAGGCTGCCCAGCCCCTGTGACAAGCCCATGCCAATGGATCATAACGTGCCAGGGCCCAAACCTTGGATGGCAGGCTGTGTGGTACAAAGAATGGCGCTGAAAGGAGCACCGCACCTCCGTGTGGAAATTCAGGGCCGAGTGTATCAAGCTGTACTGCGTTTGGGAAGCGGAATCATACTCCTACGGCCAGAAGTGGTAGGACCCCGGCCAAAACCATCATCTTTTCTCCCTATAACCTGTGTTCATGGAAATACACTTCAAATGCCAGCGAAGATCATCAAAATAAAAGAAGGAGATGATAAGAAGGAAATTGCCGTTGGGGTTGTAACTGACTTACCTGTCTCTGTTCTACTAGGGAGAGATGGCCGGGGTTCGAAGAGGCCCTTGACCAAGCTACAACGCTTGCCCAACGCCGCCTGCGCCGATGACCACGACCATCACAGGGGTTGGAGACCAGACAGGCGTTCACTACCACGGACCAACAGCTCCGCACTTCTGTATACCACCCATAGAGGGATGGGCTGCTTGAATTGGTTTTTAATTAGATTGGTTTGGCATCAGATAAGTACCGCAAGCCTCAACAGGATTCACACCTTTTGAATTATTGTTTGGCCGCCAGCCCCGGGGCCTACTCAACGTGGCCAAAGAAGCGTGGGAGCAGCAGCCCATAGTACCACTGTGGAGCACATCAGGGAGATGAGGGAACGGATCAACCGCATCATGCCATTAGTCCGGAAACACATGTTGAAGGCCCATCAACGCACTTACAACCAGGCAGCCCAACCGCGGGAATTCCAGGGTAATGGTCCTGGTCCCCAATGCGGCCTGTAAGTTCTTCGCCAGATGGCAAGGGCCATACACGGAAGAAGAACAAGTTGGACCTGTCAATTACCACGTGAGACAGCCAGACTGCTGCAATCACCAAATATACCACTTCAACCTCCTGAAGCGGTGGGTTGGAGACCGGGACCAGGTAGCCCCTTTCGCCTCTGGTCGGTCAGTTCCAGGATGTGTTTTCGGAGACCCCCGGCAAAACAACCGTTGTGAGTTCTCACACCACCTGAAGTCATCTTCAAGCAGCGGCCCTACCGTATTCCCGAGGCCCGCCGGCAGGCTATAGAGGAGGAAATTAAGATGATGCTCAAGCTGAGGGTGATAGAGCCATCCCGGAGTCCATGGTCCATCCCCATTGTCCTGGTCGCAAAGCCGGACGGCTCCCTCCGCTTTTGCAATGACTACAGGCGCCTGAATGAGGTATCCCAATTCAACAGCTACCCCATGCCACGAGTGGACGAGCTGCTGGAGCGTTTGGGAAGGGCCCGGTTCATCACGACACTGGATCTTACCAAAGGATACTGGCAAGTACCGCTCTCGGAAAATGCTAAACCAAAAACTGCTTTCTCTCCACCCTCAGGCCATTGCGGCTGCCTATATTGATGATGTGATTATCCACTCGGAGGCATGGGAGGATCAACTGGATCGGCTGCAGAGGGTGCTGTCCGAGCTAAGACGGGCTGGACTAACCGCCAACCCCTGCAAATGCCACCTCGCCATGTCGGAGGCCAAGTACCTGGGTTTCATTGTAGGTAGAGGACTGGTGAAGCCCCAGGAGGAAAAGGTCCAGGCGGTCCTAGAAGCCCCAAGACCCATCGCCTTCTTGGGGTTGGCGGGATACTACCGATGTTTCATCCCCAGCTTTTCCTCTATAGCTGCCCCCCTGACAGACCTGACCAGAAAGGGGCATCCGGAAAAGGTCATTTGGACAGATGAAGCAGAGAGAGCCTTCAAGGCGGTAAAAGTGTTATGATCTACTGACTTTAATTGCCTCTTCCTTTTGCAAACCGATGCCTCTGACACAGGACTGGTGAGCAGTGCTGTCCCAAGTACAGCAAGGAGAGGAGCATCTGGTCGTGTACATCAGCCGAAAGCTGTCCCAGGCCCTAGAGGAAATATGCACTTATGTGTACTTACCCGTTCTCTGTTTCTTCCATCCTAGACATGCCATGACCGAGGAAGCCCGAGTCTGCACGAGCCTGCACTGGAGCACCGATCACCAGCACCTAAAAGGAGAAGACACGAGGGAAGAGGGATTAGAGGACATCGCACACCACTTTGCATGGACTGTTTACATGGCCGCTCACCTTCACTGTCAATAGACCCACCCTCCACGGTTTGTTCTTCACTGCACTCTCTTGTCTTGTTGTCTAGCGCCAATGGCGACACTATATATGTATATATATATATGTACTGTAGGGTGTGATTTGTGAAAAAAGCAAATGGGGATATCTTTGAGAAAAAAAATTATCTGATTAATCACAAATGATCTCAGGATAAACCCGTCTTTTTAGGCACGTGTCATGTCATGAAATTGTTTAATACAACGGAACAAAATTATTTAAAGCACAGCAATTGGATCACATACAGTATCGCAAATTATTTGATTCAGAACGGGATTCCAAAGTGCCCTCGGATTCTAGATTTTCAAATATCTCCGCCAAATATGGTCCTGTCCTAATACACCATACATCAGCAAAAACCTATTTATTTGGCGTTCAGATTAAATCATCTCAATTTAGACAAATGGACACTTATGACTGGTTTTGTGGTCCATGGTCACAAATAAATATTGGATTCACATTAAAATTCTGGGACAACTGAGCAGCTGAGACAAAGTAGCTATTTAACTAGTAGTAACATTTCAATTAAATCCTGCAATTATAAAAACGCAACATGAACTACTTTGTCTTGAATAAAGCTGCACTAAGCTTTGTTTTACTAAAATAATTATAGGACCATTAAGGAACCAGAATCATTAAGAGAAATCAGATTCTCATTTTTACCTCACTTGGGGGAAAAACAACTGAGACATAGTTGCTATTTAACTGAGTAGTGTATCAATTAAGTCTCAAAAAGCACAAAAAGCAACATCTGAGCTATTCTCCTCTTGAAAAAAAAATCCCATTTTAAGCATTACCATACTGTATTTCAATCCATTTTGTATAATTCTGACAAATTTCCCTGTCAGTAAGTGCAAAAAAAAAGCATGTAAAAATCTCCAAAATTATGGTTTCAACATGTTCTTCTCTGCCAGAACAACATCTTTCTCCATTCTGGTAAAAAAGCTCTTTTCACATTAAATCTGAGCTTTTTGTAACAGTTGAGTTAGATGTTCTAGCTTGCACTGGGTTCAGCATTTTTTTTTTAAATGCCAGGCATATTTTCTCTTTCAGTTTCAAATTTGAAGTAATGGCAAGGCTCACATCAGGTATGAGCCAGAGAGAAAAATCTCCCGCTTTTTCAACTTTGGCTTTTTCGGCATCGCCCACACACATAAGTGTCCTTCAGTTTATTTGCGTTGTGTTATGGCCTGTTAACCGCTCCATGCAGATGGAGTTGTCCCTATTGCATGTACAGACCCCAGGTGTCAGTTGTAGTTCACTGACCCGTATGCTGGTCTCAAGGGTGCAGTACAGTACAGCACCATACCCTTTCCAGCGTTCCCTCCACTCATTTATTGCACAAGAGAACCTACACAAACCGTGCCCCATGGGTATGGAGCTAGTCAGTCCGGTCAAGCAACATGCTGTATGAGTTCGTGTGTGACCTATAGCTGTTGTGACAGGACAAGTATGTCCATAATAAATATTAGGTTGGACAGGCACAATATATGAGCACATGAGGCCAGATTAAGTGAAGATGTGCCTTCTGTATGCTCAGCGCGGCTGTCATTTCAGATTATTTAATTTGCCTCCAGCACAGTTGTAAATGAAGATTTTGATAAGGTTTTTTATTTTATTTTATTTTTATTGCTGTGCATGATGTATTATTCAAGTTATGACCTCCCTACAAATATATAAAATATTTAGTCCTGAATCGTTCGGTTTGTAATGCGTACTGAACTCATTACACCCCTAATATATATATATATATATATATATATATATATATACTGTATATGTGTTACATTCATTGTCTGTTTAGTTCTGTTTTTGGTTTCATTTTTTTTTGTCTTCCTGTTTTGGTTTCAGTTTAGTTTCATGATTATGTTTGATGTCTTGTCTGTCCTGAGAAGATCTTTTGATTTATTATTAAAAAGGTAATTTATGTTTATTTAAATCTACATCTCCAGCGCTCTCTTTCACCCACATCAGCCATAGTGGCAAAAAATATGATTAAACTTAAAAAATGGGGTCCGAAAGTCTGACATTCATCTAATTTTAATTAAATAATTCATTTATTCTTGTATTTGAACTTATAAAGTAATCACCCACACATAATGCTTAACTCATGTATCTTTTAAAGTTAGTTACAATTTTTTACACTTTTTTACCTATACAAGTGGTTCTTTCCCCCTATCGAGAAAAAAATACTGCAATGAACAAAGTTATTAATTAATAGCAAACTTTCTAGAATCAGGTAACCTTTTGAGCTGGTAACTTAACACAACTTCAGACATCAATACACATAAACGGTGATCTACACACTGAGAGAATGAAAATCATCAACGTCAATGTGTGTTTCTGATACAACCCTCTTTGTTTGTCTGAGGACCCCCTGCTCCATTCGCTTTGATGCGGCCCTCGAGGTTTCTGCACCCAGAGTTTCGATTTCCAATCACTGTGTTCTACTGCATTCAATGGGTATAAGGTTGCTTTCTAGCAGAGCTAGCCATCACGACCTTTAGCATTCCAATAAACCTTCATTATCATCGCAGATAACCAACTGTGTTTTATTAAACAGAACAAAGAAGTTTAAAATAACTGTAGAAAGCTATTCGTTAGCATTCCCATTAATCTCGAACGGCCACACTAACCCACCAAACCTCAGAAATAAGCGATTAAAATTCTCTCCGGGAAGCTTAAGTCTGATTCAGAAAGCTCCACATCAGGCTTAAAACTAATTCCATTTTGACAACAAGAAGACAGTCTGGTTGTAAATAAATAAATAAAAAGCTAGTTGCTATGTCTGTCTGGGCAAAGTGATGTGGTGTGAAAAAGTGTTCAAGACAGGCTGACAAGTGAGTTACAGGACATGCTAAGTATGTAGCAATCAATAGCTAATGTTAGCTCAGTAATAATGCATGCTAATGAGTAGTGTCTTTCTTTGAAGGACTGCCCTTTAAGGGATTCACTGCTAATTGCTAACACCATCACCACTCCTGTTATTTCCATGACAACAATTACTTCTCTTTATGCATATGTATATATATATAGGAAATATATAATTTATTTGTGTATATGTGCAACATGAATTGAAATGTATGTCAGGTTGTAATTATAATTGTGAAGACTATTGTCTTAAATCAACAATAAAAACACAAAAGTAAATTTTTTAGTGTTTTTCATTTCATTCCAGACCACTCCAAAGCCTTGAAAATTGGAAAAAAAAAATTTTTGTCATCAAAACATTTAGATCACATTTGAACAGCTATGTGAGATTTCATCATGGGGAGAGCTATTTAGCTCAATGTGACCAACAAAATGCTAGTCTCTGTTGTTTGGGACCAAAAAATTGGATTAATATGCATAATCTGCTAATGCTTCAAAGTTATGTGGAATTATCATATTTATAAGACTCAAAATGCAGCTGAACCAATTTGGAACCAATTTGCACTTGTTCTAAATGTTCCTGTTTCTGTTGGAAAGTAAAAATAGCTGAATGCATTCAGCTTATAGACTAGAAAGTCATGATTTCCAAACAAGTCAAGTCACTTTTATTTATATAGCGCTTTCAACAATACAGATTGTAGCAAAGCACTGAACATTATCAAATACAACAACAGAGTAATGGTAATGTATAATGACGAAAATTAAACTTTATTTATCAAATGCAGAGACAGTCTCTGTAGTCAAGATGACGATAATCACATAATCAACTAAGCAAGCCAGAGGCGACAGCGGCAAGGAACCGAAACCCCATCCATGAGAGAATGGGGAAAAAAACCTTGGGAGGACCAGGCTTAGTTGGGTCCAGTTCTCCTCTGGCCGGACGTCCGGAACCTAATTTCCAGTTCAATTTTAAACACGTTGGATTGTGTAAGGACTAGCAAAGCAAGAGCTTTTCTGGACATCTTGAAGCTACTGAAGCAACTTTCTCAAAAACTACTCTTTAGGTCATCACTTTGTTTTGTATCAAGTCAAACATAATATCACCATTATTTATATAGGGCTTTTTTTATTTTCTCTTTAGCTTTACAGTATTAAATGGTGAAATAGTGTGTCAAAATAATGTATCTTCCTCTTCTGGCCAGACAAAACCAGCAGTTTATATCTAGGCTGCAGCAGAGTTAGATTGTGCAGTGGACTTTTCTGTGTCAAGCATGGTCCTTTCCCATTGGCCATCCAGTAGACAAGGTCTTCAGATGGGATGCTAATTATACTAATAAAGGACCCTTGAAATACTAGTTTAAGTTGTAGTAGTTACTGGAACTTGAACGCTTTGTCTTGTTAGTCCTCTTTGTCTTATTGGGACTTTTTTTGTAGCCTGCATATTAACTAGTGAAGCAGAAATTATATTTACACCATATGATGAAATACATCAATGCTTTGCAGTGGTATTTGTACAATAGTATGTCCATAGCTATGTCCATCATTATGCAAGGCTGCTTTTATTATAGAACCAGGCATGTCCCAAAGAAGTAAAATGTTATATATTACATTACGTTATTAATGTTTAGGTACTTTTTATTTGTTAAAGATTTCATTAATGATATTGCCAAAAGTAAGCAGTTATCACATGGTCATTTATAGATTTTTAACAATTTTTTTTTTTTTTTTCTATATTAAAATACCACATTTTGAATTTAATTTAAAATAATAATATTTATGATAATAACTTTAAAATTATAATAATAATAATAATAAATTAAAGAAATAAATCAAAATTCTACTACACTACACTATTTTCTACACTTCTGCAATACATACCTTTTATGTTTGTGCAAATCGCACAAAATCATTTGCATCAGACCTCATTGCACTCTTTCCCATAATCTTCTTATGTGCTCCAGTTATGGTTATATATATATAAATGAATATCATTATAAACATTCAAGCAAAATCACCACCTAAAATAGCTAATTAGTTAAACTATTCTTGCTGAAAACACTATTAACGTACCACACCCTTTAACAGTAATCCACCATGATACAGCATTTATCAAACACTATGACCTACAGTAATAAGATCCTCAAAATGCTACGACTCTTCTGATGTTTGAGAGACATCCTTCAACATAGGTGATGGAGGATCCAATTTTATTTAATCAGCTCATTTATCTGAGTTGTATGCATGTATTCACTGAGTAAGGTAGAGTCTTTACTTTAGCTCATAATTATCTTGAACACTGCTCCGGGTCACACAGCAAAACCGGCCATCAATTACCATAAATTATCTGCGAAGATGCACGCATCAGGTAGCTGCATTGTAAGTAAGGTTGTGAGGTGAAGATAAAAAGAGAGAGAGAGACGGAAAGATGAGAAAGCATTTGGCCCCACGAGTGGTTTTAGCGGCACAGATCTGAACGATATTTGCTATGACTATTATGTTGCTAATGAGGTGAGAGAATATGACACTTACACGCTTTGCATGGGAGAAAAAGGGTGCGCTGTAATCTTCTTTTTGACGAATATGAAACTTTGTGTGTGTTAGTGAGCACTTTCGTTTAACAACATTGACATTTGCATTATTCGATATCTGTGCATTCGTTTTTACTGGGTGACTCATTAGCCCCATTTCCATTCCCTTCAAATGAAGTGAAATACGCTTTTTGGAAATTTCATATTACACAAAAATGTCCATACATCGCAAAAATGTGATGCGCTCACATTAGGTGGTTTTTCAGGCAATTCAAAAAAGTGATAATTCGCAAAACCGCAATGGAAGTGGGGTTTTCACATTTACCAGTCACATGGTGTATGTAAAAATCATATGATCATTCTTTAATCTATAACCTCCAAGAAACACTTAAAGTGGTCATTCTGAAGTATAAGGGGCTTTCTCTGCCATTAATGCTTAGACAGTTTACATTGTACAGGACTGCGGTCAGTTCAGCTCCTTTGTATAAATAAATCCAAATGTCCAATGTCACTAGAGGCAAAAGGTTACGTTTTATTCACATAATATAGTGTGACTGAATCATTGAGTCATTCACTCAATCAATTTGTTAAATAAAAATGCTGACAGATTTTGGAATGAATCGATCGACTGAAAGAATCATTGAATCATTTACTCAACCAATTGTTTTCAAAAACTCTGAGTTGTTCAGGAATTAAACAAGTGACTAAGTAATTAATTGAATCAATTACTCAACCAATTTGTTTAAAAAAGCTGATTTATTAAGAAATGAAGCAGGTGATTGAGCTAACTGAATCAGCAATTGAACAAGGGATTCATTGAAGCATTCACTGAAACGTTTTGTTCAAAATTGCTGATTTATTCAGGGAAAAAATACCCCTGACTGACAAAACGAATCAGTCACTTAATCAATTTGTTCAAAAACTCGGATAAATTCAAGAACAAACAAACTACTTGCTGAATAGGTGTGCTTCCCCATCAAATATCATTAAAAAAAAAACAGTATGCCAAAAGAGTAGTATGTCTGAGTTGTATCCTAAAAACATTCTTCATTAAACATATATATTTTTTAAATCGTTCAGTTAAAATAATGTTGGTTTGTGGCTTAAACAAAAGCATTGTTTAACAACCTCATAGCTTAAAGTAAGTCTGGATTAAGTTATCCTTAACCATGTTTATCCAGACTTTTGAACAATTTAGAAAAGGTGACTGGCAAAGAGTATAAAATGACCAAATTTACTCAAGCTATTAATGCACAAATAATTTAAGCTACTGTAATAACAATAATAGCCATTATAGAAATAAATAAGCAAAATGTATGCATTTAAAACTTGAAAACAGGTAAATAATTTCAAGCCCTGTTTTGTACCCTTTTCATGGAATGTATTTTCGACGGAGCAGCTACCAGGTGATAAACACTGTCAGCTCTAAAATAATTCCTGTTGAGAGTGAAATGAGAGAGAGAAATGCCACTGAGGCTTGCTTGTTCAAAGGACCCTGTGTTCTTGAAGGCCAACTGACCAACAGAAATAAACTCCATCTAAGAGAGTCTGACCTGAGGCAGTCAGGCCGTGGATGAGAGCAAAGACGCATGGAGGAAATGTCACCGCCCATCCTGGAGAGCAGCCCTCGGTGAAGTCTTCTGCCTCCGTTTCTACTGGAGCATCACAGCGATGTCAATCATGATTTCTGCACAGAATTTACAATTCTTAGTCTTGAGTGCAAAGATGGTATTTTAAACTCATGAAATGTTGAATTTAAATAACTATGCATATTGCATAACAGTGCGTATTCTTAAATATGGATTATGTAATTTGGCTGTAGGTCAGTGAATTCCAGAGGGCAATTTCCATTTTTATTTTCTCAGAAACTTTACATTTCATTTGCTTATAAGACATGGCATTGTTCGTAAAAAACATTGTTCTTTACAGTGCAGGTGCAATTACCCATGCATGCAAACACTCTTGCAGTTATGAATTATATTAGCTACAGTTTTGAAATGGATTTGTTGTATGATTATATCTTGGTTATGTTTTAGGTGAATTTTTACCAATCACTAATGAATATCATCACTAAATGCCTAATAATTCATAGTGTTGACATTTTTACCAGGGTTATTATATTCAACTAAAACAAAAACCATAGGAAACCATGTTACTTCAAATTAAATGTAATGTTCACTTTGTTTTTTGGAAGTTCCATCAAAAAATGCATTAATTGTGAGCTTCAAAATGTTTGATTTATGTCGTACAACATCATTAAATTATCAGCGTCAAAGTGGGGTCTGTTATCTGCGTGTAATCAGATTTAAACAATTAGCAATTTAGCAGACATAACCATGTTGGCGTGGTGTGTGTGGCATTAAAAATTGATACATGCACCAATAGGAAAAGGTAATTTGTGGTAATCATTGTCATTCATGAAAATTACCCCCAGACTGATACCATGCTAATGACTTTATGAAATATTTAGCGGTTTGAGTGACTAATTGGGCTGTAATTCTTACGGACAACGAACCAGAAAGCACTTTCAGGGGTCGGACAGCTGCATTACTGCTAAATAAATAAATGCACAGATGATATCCTGCATCAAAAAACAGCACGGTTACATCATACAACCATCGGCAGAGAAAAGCATTTGCTATTTAGACTGAAAACTCACAATTACTCTGAAAAAAGAAAAAAAAATGTATGTTGTATTTTTAAATTGGTTAAATCTGCTAATGAGATTGGATTGGAGATATATATATATTTTTAAGAAAACAAGACATGAAAGAAAAAGACAACCTGATCTCACAGAATTCCGTGAAATAACCACGAACTCTTAATGCACAATTCCGTGTTAGTACCACGTAATGAT
>JAUCMT010000059.1:5225646-5248977 GCA_032357475.1 Enteromius thamalakanensis
GCCAGCAAACTCACCTGACCTTAACCCCATAGAAAATCTATTGGGTATTGTGAAGAGGAAGATGCAATTATGCCAGACCCAAGAATGTAGAAGAGCTGAAGGCCACTATCAGAGCAACCTGGGCTCTCATAACACCTGAGCAGTGCCACAGACTGATCCACTCCATGCCACGCCACTTTGCTACAGTAATTCAGGCACAAGAAGCCCCAACTAAGTATTGAGTGCTACATGCTCATACCTTTCATGTTTATACGTTTCAGTTGGCCAAGATTTCTAAAAATCCTTTTTTTTTTTTTTTTGGTCTTAAGTAATATTCCAATTTCCTCAGATACTGAATTTGGGGTTTTCATTAGTTGTCAGTTACAACCATGAAAATCAAAAGAAATAAACACTTGAAATATATCAGTCTGTGTGAAATTAATGTATACATTTAAACAAGTTTCGCTTCTTGAATAGAATAAGTTAAAATAAACTTTTGGAAGATATTCTAATTGTACGACCTGTATATGACAATAAAAATGAAATTGAAATTAGCCAGAGCAACTCTCATCATTGCAGGAAAAGAAATGAAATAATTTTGTAATAGTTTCACGCCCTGTTTTGTTCCCTCTTCGCTGAAAGTAGCAAATAGTGCGCACACGGAGTGTAGAAATGAAACTATGAATTCATCTGTTTTGAATTAGTAGCGGTGCTAATCAAGGAGAGATCTGGGAGCCGTACATTCACCCCTTGTGCGACTAGACGATATCCCCCTCATTTTTAATTAGTTCTATTGGCTCAGCGAGAGAGGATTTTCTAGTTCATTTATTTTTTTCGGCCTAAAACATCCAATTATTCACTCTATGGGGCCCTATGATGACTGCCATAATTCCACACCCTTTTTATCGAGCAGGACACGAGGCCTTTCTTAATTAAGTAAGATGCCTATTTCCATTCACTTCAACCTCCCAGAACATTGGCTGTGAAGTCATGTTCCTGGGACTCTCGTGCTGAATAAATCAAGGATAATAAAGCGCGGACCTGAGAATGGTGCACGTGTGTGTGTGGCTGAGATCTATATCCTCACCGTCAGCGGCCGTCTTGTTCGGTAATAATGCATTATGCAAATACAACCCTCCACAAATCCTATTAAAGAAGATAACATACCATTTAAAATGCAATGTAACGTAATGCTTTCTTCTTTTTTTTTGAGTTTCTAAATGTATTAACTTGTTAAAAACGACACCAGTCAGAGAACATACCGCGACAAGGACTGAATAATAACAGCGCACATGTTCTTTACATATTCAACACGTGTAACTCACTTGAAAGGAAGCAAACTAGTATATTAGCATCTTGCGCGCTCTTAAATTTCACGCTTCAATGGCAGCTCATTTAGTTTGTTGTCTTGTGTCTATTTGCACAGATTATTATAAAAAAATACTTGGATATATCGCTATCATCAATCTGATAAAAACTTACTGTTCCGGTCCATGCCTAAACAATTTCTAAGTTCTCCTTCATGGTACTTCCGGATTCATCAAGGGCTTTTGAGTCATTAGGGACCACATCGTACAAAGAAATAGCGGGAAAAATTGCAATTCACAGAGACTCTATCATCATCCGAGCTATCATTTTAGATTAGCGAGAGGCTAATGTATAATAAAAGCCATCCATAATGCAATCTAACAAAGACTCAATCCAAGACATGACTTGGATGGCTTTGCCATTTCAAAGTTCATGCCATTCTTCTTGACATCATTGATCTGATCAGGGTGTCCCGTTAAATAAACATAGAGAGGCCAGGTGGCAAAAATAATCCTATCCTTTATAGAGGATTATAGGAGTGATTATCTGGCAATATATCAAAGTCACTGGATATTAAGTTTGCATGGCCACCTGAGGCTCCCTCCTCGCTCGCTGTTAACAATTACCATGACAAAGAGATGCTCGCTTTCTTTCTTTTTCTCCCTCGTCTCACTCTTTTACCTTTGCTAAAAAGTTGTTAGCTGAATGACTTTGGATATTTGTCTCCCAACTCTTTTGGTGTGTAAATGGATGTTCCGACAGGCCCCCAAGGGCCCAAAAAAAGACACATTACAATCATCTGGGATCAGAAAGCGGCGTGAATGAATAATTATGAGGAATGGCATCGCTCACTGTACACACATTGCGTCTCCTGCTCTTGAGCGAACAGATTAATGGCTGTCGGTAAGAGCAAGAAACACCTGCTAACTATTCATCAAACCAGACACATTCTGGCAAGCGACCTGTTTAGGAAGTTTAAGTATTAGAACGTGCTTCTGAAAGCTGATGCAGTACGTGGACAGGTTCTTATAAAGTCCACCTTTAAGGGTGTTTCTTGCTGTTCTGTGATTATATGATTAAGATGATTGCAACCATAATCGAGATCTTCTTTAGCACAATTATTTAGTTTATAATTATTCCTGGCTGTTATTCCAGTGTTACGGAAGTCTGATAGAACTTATTTGGCAGAAGTTGATAGCTTGGCAGATGAGCGCCAATATCATAAGAGCTCTCTTCAAAATATAATAAGAAACAAATCCTAAATCTGGAAAGAGAAAATGAGAGAATTAATGAAAGAAATGAAAGAAATAATTTACTCACCCTCACCCTAATGTCGTTACAAACTCGGATGCTTTTCATTTTCTCACTGTGAACGAGAAGCATCTCAATTCTTGAAGGCAACAAATATATACACATATAATTTTATAATAAATAATATAATTGTATTTAATCCACATTTTCTTAGACAGATTGATATTAAATCATTTAGATGTAATTTAAAACACATGAATTGTATATATATTTTTTAAATAAATGAACAAATGACTCACTTTAAATGATTCTATCTCTAAAGATACAAAAATGTTTTTTTACACAATACTATTTTATATACATATAATTGTATGTATTATATCAAATGATTAATCATGATTAATTATATCCAAAATAAAAGTACATAAATGTACACACGTGTAAAAAAATATTAGTTTTTATTTTAAAAATATTCATATATATATAGATGCTTAATTTAATACTTTAAACTAATATATAACTTTATTTATATACTTTATTTATGTAAGTTACATAAATAAAATATGGGTGTCACTTAAGGACACTGATAAGAAATTCATGAAGTAAAAATTTGACTCTCGGACACAGAAAGTTCATTGGTCAAAAGTGCATATTTTCTATTTTTGTTATACACTTTTATCTACACAGCCACTAACAGATTAATCTGACCTTTGGGTCAAGGCATGTCCAGATGAGGCCTGTCATGCCCAATGTCTGGCTCTTCAATCTCCCAGCAGCCCCTGTGAGGTCACAGGTCCATGTTTGTTGTCATCTTGGCATTTTATCTTTTCATTCCACTTTTGATTCTAATTTTAACCGAAATGGAACATCAGTACATTGAGTGCAGTCAAGTCTGCAGATGCCCACATGTTTATATTTTTGCAGCGACGTCTCAGAGAAATAAAAAATGATAAACGCTCACCTCTCATATCCCAAGACGATTTATTATTCGGAGAGAAAAGCTTATCCTCATTGTTTGGCGGCACCGAGCACACTGTAGCCTGAAAAAGAGGCATATTCAGAAAGCACGGGGATAAAAATGTCAAACGCTGGAGGTGGGGCGATACAAACGCTCGGGTCTTTCACCTCAGCGGGAGGGCCCTATGGACATTGAGCACACAATCTGGTCAGAGGGTGGCATCGATCACAGTGACAGTCTCTGCCACTTGTAACGTTGGAAATAACAACTCTTTCAAAACATTGCAGTGGGGGGTCACGGCCCTGTGTCGGACGTGGGAAAGTCATCTTTGACAAGCTGTGTTCAAGCTATGAACACAAAACCTTCAAAGGGCAATTTGCTTAGATTCTTACGTCTGTTTTTTCTTTTCTTTTAAACATTCTTTAAATTTAATAGACGATCCATTCCTTTTGCAGCACTCTTTATTTCGTGTCAGGTGATGGGAGAAGAGAAATGGAAAAAGGCTTTATGCTGTAGAGGAGGCATAGATTTTCTTATATGGAGAAATATGTGCTGACCCTCACTAACAGCAAGCATAAAATCTATTGAAAGTCAATCTTTGTGTGAAAAGTGCCAGTATCCGTACCTTTTTTTTTAAACCTGACTTCTCCACCTTTTTGGACCAAGTGCCACTTATGATCAAATTTGAAAGTAAAAATTATCATGTCTGCGCCGTCAAAGACATTGAAAGAAGTCAGTCGCTCATGCATTTATTTAAACATTAAAACATATTTTTAATAATTAACTTTCTATTTCAATATGTATGACATCATTACTTCATTATTTTATGTCATATGGTTCTTCGGAAATCAGTTTATTATCCTAACCTATAACTAGCTTTTCAAGAAACATTTCTTATCATTGTCAGTCTTGAATAAAGTTGTATTTGTCATGTTATGTTTTTTTTTTTTTTTGTTTTCTTTCAAGATGACATTTATTTAAAAAGGAAATAATAATATACTTTTCTTTTTGTTATCACTTTTGACCAATCACAGCTAAATAAAGTCATTTGTTTACCCTATTTGCTACACACTATTATACAAAAATTTTGTTTCTACTGAGAAGCCAGTTTTTTAAATAAAAAAAGTGAACATCAGGACTATAAAAAGTTTTTTTTTAAAGGAAAGGACACGTTAGACATGCGCAGAATAGCATAGCAGAATCTATTGAAAACATAAGATTAAGACCTCACTGTGTCAGCTGATCCTTGAATGTCAGAGGTCACAGTTTGGATCCTATTTAGGCCTTTTGAGAACCAGATTTTACCGCAAGGACCATCTTTCAACATCAACATACTGATCTTTAAAGGTTTTCACGTGGTATATTGAACATTGGTACTCAACCTACCCAATCAAAATAGCAATAATCTATTGAAAGGCTGCAAGGAGCAGGCGTCAATAGTTCTGTATTGCATAAATGGATGTTGACTTGACCCTGCAATGTTGGAGGTGACATGGAGACCATTACATTAGTGGATTAACAGGCCAGGGCTTATCCTCCAGCCCCCTTCACAGGACTCCTGTCATTTAGAGGACGACGCCTCTGAAAACTCATTACCCAATTCAATATGCAAATGATTCGATTTTCACAGAAACCCAGTTTTCCAGGATTACTTTGCTAGCCCCCCTGAGGCCCGCGTCTAAGACTCAATTCTGTTGCTCAGCGAATCGATAGTGCTGTGCCAGAGTCAGCACATGTCGGAACTTCTAATGCGCCGCAGAGAAAGCCACCAAAGTTCTTGCTTTGATAAAAAAAATAAATAAAATAAATAAATTGTCAGTGACATTACTTTCTGTACAGAACTGCATTTAACACTGAGGATGTGTGAACTCTCTGTGCTCTTAAGCTTTGGGTGTCTATGATACATCACAGCCTAATGTCAATTTATAGTTTGGGTTTCATTTCAGAGCAGCCTGAAGTGCTTCAAAAAGATAATTATAAATACATAAAAAAATTAAAATTAAAAGAGTTTGGGTATGAGTTGTGTAAGTCAATGTTTCATTGATTTTGAAATTCAAATAAATGCTGCTAAATTATAACTTTCATATCATTAGACAATCCTATACACATCTAGTTTTCAACAAAAACATTAAGCAACACAACAGTTTTCAACATTGATAATAATAATAATAAATGTTTTCTGCGTAGCAAATCAACGTACTGCATTAGAGTGATTTCTGAAGGATCATGTGAAACTAAAGACTCAAATAATGGCTTCTAGGAAATCAGTTTAAAGACAGAATTTATTTTAAGTTTCAGTAATATTCCACATTATAACCACATAATTATGAACACAAATAACATGCTCATTAAAAACAGCCAGTAAATGTCACAAAAAATATTCTTTTGCATCACCCCGACAGTTCTTTGTGCCTCTCCTGAGAAAGAAAACATTTTATATTTTCAATTTCTCCGTTTCAGGACTGAGGAAACCAAGAGACAATCTGTGTATCTTTCTCTGAGCAGCTAATTCATCATTGGGAAAGCATTTCGGAGTTTCCACTGAAACATATGGAGTTAGACAGAGGTGACAGTGACGGATGCACAATGGGAAGCATTTATAGCCCAGGAGTTCCTAATGCTTGGTTAATTTGTTTTACTATAGGTTTGTTGTTTTGTTCTTGTAATAACCAACATTTTCCAGAAAGCGAAGTAACTTTCAAGATTGTACTGATTTTGCCTCATCCCAAAGAGATTCCCAGAGATTAAAGTCCCCAAGAAATCAAAATGAAAGTTGGTTGGGTGTTAGTATCAATATATTAGTCTTAAGGGTTCTCCGTAAGGCAGTATGCTCCAAAACAGTAACAAAACTCGCTTTTAGAAGACATAAGCATTCAAAGCTTGCAGTTTGTTACTGCTGCCACGATGCATCAACGATTGCCACCTCGTACTTCAGTTTCTCATCAAATCCTCTGAACAATCAAATGCTATCTAGAGTAAATATGCTTTTGATTGGAGCAATTGAGGTCTGGTTTTGTGTGGTGTGATCAGTCTGATCTTGACTTTGGCTTTGGTCCAGAGACACAATTGGTCAGCATATATATTTGTTGGCACAGATTGCTATTCTATTGCATAAGTTAATCACACTTATGTTGCTCCAAACCAATAAGACATACGTTCATCTTCGGAACACAAATTAAGATATTTTTGATAATATGTCATCCGACCCTCCATAGAGAGCAAATCAACTTAAACGCTATGAGGATACTTTTAAGTCACGGGAGAAGAATGGTAGAGTTAAATTGGGAAATTGGGAGTACAGTGCAGAGGCACTTCCTTCACTAAAAAATAAAAGAAGTTCAATTAGTTATTTTTTTTTATAAGTAAGACAATAGTGTAAATGATTACTTTTAAAAGTAACTTCCCCCAACACTGGAGGCTCTAATACTCCATATGGTTTAAAAAGCAATAATAATGACATAACCTTGTCTATAGATCAAAAGTTAAAACATTTATGAGTTACCTTTAGATAGACTGCTTTAATTTGCCAAGCATAATGGTGGGTTTTAAATCGCAGTGATTGCGTTTTTTGTTTTTTTCAGTAGTATTAGAAGCAAGTATTAGACTTAAACTGTGTTTTATTGATCATATTTATGCATAAAAAGCCAGTTTATGTTGAGAATTCATGCGAAATCGTATCCACTCGTTTAATACAAACTCATACATCCCAATGCTAATGCATATTGTCAATTAAAACATATCTGGAGGGGCATGAAAATGGATTTTTCCATAAACCAGTTGCGTTTTGTTGAATTTTTATCAATTTTAGGCTATGTTGGCATATTTGTTACGAGTAATTTGCTGCTGTATTGAAACAATATGCAAAATTCTGAAGTCGTTGTTGAAGCAAGACACATTATTCAATAAAACCATCAATCGCTACTCTCTAATTTGCCTGTGATTAAGGAGCAGAATTAATTAGCTCATTATAAATGCTGATGATCAACGTCCTAGCAATAAAACCTCTAATGGCAAAGTGATTACTTGTGACATATTTTCCCATCTGAAGCTATTTGTTCTGTAGCCTTTGGTGGGAACGCGAGTGATCAATACCGTTTACCATGCAGCTCTGGTTACGCTACGGACCACACACTCACACGCTAAAACGTCTGCTAAAGCCTATGCAGATATTTCATTTTCTCATGCCCTTTGTGTAATTTATAATCCTCACTTCTAGACCTAATGTTATTTGAGAGCCGGGTGGCAAAATAGAGACAAATGGAGGGTCGGGTACATTAAAAGAAACTAATTAATAGCACAGAGGGAGTAAAACTTGTGATATTGGGGGTTGAGAGCGAATTTATTATGGCACAAATCTGGGGCAGGGAAGGAGTGCCAAAAGTGAATAGGAAACAAGGAAATAAAGCCTAGGTTCAGCGCTCACGTGTCAGACGAAACAAAGTGAATACTAATCACCTTGAGTGCCTCTCTGTGCAAATGGGAGCTATAACTCCGGTTTAGTTGCGAGCTGCCTTCTCGTGTTAATAGCTAATTATGTAGAGCTAGCGACAGAGACCCTCCATTTAAGGAAGGTCTGAAAAGACGAGAGAACTTGGTCTGCTGAGCACAAATGGCTCTGAATGCCAAAGAGTCGTGTTTTTTAACACTAAACCGCTAATATGAAGTAAATGGGTGGTTCTTTAATTAGAGTCACTTTGGACAACTTGAAATCTTGAAAAGTCGTCTTCCATCTGTGCTAAAACATTCATTACACATCATAAAAACATGATGTACAATATAAAATACAGATTAAGCACTTGTAATGGTAATGAGATTTGTATATATATATATATAATTTGTTCATTTATTTTATCAAATAATAACCAGTTACTCGTAAATATGAATACTATTTATATATGTATAATATTTTTGTATAGTAGTATATTATTTTGTTTTATAAATATACATAATATTTTTTGTAAATTATATTTGAATTTACCATGAAGAAATTATATTTTTTGAACTGACCATAAATTAATGAATAAACAAGCAATCAAACATGTAGTTTTCAAAATACAAATAAGCTATGATATGCTGCTACTCTCAAATGTTGTTAATATTTATATTATATATAAATACTAAATAATATTTAAATATTACATAATAGTTTATAGAAGATTATTCTACAATTTGTTTTATTTTTGTTAAATTGATTATTATATAATGCATTTGATTTAATTTAAATAATAACATATATATTTTTTATTTATATTAAACATGTTTAAATATCAATAATAGTTACATTTGTATCAGTATGCTAAAATGTAGTCATTTCTGATCTTTAAACTGCTACACTCATGACCTGAAAGATGTTTACATTAAATGTATTAAATTACATTAAATTATTATCATTTGGTTTATATTAATAATAATAATAATAATAATAATAATAATTTGTATTTATTATTATTATTGGTTCTTGGAAAATTAACTTTTGTTCTTATGTAGTCTATGTCTATCTAAAATCATCTGCTAAATGCATAAATGCAAATTAATAATAATAATAGTAATAATAATAATAAAGCTATCTCTTGCATGCTCTTTGTGATGGTAATGGTAGCATTTATATATATATATAAAAAAATAAAAATAAATGTTTTAAACTTCTCTAAAACTGTAAGCATTTTGAAAATCACTCAAAGGGCCTGACGAGTTCCCGTAGTTGAGGAATCACTCAACAAATACAGTTTAAACAGATGTACAAGCACATTTAATTCCAAACAACCATCTGCAAGAATAAAATGCGGAATAAACAACATAGCTGGATCATAACTAGTTTAAATCCCAGCATTTAGCTATTTATCTGCTTGTTTAGTTTTACAACATGGTAGTTTGAATGTCTTTTACAGCAAAGGCCTACTAATAAATTCACAGATTGATTGTAGCACGGATATGAGAGAAATTCTTTACGAGAAAAAAGAGTTTTATATTAGAAACGATAAAACTAATCATTTCAGAGATTATGGACACAAAATGAGCTCTGAAAGACACATTGGGCCTCTAATGTTGGTGAAATTATGCTGCGGTACGAGCCGACAGAATGTGAAAGGAAATAGAAATGGGCCTCACAATCGTCTCGTGTCATTATCACAGGCTCCTGCGGACTGAAGTTCAACGGAAGGACAAACACCAGAACCCCATCTGCCGATAGTGAAAGATGGAGACCAATCTTTGAAGAAGCTGTGATGAATAATGTCCTGTTGACTGTGTGGATGGAAAGACAAACACATTGGATTGCAATTAAAACACTATTGATCGTGGTTTCTGTGGTCGCCGGTGGAAAGTCAAGCCAATAAAGGTATTTCTTAAAGGATACAAAAGCTGCTTTTTCAAATATAATGTCTGATTGTGGATGAGGATGGGGGTGAGGCGAAAAACGCATCTACAGAGTGCTCGCATACATTAGGTCTAGACTAGTTAGTGCGCATTTAGAGTGTGTTCCTTCACTGCATGATGCAGTCTAATGAAATGCCTTTAAATTGATCACAAATTCAAGACAAAATGTATATATTTATACCACTTCACATAGCCCAGTTAACCTTTTTTACACAAAGATTGCCGTTTTTGATCGTTTTTAATGACCAAAATGGGATACTGATTTTTTTACAACAGTTCAATAAGCAAAAAGTTAATTAAGAGACTTACCTTTAATATTTCCCGCCAGGGGCATAGCACCAAATTCTGGGCCCTATGGACAATCAGTTGCCTTGGGCCCCCATTAGCTACAGCAACTACCTACGACACCATTTAATACATCAGTCAACTGATGCGTTTACCCAAAATAGAAGCATTTACATAACATTTATTGTCATCTTAAAGTGATATTTAAAGGAAATTAAAATTTCCCTTGGAATTTAGTCCGACTTTTCACCCAACTACAATGCCTCTGTTTCCCGTCGTTGCACTACTTCAACAACAACTTGTTCCAAACACATCCAAAGCATTATTTTGCATCATTGAGCAACATGAGGGTGTTTCATTCCTGAACGAATCATCTGTTTAAATAATTTGGTTTAATTGTAACGACTTTCTTATTTACAGTGACTTACTGCCACCTACTGGTGGTTTTAATTTCACTTTCAGAGTAGCTTTTATTGATTAAATAATTTCAAATATCTGGTACTCAACACACTCAGCAAATATTGTCTTATTATCGTTATCAATAAAAACTCTGAAAATATAAAGATATTACCTTTTGTCAATATTGCACACCTCTAGCTGAACATCATCTTTTAAGTTCCACAGAAGAAATAAAGTCATACCGATTTCGAATGACATGAGAAGGAGTAAATAATGACAGGCTATCCCTTTAAGGATGTAAATGATATGGAAAAGAGTCATTTTCACATGCTTTTCGCTGCTGTAAAACGAACACATCACTCCATCTTCGTTCCGGACACATGACAGGTCTTTAAGCAAGGGGAGATAGCTGTGTAACTCAAATATAATAACATTAGCCAAACCACAGGGACAATCACGAGAATCGTGTTTCAGCGGCTCTGTGTAATGAGAAATATTGGAATGTTTGCTTAACTTCCCTGATTTCAGCAATGATCACTGACAGCAGCACTTTAACAGAGATGTATCTGCACTGTCTACAGCAAATATGACTAATTGCAGATGCTTTGTCTAACAGATGGAGCATGATTTAGTTTTGATAAAAAGCTGAAGAAAACCGAGAATTTCATCTTAATGGCTGGACGTAAATTGTTTTTAAAGCGTTCACCATAACACATAGTGTCATGATCTGGTTTATGAACTCTGCCTCATCACCATACTCTCAGACTGTCACCCAGACTAAATTACCCATTATCCATTGCACACTCACACCACCATCTAATCACTCACACCTAGACTAATAAAGTACCTGCTACTCATCACCACACCCACTCACTCATTATCACTAGTATATACTGTAAACCAGTTCTCCACAACTGCCATATGCAAAATCTTGATTTTCACAGCAGACATTTCATAGCGTTTATTTCCTGTTTGTTTTCTTGCGTACCAACCCTGTTTTGTCACCTCACCCTGTGATTGCTCTCTGCCTCCCCTTACCATTGCCTTGTTTTTCGGCTCTAACTCTGCCTAGCCCATATTGTACCTGTTTTCTGATTCTGAGCAATTACTTCCCACCTTGATAATTACAGTAGTTACCTGAAAATCACATCCTTTCTTCTTCCCCTCAAATGCAATCTATAAAAAACATTTGGACATTATCTAAAAATGGCTATAATTTGGTTGATCTAAACAATATAAAAATGTACACCGTTACATAGAAAAACAGACTGCTAACACTTACAGCAGCAACATTTTTCACTTGATGTCAAAATGTTGATGTGTCTGCATTCATCTCAGTGGTCTTAAATAGATAATTTTTACAGCATTTTTACCCAAATATTGTTTTTAGTTAAAGTAATTAATACTAAAATTCGACATTAGTAACTTTACGCATCATCAGTCGCGTGTGCCAGTTGTACAGTTCACCGGAGACTCGCTCTGAACAGATTGTTTGAATCAGTGAGCTGTCAAATTGAGAACCCAGTGCAATCGTATCTTTCCAATTCGAGAGTGAATCGTTTAGTGTGATTTGCAAACCAGGGTCATTTAAAAGAATCAGCTAGTTAATGAATCGCTCGCCTGCGTCTCAGAGCACGTGATATATAAGAAACGATCTGTTTTATGACATGTAGTGAAGTAAAAAGTACAATCTTAAGCTTAAGAATGTAGTGAAGTAAAAGTGAAAGTTACTAAAAATAAAACTACTCCGGTAAAGTACAGATACTTGAAAAATGTACCTAAGTACAGTTACCCTTCTGAAATGAAAGTTAAACTACTTCGTTACTGTCCACCACTGGTTGCCATGATATTTGCCTGTGTACCTTGACTGCTGCATTGTCTTGATCCTGCCCATTGACCCTGACCCTGAGTTTTCTTGTACAAAAAAAAAAAAAAATATATATATATATATATATATATCATGTAATGTTAAGAGCATATGTGTAGGATAAAAATGTATCAGACACCTTATTACACACATTATAAGATACACTTATTTTTTGTTGGGAAACAGCCCAGTGTTGAACTCTTGCACATTCAGTGACACTTCCACAAACATACACAGCGCTGGGCTTTACAAGAGCTTCTGTTGCTCGTGGGGGAAGGCTCTAAATCTCAGAAGTGAGGAGATGAGAGCCCCTGCCATTTCTTATTCATGTGTGAGAAAAGTGTGGACGTGTCATTCCTACCGTCTGCAGACTGACACGAAGGATGTCAGTCCCCTGACACTGAAGTGTGCAGTCATTACCGGAAAGGTCACACTCCCTCAGATCCGTCTTTAACCTAGACCGTCCACTTCCAATCCTTTAAGCTGTTTGGTTAAAGTTAATTAGTTTGTTTCGGGAATCTAGCTGCTGTCTAGTTTGGTATTTACAGTTTTGCTTTGACGTCTTTTGAAGTGCTAACCGCCCGTTTCCCTCTGTCGCCCTGTCCCTGCAGTGACATCGTGAAAAGGACATTACATTCCCAAATGGTTTGTCTTTGACTAAGAGGGGCTGACATTTGGCACAATATTAAAAATCCCATAAAATCGACATGGAGTCTTAAATTCTCACTCAAAGTCTTAAATGACTTTTTGGAGCTGCTGAAGGGCGATAAAAATCTGGAGCCCATAATCAGAGAATTAACTGATGGGCAAGAAATGCCTTTTAGCTTGAATAATCGGCCTCATTTTCATGATGTGACTGCTTATCTGATGCCCCTGTCATGTTGACTGTATGCATCAGGGTAAATTCAACCTGGAAATAGACACAGGTTTTAGGATTTAGAAGAGATTAAAGATATTTGAATTAATAAATAATAATAATAAAAAAATGTGACATAAACATGCAAAAAGCACATTCCACATGAAGCAAAATTGTCTGAAACAACATTACTTAGAATTACTTAAAATAATTAATTAGAATAATGCATTAAAAACACAATAATAATAATAATAATAATAATAATAATAATAATAATAATAATTGTTATTACTTATTTATATATTGAAAGAAACAATATTTGTGTGTGTGTATATATACACACACACACACACACACACATAGTAATAAAGGCTACCTCGCATCATTTTAATATACCTGTGATTATTTTATAATCGTGATTTTATCGTGACTCATTATGATCAGCACTAGCCGCGGGACAGTGATTTGACAGCAAATATTATTATTTTGGTGGAAAAATAGTTGCCTACTAATAAATCATAATTTTGTACAAATTCCCGTTTGTTCATTGTAAAATAAAACCAGGAAACAGATTGAGCGAGAATCATGGAGAAGAAAAAAAAAATCAATAGCTGTCATTAATTCAGAGAGAGGTTCAGCTCGGGGTATTGAGTTTTTCATTACTGTGGTGAGCTTTTGCACGTCTAACCAACGTGGAGTTCAGACTTGGAGAGCATAAAGAAAACTAAAAGAAAGATCTTAAAATAAAGCACTTGTGGGCTGGGATTTGACACTTAAATAATGAACTAATAAACCTTTATTGACTTTGGAGTATTAAAAATGTCAAACATCAGTGTTTGTAATGAAACTTATTAAGCATATATGATGAAATGTGTCAAACAGCATGATTAAAAAAAAAAAAAAAAGGTTGCTGAAAGCTTGACATCTTGAGTTGTCTAAAGCTACATTGATTTAGACTATACAAACACAGCTTGGATACATAAATCTCTTACAAGTCACACTTTGAATGAGGACAGGCAATATACTAAAAGAGGAGTATATTTTCATTACAAGTGATTGTAATCTTCCAGTCTTGGCAATTGCGACCCGACACAAAAGCATCATCAGTAATGCACAAAGCAATCATGCTCCAGCATTAAGTTCAGCGAGTATGTAAGTGGCTTCATAGTTTTATAAAAGATTTACTGCTACTGTTCAGTGATGGGGAAAAATTTAATTGTTACGTAAACAATTAAGGAAGTCAGTGTTAACTCAATCTTGAATGTACCACTAGCAAATAGTCAGTCGTGTGATTTCATTTAAGGACCACTGATTTAATTACCACTCTCTGTCCATTATCTCCATATTTTAATTTAATTAGCAGCCTGCCGAACAAAACCAAAATAAAAAAGCACTCAACTCATTTAGAGGTGAAGAGCAGTTATGTCACTGGAGGTATGAGAACGTGCTGCTTAATGTCTCTGTTTGAAACAGATGGGATGATACCTGCATGATGCATTAGCTTTTATGAAGTGGCCATGCGCTGGTCAAAAATAAGGTGTTTGTATATTTAAATACAAATGAAGGGGATAATTTGCATGGCTTCTTTTGAGCTGAGTGCATTTACGTGATTAGTTTGTATTAATATTCTTGACTCTGCTTAAAATGTCTTGTCATAAATTAAAATGTGTCTGTATTATAAGTAGCTTAAGATTTCTAGTAAAAGTTCTAAACTGTCATATGCCACAATTTAAAATAATCACGATTATTTATGACCACACATTTTACATTATTTGTATTATATGAACAGTTTATACCACACCTGTATATTATATATTGTAAAGAGTGTCCTGAGGAATCATCAGCATCGGCCTGGAAACAAAGGACACAAACCCAACTCAACACTTTTGTTCATCCACTTTGTAAGTAAATCCACCCTCCAGGGTATTTATCTCACCAAGGTTAGCATCCACCAGCAGCAAATAGTTAAACATCTCGCCACCCGCCAGGGTGAGATCGAGCAGGGACTCGAGCAGGAACTACACTACATAATATCTCAAAATAACGAGTTATTAAGTTGAAATAATAAGTCAATATTTCAAAAGAACGAGTTAATAGGTCGAAATAAGGACATAATATCTCGGGTTAATAAAATAATAAAATAAAAATGGGTTATGATGTCAAAATAATAAGTTAATATCTCATAATAATGACTTAATATATTGAAAAAATGAGTTAATAAGTCAAAATAATAACTTAATATCACAAAATACAGTTATTACGTCAAAATAACTACTCAATGTTTTGAAATAACAAGATAAGTGTTCTTATATGTATATATATATATATATATATATATATATATATATATATATACAGATCACATATATAAAATCTTATTATTATGATTTTTTTGTCATATTTAGAACATGTCAAAGCATGTTTGTTTTTCCACAGTGTGGAACTCCCAGAGAAAATCTCATTTTAGATAATAAAATGCAAAATCTGACATGCGCAGATTTTGATGACACCTCAAGAAGCAAATTACAAAATAGTATGAAACCACGTAGGAGATGCCCTCAAGTTAGCATGATATCTGATTTTGCCTCATTTGTCTGTGTGTTTGTGTGCAGAAGTATATTGACTGGCATTTGTTTGGGCCATGCTTAATTTATATTTCTCCCACTGCCAAGCAAGCACTTTAGTCTCTGACATGGCAGACCTGTTCCTCCACTTCCCGCTGACCCTGTCTGCCTTGATCACCGCAGGCTTCCACTGTCTACCTGCTCTGTCTCCTGGGCCTGGGCTATTTCAGTTCAGCTGACAGTAAGACGCTTCGGTATGGGGTCTCCCTTCAATGTTTATTTCACAAGACAAACCTGCCGTTGGACATAAAAAAAACATGCATAAAAATAAAAAATATTTAGTATGCAAAAGGTGCGCAAACAGGTTACCTACTTGCAGAAATAATTGAGGTATCAGAAACCAATAAAGAGCCTGTGATTATACTGTGATTATAAAAAACAAACAAAATTTATCCAAAACCCAACTTACATGGCAAGGATGATGGGGCAGAATCAGGTTGGGCATTTTGTCCTTGTTCCCCTGGAAACACACACACACCGCCTGTTCAGAATGCCAGACGCTTTACTCCCATAATGCACTGCTTTCCTCCAGCACACATATGCTTGAAAGAAACTTCATACTGCTCTCGGCAAAAAGGCTTCATTGTCTTTTACACATTTTCAACTTTTTTTGATCTCAAGGTGGTGTGTGCTTCTTGAAATGTCACTCTTACTGTAAAATCGACCTTCTGATTGCTTATACCTGTGTGTACTTTTAAGCAAGACAAAAATTTTATACCAACAAGTACATATCACTGCAGTTCTCAAAATAAATTAACATTAGAGGAAGTAGAACTCTGATACCTTTTACACAATTAGTTGAAGAATATCATGTTATGAATTCAAAACAATATTTATATCCTGGGGTATTTGGAAACTGATGCTTTTGAATGGTAACATTACACATATCCAGATACATATCTATGGGTTTCCGTAGACAGTAGGTTTGTTCAGTAGCTCACAGAGTACAGAGATGTACTTGAGAGGCGAGAAGCTCGTGTAACTACTGTTCAACAAAGCCGTTCAAATCTGTGTAAAAGGAAGTTGAAGTAGCACAGTTGCATCAGCACATGCTCTTTTTTTTTTCATCAGTTTTGCATTTAACACTATCAGGTATGTTTAGGGGTTAGATTTGGTGTAGATCATATTTCAACATGACACATGTTACTTTTAGCAACAGTCCAAGGATATTTAAATTCTGAACCATGCAATGCATACCTATATCAACGTAATATCAGGTTTTATGTATTGTGTTTAAGCACCACTCAGTGGACATTTCTCTTTGAAACTTTGGTGAAATGTGTAGTACTCCAAGTTCATCCAAGAATTGGGGAAATGTAGCATTACATTACTTGCTCAAAATGGATCCTCTGCAGTGAATGGGTGCCGTCAGAATGAGAGTCCAAACTAGCGCCAGTAATCCACATGACTCCAATACATCAACAACAACTCATAAGTAAAAGCTGCATGTTTGTAATGAACAAATCCATCATTAGGATGTTTTTTAATGTCAAACCATTACCTCAAGGTTTCAGAATCAGGAAAGAAACATACACATACAATGTTTACAAGCCAAAATACTTTGGCCAGAAAGGATGATTTAAAGTTAAAATTATGGATTTGTGTCTTACGAACACAGCCTTTTGCGGCACAGGACATTAATTGAACATTTGGGGGGCAGATTCCCGAACAGGGTGTAAGACTAGTCCTAGATTTAAATAAATGTTAGAGCTGTCTAAAATGAAAAAAGCTTGCACTGCCATATCTTAAAATACTGCCGTTTTTTGGTCTTATAATGACCCCGGTTAATGATTTTTTTGTAAGACATGTTTCTATACTTAAATGTCCTAAATTAAAAAAGACCTAGTCCTGGCCTAATCTAATACCTCCCATCCCTTGGAGTCTTGTGCATTACTTGAGGATTATTATGATATTCTGACGGCACCAATTCACTGCAGATGAACCATTGATGAGCAGATTATGTAATGCTACATTTCTAAAAATATGTTTGGATTTTTGGACTCTTACTTCAACCAAAGTGCCAAAAATGCAGGTACTGTAAGCCGCCTAAACAGTTCATAATAATAATAATGTTATTTAGTTAAAAAAGTTGCTTTTGCAGTGGCAAACTACTTTTCCAATAAACACACAACAAAATAGTATAACCAAATCCATTAGAGTGTAACTGCACATTCAGCTGTACTTTAGAAAAAAGATTCACTTTGGTAAATCATTTCATATTGACAGTTCAAGTAAATGATGAAACTGATTCAAAAAGACGATTCATTGCTTGAAAAGTTTGCATGTTTTACAGAGACACTGTTGTTTGTCATCATGCATTTGACTTATACATTTGACATAGCTGAACTAATCAAGTAGTTATCAGTTCAATTCAGAAACCGATTTAATTAAGAGATACGACTTAAATTAATGATTTGTTCACTAATGAGGGCTTTGCATTGAGCAGCTTAACAAACTTGCAGCAAGAAACTTTTTTTTTTTAATTTAACTAAAAATTAAAAATAGTCTAAATTAAGGAAAATCTCTGACGTTCCCATTTACTTGATAATGATTACTATGACAGATCAGGCACTTATCGCAACGTATGGTCGAACTGGTACTGAGGCGAGCATGAGACAGAAACTTCATAGACGAGATGGAATGCAATATCTGTTGCCCTAACATCAACCTGTCAGAAAAACTTAAAGTGATGGACTCTTTATTCTTAAAAAGGCCCTGTTAACTTCAGTCAGCAAATAGTGGCAGTGACTGGCCTGGCTTTCAGCCTAATGTAACCAACTGGAGCAGATCCCTCTTCCAAATACTTCCAGGCATAAAACCACCATCAGCATTATTTAAGAGCTGCAAACATTATTTACGGTGAGTATGTTTTTGAAAAATCTGTCATAGAAATACTCGCAAATGGCCTTCAAAACCACCTTGAGACAACACAGACATATCAATGTTTTAAATAAAATGTGTCTGCACCGAGCCTGCCAACAGCTGATTCAAAATATCGCCAAGTGTCTCAATCACACACACACAAAACATATTCGAATTCTCCACTTCATGTGCTGACCTTGAGCAAGAATGCACTGACCCTGCATTTGCTCAGAACAAGCATTTTCGGGTTTGTTTGTCAAAGCGAATGCTTTTAAAGTGTAGGCAGAAAGCTTCAGTTCAAAAAAAAAAGGGGGGAAAAGTCAGCCCACATTTTATTCCCTCTGAACCAGAGTACAAGAGGGATGGAGTGTGGTATTTTCTGTACTCCAGCTATATTTGGTCAATGTTATTAATAAACAAACAGATTAAGGAGCGTCTTGGAACTGGAGTCTGCAAAGAATTGGCCTCCGTTGCATCAGCTGGATCGGGTCGGTACTAGCTTAGATTACCACAGAAGCTATAAATAATGGTTTTGAGAGAGCTTGAGCAACTTTAGCAACCTGTATTTCACAGGTACCTTTGCCTTTGACTTTCTCTTTTCTGGGGAACACAAAAGAGGTTGTTTAGCAGAATGTTCATGCTGCGCTTTTCCATTCAATTAAAGTGATTGGTGATCGGAGGGTGTTTTGTGGTTTCTGCAATAAGAAAAGAGTAGGTAAAGAATTACATAAAGTGGCTACATTTTTGCACAGCTGTGAACTCTGTAAATAAATAATGACTCTTACATGACACTTGCTAGGGAGCCGGTGTATACATTTGTAAAGCAGCTCTGGAACTAGCGATACTTGGCTGCACGTTTGAAGGTCACAGTTTAAGAGGTGAATTTTGCTCTTCGGTACCATTCATTAATCTGAGCTGCAACCAAGAAGGAAAATGAATCTTTGTGATAAATGTTAGCATGGGGAGCTCAGGTGTGTGCTGTGATTGGGAAAACAACTAAAGGTTTATTTTCACACCGATTCCACTGAAAGTTTGGGAGGGAAAGTAGGGCTGTGAATTTAACACGTTAATTTAGCTAATTACAATAAAAATGAACGCAATTAATCAAACCCCCCTTGATTCTGCATTAAAATGTTGGCTGCTGTATGCAGAATGCTAAAGGAAACATTTTATAATGCATTATACCGCTCATGGTTTACTTGATATTAAAGGGATAGACCAAACATGAAAGTGAATTCATCTTTAGAACACAAATTAAGATATTTTTGATCAAGAGCACGATCAAGGCCCAGAAAGGTGGTAAGGACATTGATACAATTGTCCATGTGACATCAGTGGTATGTAGCTACAAAAATAGATTTTGTGCGCAAAGAAAACAAAAATAATGACTTTATTCAACAATTTCTCTGCTGCCATTCATGAGAGTACCATGACACATTAAATAATAGTTCCGAACAAAGTCAGATGAGAACATTTGTGCATCTCGGTGTAAAACAACAGTGTTTTCTTACTGAATGGATGATTCAATGAGAAGACTTTTTTTTTTTTTTCATGTCATAACTACACAACCAAATATGTGCTCTGTTAAAGTCCATTTGAGAGTCCATTACAAAGCTGCACCCTTACCTTCATAAGTTATTACCAATTTAAAAAAGTCTCAGCTAAAGTTGCAGCTGTTTTATAAACCCTTCACACAAGCATGTGTCAATGCAGCCATCAGTTGTTGTTAGTCTTCTCTATTTTGTTGTTTTTTGTTGCTCCATCTCTTTAGTTTAATCTTCTACAACGGCCCACAGTGTTGCCACCTTGTGGAACAACTGATAAGTTGCAAACATAATATAAAGTGAAAAAATAAGAGCACTTATTTGAAGAAGAAATCTTTTATGAGATTCTAAATGGCTTTACTGGCACTTTAGATAAATTCAGGGAATATTTTGTTGAATAAAACTATCAATTACTTTTAGAAAACATGCTAATAATCACACCTGAAACCATGACCTTTTGAATAAGACTACTGGGGTCCTTATAGGGGTCATCCGGTGATACATGCACTTTTATAAGCTGTTTGGACTGAAACATGTGTTGGGAGTGTAATATAATAAGTTAATAATAAGTTGCCCCTTCTGAAATCAAGCCATTCTCATGTCGGTGTGGCATCACACCGACAGAGGCTACTCCCACAATAGTTGATTGACAGCAGCGTGTCACAGACTGGTGCCCTTACGCAGAACCTGGGTCAACAACTTTGTTGACACTGGAACAACATTGTGATTAGCCAATCATATTTGAAGAACCAGTTTATAGTTTGTGTGTAGGCTTACAATCAGTGTTTGGTGCTTGTACATCAGTGTCAATGATCTATCATTTCCTCTGATTTTAGGCGTTACTCATGGGTAGGGTTAGGTTTAGGTGTAGAAATATGGTCAAAACTAAACTTTGGGTATAAAATGTTGTTTCAGGGTCAACAAAATGTGTTAACCCAGGAACATGACTAACTCAGCAAAATCAGGACGTGCGTACAGGAGTCTTACCTCAGACCTGCCCTGAGTGAGCCGTCATCAGGCCGAGATGCAGAGACAAGGAAGACTCCTAAGCGATTAAGGTGGTTTTTTGTTGAATGCATTAATGAACATAGCAGTAGTCATTTACCCCCGACATCTGAGTGACTGAAGACGCGGAAGATTAACACTACGTTTGGTTCTGAAGGGAGACCGCCCTTGATCAACCGAAATGCGTTTATGTTTTTTGTGAATCATTCATGATCCAGCCTCACCTACAGAAGCAATGAGTATAATGTCTTTTAATGAATCTTTGCAAATTGCCTTTCCTTGTAATGTGCTGATTATCAAGTTTCACTATACGGCTAAAAAAAGATTCTCCAAGAGTGCCTCAGAAAAGACGAGCGGGGTCAGCGGAACTTTTTGAAGATTTAAAAGTACACAGAACAGAGTGATTTCTAAAGAGCTGTTTTTGACAGGGTAAAATGAGCATTTTTTTTTTACCTGTCTTTGAGAAATTTTAAAACAAACTTTCCATTAAGACCCTAAAGAATATATAAGATAGTGGAAAATTGTCTTTGTATGAGTCCTTTAACACTGGCTTTTAATCCAAATTATACTGGTATTGCAGAAGATATTACAGAAGATACAATACAGGTGTTAACTGCTATGTTCTGATAACAATCTACTTTAAATAGCATTAATAAAAAAAACTTAATATATAATAATAATATCAACAACAGAAATAATAATAATACTGCTAGTACAAATTCAGGAGGTCTGTGTACAAATTGTGATGTGGTTTTATCTGGCAGATTTATGATACATGCATTGTTCCCAGTAGTCCGTAAATGTAATTTAGAATATGTTAGGATCTCCTCTGAACCACACAGATACTGTCTGATATGTTTTATTGTACTGCTTTGTGTGGGCAATTCAATCTTCACCTTTTAAATAAGAAGAAACATCGCTATTTTGAAATTGTAGGTGTAATTCGAGACAATACTGAGACAGTTGAGCTAAACAGTCACAGACGGTGAAGAAATTCCTTATGGGTTAGAAAGACAACAGTTGGGAATTGTGGGAAGGTGAGAGGCACAGCGGGTCCGGTTCGTCTCTCGAAGTCTGCGGGAGTCACTTTAAACATAGCCGGGAGTGTTTTAGTTTTTATCAATAAATGAAATTGTTTACTCTCAGAGTCACACATCAGAGTTTTCTCTCTCAGGATGGCGTCCCAGCTCCTGTCTAGCTCTCATTCAGAGTACAAGTGATCTGGGCGAGAGCATGATCCAGAAAAGCAAACATTAAAGAGCAAGGCCATCCAAAGTGATCTTCACAGGTCTTTGAAAGCATCTGGTTGAAAATATTTTATGTCTGGGCAAGTAGATTATTTATCAGTGCGAATACTAGCTCATGAATAAATGTTCGTGTTGTTTGGCTGGTATGAGTTTGGGGTGAGCAAAACTAAGGTCACTGGTTTTATTCCATTGAAACCCTTATAAAATGTACAGCTATGAGAAAAAAGTATGTGAACCTTTTAGATTACTGGTTTTTGTTTAAAATGATGGTGCCTAATACCTGACATGCATGTGCATGTGTACGGTATGTACAGTACATTATTCTCAAACACTGTTGAACACCATTATGTTTGGTTCACTTTTTAATCAACTGCATTGTGTTAAACCGACTTGAAACAGTTCTGTTTTGTTTCCCTTTCCCATCACGCTTTGCATAGGCACGTCCTGATTTTGCTGAGTAAAGTGTGTTCCTGGGTTAACATATATTGTTGATCCTGGAACAACATTCAAAAATATAGTCCTGACCATATCTCTACACCTAAACCTAACCCTACCCATGTCACGGTTGTGCAGAGACAAAGCACGGAGAGAATCGTAGTAGCTTACATTCATAATTTAATCTTCAAAAGGTAGCATAAACAGAGCAGATAAACCCACACACCTTACATTGATGGAGGAAAACTAAAGGACAGGCGGCAACTTATAAAAGGAAGACAATCACAGATAACGAGCGGAACACACCTGACACGAATGACTAATTAACATGAACTA
>JAUCMT010000059.1:5275280-5297381 GCA_032357475.1 Enteromius thamalakanensis
TATTTATTTATTTTTTTTTTTTTTTTTTTTTTTTTTTTTTTTTTCAGTGTAGTTCTAGCATGAAATAAACACACACACACGTAAATCTACTCTCCTGTGGATTTGGCATTAAGGTTGCTCAGATCAAACTCACTGCAAAGGGTCATTAGGCTAAGCTAACAATTCATGACATTATAAATAGATACTTTTTGCTACTATAGGTTGGCCATATTTCAAAAACAGTTTTTTTTGCATTGTGGGTCAATGCTCCAAGAGCATACCTCTGTGAACTGGCGTTCTGCTCCATAATTAGTCTTAAACGGACAGCCATAGGACAGTTCATCAGGAAATTAGCACTGTGGAGCAGGAAACAAGCAACACTGGCTGGATAATACAGCCTCAAAGCCAAGAAATGTTACTATAAAAAAATAAATAAATGTGTTCCACTCTGCATTAAGCTTAGATTTGTAGTAGCTTTTGTGTTGCTCTTGTAGTTTATTTCCAACATTTGCTATTGTGTCTTTTCTAATGTTGTTGACTCCCATATGCCAAATTGCTTGTTTTTCATTATTTGTCTCTTTATATAAAATCATTCAAAAATTCTAGGTAAATACTGCAATAAAACACTGCTGAAATAAAGTCCAAATCTGCTGGAAAAATAAGGTAAGACCTCCTGTAGGTGTTGATCCAAACAGATGTTCCTACTCTCCTCTTAAATATTGCAATTATATTCATTAAAACATTCAGGCAAGTAAAACGAGAGGAGCAGGTATTTGTCTCTGAGCACAGCACTGGAAAATAGCACTGCTGTGCTCATCGACGAGCACAATGAGGCATCCAGTGAAATTTATTCATACTGCAACATGCACTACGTCCAGCTGCTTTAGATCAGCAAGGTAAAAATATCTCCTGCATCTTTTCTCAATTCTCTCATTTGTAATACTGTCTAAAATCTAAAAACAACTGGTGAAGTCACACACTAAATACTGCCTATCAAAGAAAAACACAGCAAGATGATGTTTTGAAGCACTAAATCAAACACAAATACATTTTTCAAAGCTGTAGTTTGTAATATGAAATGCAAGATAGTGTTATTAATATTGACAGTTCTTATGAGAATTTAGCTTGAAATCGACACAACTTGGTGAAAGAAAACTAAGGAGACAATAAGGAAAAGACAATGATAGTTTATTTGTAACCTTATCTTGTGTATGAACTACAAACTCTGATTTCTATAATCGATCTCCATCTTTTTTTAAAGGTCATGAAATAATGTTTACATGAAAATCAATCCAGTCGTCTTTTACAGCATATCTCGCTCTCTCTTTTTTTTTTTTTTTTGTAATCTTTTAGAACAGGTTGGCACATGTAAAATTAAATTTTAAAAAGTTTTAGTTTTTTGTTTGTTTTTTTTTTCGTTTTTATTTTCAAAATGTATTTTTATAGAAATCTACCACTAGAACAGCATTCCCTCTCAGAGACGAAAAGAAAGAAGTTACGTGAAACGGAGAGAAAAGCATCTCGTTCACTTCTAAACTGAAACCCAAAACACAGATGTGTTTGCATGAAGGGACTGAACAAACATACAGAAAAAAAAAAATCACAATAAGTCGAAAAACAAAAAAATTCTAATTTTGAAATGATCGTATTATAAAAAACGACAAAGACCTTCTCCAAAAATGACAATTTAAGACAATGATTCTATTTCTTAAAATAAATAAAATGCAACCGAAAACCCAATGATTGGTTTACTTTTGTGCTAAACTCCATTGACATTAAGGATTTTTTTTCGCTTTATGTTCAGATTGACATCGATTTCAGTGAGAACGCAAACTAAATTCAGAAAGACAAGAAAATGAATTAAGAGCAGCATATTCAGATGAAGAACAGTCTTTTTTTTGCACGCTTTGATATCTTGATTAGAAAATGTACCAGATGGCCTTTGCTTCTAGTGGGCAGGAGGTACGCTCAAAAACTTTTTCGTAATGATCAGAAATAGCAAAGCTGACAAGCATAATTGCATTAGATCTTTTAAAATCAGAGTGCATCTGGTGTGTGATCAAAATATGATATAGAAAAGTTCACCAAATGCCACATGGTACCAGTCGGCATCTGTATTAAGACCAGAAACGCAGGAGAAAAATCTCCTAATCAGTCCCCAGTGCGCTTTGCTTGAATTATAAACGTCCAAAAACGAAACGCTACAGATCTGAATAAAATGTCACAGGTTTATTGATTTAATTCAAATTACCTATAGACCTCTAGATTGCTTTATAGATTAAATGATGCACTTCAAATGAGTCCACTTTGGCTCTTTCACCCAGCCTCGCTCTCCCATTTGACTCTGAATACATTTAAAGTGTCAAGCCAATGTCTGTCGGCGACTTCCCGCCCCGTCCAAGGTCACTGGTTTCTATAGTGACCGTCTCAGGCCATTCTGATTTCATAAATTAATTCATAATGTCAAGTCATTCCTCCTGCAGCCAAAGGCTAGTGAATTTGTAAAGCCTAAGATGGATGTATCATCCTCGCTCTGTACCGAAAATAAACTGAATATGATTTAAAAGTTGAAAAAGAATTGCATAACTTCCTAAAAAGATTGACAGCACAGAATCATGGAAGATAGAATATGAAAGAACTCAAGAAAGAAAGAAAAAACTTGTGAGAGGGGGGGAAAAAATCTAAATCTGTTCACAAAAGACACACCTGTGGCATCTTTGGAAACCTTAGATCTGAGCCGCATGGACTTATTTAGAGTTCTGTGTCTGCCTTTTAGACCATTTCAAGATGATTTCATTCAACTGTATCCATGGAAAGCACCAAGACAAGTGGATTAAAATGGAAATGGTGCTACATCAGGACCATCACGATGCTTTTCTACTTACTAAATAAAGGCCTACAATCTTCAGCCCCCTGCCCATATAGAATTTGGCATAGAATGTGTGTGCTGCATTTGTGTACGGGGAAACTTTAGCTGGGTATTAAAGATGAACTTCCACTGGAACCCAAGATTTGTATGCCATGAGAAGGAAAACAGTTTAAGGACTTAAATAAAGCTTATTTTAAGCATGATATGCCTCGACATGTATTTAAGGTCATGTAGGATGCCTCCAAACGCTAATTTTAATCCATAAATCCTCTGGTCAGAGCACAGAAATTATTTGAAATTGCCCTGCATGCATCAAGCAGACGTGTTCCTGACATTTGCCCTGGTTTTAATTGGGACACGCTTCCAGGGCTCCTTGTTCTAAATTTTAGGGTGGAGAAGCCAGGCATACATCTGCACATAATTTGTAGCAGCCATCCCTGTTGAAAAATTAGCTGTTTAAAGGTTGTCTTCCAGCCTGTCCAGTTGAAAAGTGCCCACAAACCAGCTAACAGACAGACCAATATAGTTTAAAGAGCCACTTTTTCAGCAAGGACAACTGAATAATATGATGGGAAGTCAAGAAATGAATCATTTAGAATTAACATGACCGATTTAAAGAATTATGGAAGTACGTAAGTTTTCTAATATGACACTAACACAAATGTATCAACATTAAATGGGGATCTTGGAAAGATGGAAAGCTTCAGATTCATCTGCAGATGACTTGGGTCCTCACATACAGAACAATAGATTTAAACAGAGTTTAAAAGCATAGTAGTAAACCAACAACCCTTAAAATAACATTAAAAAACATGGAGAAATAATTGCTGGAAAAATAATTGCAGATTACATCTTCTCTTGATCAAACCACAATAGTTATTTTCCTTAAATAAATAACTTCTGTTATGTAAAGACACTTTTGAAACGGTTGACGTACACTCAACTCCCAGAGTCCTTTTCTGCCTGTCAATATCCTTCTCATACTGTACGTCTTGCATCGGTCTACTGTGTCTTTGTTTCGACAATCTTCAAAATCGATGTCACTTATAGTTCCTTAAGAGTTTTTGAATTCTTTTTTTCTTTGTTTAATCCACATTATGAAAAGCAGTTCATATCTGGGTTTCTTGTACATTGTCTTTTGAGCTGGCCCGAATTAGTAAAGGTTCGTGGGCAGAGCTGTGTAAAGAATTGATGGTGGAGGCATGGTTGTATGCATGTGTCTTGTAGGCGTTGTAATGATTCAGGTGCTCATGCTCCAGTGGGGGGAGGGCGAGATGGCCCTCCATCGTAGGTCCACCCGTTACACAATCCTCATCCACGTTGATGATCTCAATGGTTCGCGTCGGTGCGTGGTGGTTCTGCTGGTGATGCTGTTTGCGCATTTTATAAAATATAATCAGCATGACGGCCGCCATCAGCGTGATGGCCACAAAGCAACCAATGATGATCTTTGTGGTCTTCATGACCTCATCCAAGGTGTTGAGGGAGCCATCAATCAGGGCTGTGACTGGGATGGTGTAGGTCTTGTCGGTGGCCTTGGTGGACAGTGGCGTCCGTGCTGTCGTGGTCGTGGTGCTGAAGGAAGGTGGTAAGGTCTCCCAGATCCCAGAAGAAGGAGTAGGACCGCCCTTCTGCTGTACCGTTGGGTGTCCCTCATCATGTGCCGCTTCTGTGGTCTCGACAGTAACTGTGGTGAAGTAACTGAAGCTGCTATTCTCTGTCGAGGAAACGTTGAGTGTAGCCGAGGCTGTCGTGTTGCCTGCGGAGTTGCTCACCATACAAGTGTACGTTCCCGTGTCCTGCATCGTGACATTGGTAAAGTTTAACGTCCCATCATTGAGCACAGAAATACGCACCTTGTATGCCCCATGGGTCATTATGGACCCATTGGGCGTGATCCAGCTGACTGAAGTCAAAGAATTTGCTCGACATTTCAGTTCTGCCGCCATGCCCTCAGTCACATTCAGGTCCGCTGGTGGCTCCACGATCACCGGTGCATAACAATGGAAATAGTTCTGGTCGAGTTCGCCGATGTAGCGCCCCTTGTGGCTGGCAGGTGAAGAGCAGCGGGCACAACAACTGGTATTGGCCGGCACCATTTCCTTTAGCCACCAACTGAGCCAGAGGATGTCACAGTTGCAGTTCCAGGGGTTGTGGTGCAAGTGTACCCTCTCCAAGTGGTGTAGTGGAGTGAAGAGGTCATGAGGCAGGAGGGTAAGGTTGTTGTGGGCCAAATTGAGCTCCACGAGAGACTGAAGATCATCAAAGGCATTTCTCTCAATCGTCTGGATCTGCGCATGCATCATCCACAGTTTCTGTAAGTGGACGAGGCCTTTGAAAGACCCTGGCCTTATTATAGACAGCTGGTTTCCTGACATCTCCAACTCATCCAAACGGACGAGAGGAATGAGGTTGGGGATCTCTTTTAAGTTGCACATGCCCAAGTTTAGGTACCGCAGGTTGCTGAGGCCTTCAAAGGCACCTTCTGAGATATACGAGAGTCTTTTAAGCTCACCCAAGTCCAGTCTTCGCAGCGATGGTACGCGGTTGAAGGCATAAGAGGGTATACTCTCGATAGGGTTATTCCTCAACCAAAGCTCTTTAAGTTTGGACAAGTACTCGAAAGCCCCATTGGGGATTGTTGTTAGACGATTATCAAAGAGCTCCAGAGTGTTGAGGTTAGCCAGCCCATTGAAAGCTCCGATTTCAATGTTGCGGATATGGTTCTTGCTGAGCTGCAGGATCTCCAGGTGCCTTAGATGCTTGAAGCTGTCAACCTTGATCACCTGAATGAGGTTCTCCTGAAGGTTCAGGTACCTGGTGTTGGTAGAAATACCATCGGGTACATCTCGAAGGCCGCGCCGCGTACAGATAACCTTGCTGAACTGATTGCTACAAGAGCAGACGGAGGGGCAGGTCTGCGCTCGCACCAGGCCAGCCACCACCAGAAGCTGCAGGGCCAGTGACAGCACGAACAATGGGTCGGACAGGGCCCGGTTCCACCTAGGACCTCTCATCGTCTGCTGCATCAGGGAGGAGGTCATCTTGTTTATCATTCATTATTCGCTGACAAGTTCTCCACTCTTTGGGAAGGGTTTTATTAGGCTGAACTGCAAAAAAATAAAAAAGAGAGAAAGAACCATATAAGATTTGGAATACCACTATAGATGACACAACCACAAATTGATGCTAAATATAATCGATGCTATACATAATACACACTAAAATGTCATACATATTCAGTCTTATTGAGTTTTTGTTGCTTATTTGCACATGCTCTTCTGTGTCTGATTCACTAAACAAATTATGCAAATTAGGTAATGCCACAAATACTGCAATAAAAGCTGCAATGCAATCAATTTTCACGGTGCGATTCTCCACCAAAAGGGTAAAAACTATTTAATAAATCATTGAATTGGAAAAATTAGGAAATATATTTTCTAAAATTAGCAATGCAATTTAGACACAAAGGAACAAGCCAGTCACTATATAGGGGCACCAACATTGAAAACAATCTCTGTCTAGACACTAAAGTCTCTCTAGCCTAGTGGAAGTGAATCACAGACAAAACATTTCTCACACACGCATGCACCGTAGGTGACCTTGGAAGAGTGTTTCATATCCATTTCATTTTTCTGAGTATGTGTGCTGTCTGTGAGTTCATGTCTTTGCACGCACAGCACTCTCAATCTAAGTCACATAAAGCTGCACCTCAATATTGGGTCTGCTTTCTCTGTTTCCTCCTCTACTCAGTCAGGGAGATATGAACTACCTTGTCTGTCTGTGTCACTTTATTTATTCTCGCAGAGGAGGCATAAATAAAAGCATGGCTTCCCACCTACCAATCCTTCAATCAACCCCATGTATCAAGAGCATTATTCTCTCAGAGATACTTAAAGGCACGTGTGTGATCAGACTGAGAAAGAAACCTGCTGTAGATATGAGTGGACAAACACATGTTTGTTTTAGCCTTAGCAGCATGAATTTACTTATGCATTAGAAGAGACTACAATATGGGTTTTATTCTTGTATTCAGGGTTCTATATAGATACTTTTAGTTCTTACTATGACCTTAGCATTCCTAGCAGCACGCTAGTTAAAAAAAAAAAAAAAAACTATTTCTCTGAACGTATTAGCATGCAGTCAGCTTGTTTAATAAACTTGTGTTGAGACCTTGTTGCACTCTGTCCCAACATTTCAAGACAAGTCTTATCTGAATGCCCCCTAGAAGTCTAGTCTACATAACCCTCAATCTCACTAATTATATAATGCTTCCTCAAGAACGACAAGTCATTTAGACAACCCACCAACTAATCGATTATAAAAATGTGCTGCAAATAAACAGCACATTTTCTCCATAGACACTTTGTGCACCAGAAAAGGTTTTGGATTGCAGGATGCGAAAAAGAGCTGTTGAACATGGATGTTCTTCCCTGTGGGCATTACAACAACACGTTGAAAGCACTGCGAAACAGTTTGTATCACTTTTCACTCTCTGGCTTGCCTTTCCTCTTCCTCTCGGCAGGGTGCTGGTCTTAACCTAATAGCGACTGCCATAACAATCAATTCTTTCATCGCAAATCTACTTGAATTGCTGCCCTGAAGTCTTCTAGACTGGATCACACACAAAACACATACTGAACCGTGTTATCACTAAACGTTTTAAAGGCGAACGTCTTGCAGCAGTTAAACGATATGCTCATTTTTTACTTCATTTAATTGAATTTCATGCAGAGATAATTGCAATATATATATATATATATTGAATGTAAATGATCAATTACAAGGAAAGATAAAGCTTTAACTTCACAAATCTTTTCGGAAAACTGAAAATCCTGCTGGTTTCAAGTGCGGGTCTGGTTTATCTTGCTTGATTTGATTTTGCACTAATACAATTGCATACCACAATCTAGGTTGCTCCAAGTCGAGAGAGAGAGAGAGTAAAAGAGAGGCGAGCAAACAAAAACACACTCCACAGAAATCCTGCTGCCTCTCAAACAGTGAGCCTGGCAAAATTGGATTCCGTGTGGGAAGGGAATTAGATGAGAAAAAAATGATAAACAAAAAATAAGATTAGGAAATGAATACATTTTAAAACTTCTGCCCCAGTAAAAGACAATGAAGCGGGTGGTAAACGCTTCAGCAGGGAGGGAGTTAAGGAAGAGGATCAAGCAGCAGAGGCTTTGAAAGGCGTGAGGTGTAACGAGGTGAATTAATTTTTTCAAATAACATGAAAGTGAACGCTATTGCCGCTGACAACAATGCGGCTGTGCGCTTCTCGGCACAGTGCAAGCTCGAAAAGCTTCTGTGCTTTCCGTCACACGGCGGGGTGAGCAGGGTGAGGCAGGAACAATTATGGCAATCATGCAGTTCTGCACAAGAGAATCAAATGTCAAGAGCTGTATTGGATTAATACGGTGTTCACCTTCGTGGAGAGGAGAAGGTAAAGAGAAGATCATGGAAGAAGGAGAGCAGAAGAGGAGCAGGAAGGAAAAGGAGGAGGTGGAGGGGGAAGAGAAAAAGGAGGAAGGAAGGAGAAGGTAAGGAACAGAAGGCGAAGAAGCAGGGGTACCAGGGGGAAGTTAAAAAGAGAGAAAGTAGAAAGGAAGATGGACAGATAAAGTAGTAAACAGGAAGGGGAGAAGTGAAGTGGAAGAAGTGAAAGAGGAAAGATATAGAGAGATATCAGGTGTAACCTAAGAAAGAAAGAGGAAAGAAAACAATGAGAAGTGAAGAGGAGGTAGAGGAAGTAGAAGGTAAATGGAAAATAAAAGGAAAAAACTGAAAAGGAAGGAGAGGACAAGATGAAAGTGATGAAAAGGGAAGAAGAGGAAAATAAGAATGAGGAAAGAGGAAGGAAAAAGGGGAGATGAATAGGAAGTTGTAAGGAAATGGGAGAAAAGAAAAAGGAAAGAGAAGTAAACAGGAAGGAGAAAACAAGGAAAAATAGTGTGACATAAAGAGAAAGCAGACAGAAAGGTGAACTAGAAGGGAAGAGGAAAAGGAAAGATTAAAGTCAAAGGAAGTCAAAGAAAAGAGGAAAATGAAGCAGAAGAAAAGAAAAAGGAGGATGAAGATGAAGTAGAAGATTAGGTAAAAATAAGGTAAAAAAATAAAGTATGAATACAAAAATTAGGAAGCTGAAAGGAAGAATGGGTGAATGGAAGAGGAAAGAGACAAATAAGACAAAAAATAGAAAAGGAGGAGAGAGGAAACAGGAGTAAGGGAAGTAGAAAAGAAGGAAGGAAACTTTAATAAGAAGAGATGAGGAGGAATGAAAGAAGAATAGAAGGAGAAGCAAATAGGGAAAAAATGGAAGGCTTCCACAAGCACTGGTCATTTAGCAACATACATGCAGGTGCAGGAGAGTAATGCTGAGCCGTGAGTAATGTTGTCATTTAACAAACACATCATATCAAAACTGCTCTATTCAAAAATGTATTGAGAAAATAAAAGATTTCCTTTAACACACTCAGAGAAAGAGAGGCTCTGAGCCAGGTTTCATTTATCTGCAGGCCTGCTGGAGCGCAATTCATAGGTATGTTGGATAGCATCAATAAACTATGATAGTTCAGCCGTTGGTTTACAAGACTGGGAATTGCTTCATAAAAAAAAAAAAAAAAAGGAGGGGAACTTCTTCACAGGGTCATTCATCTACAGCCGGATGAACAGCTTATGGGCTGTAGAATCACCAAGTTACCTGCAACAATAGTGGTAACCTTCAGATGTTACGATCAGGTGCAAGAAGCCATACAAACCAGAGTACTCTTGCTAATATTTACTGTGTTACAACATTGCTGGTTGTAGTCCTTTACTTCATTCCTCAGCAAATCAAAGTTTTGAACAAAATTATTGAAAAAGATCCAATAACTCATAAAGATCCTTCATTTCTTCCTAAATTAGTATTCCTAAATGAATAAAATTAGTGAATGTTTCAGTGGCCTAATGCTTTATGAGTGGCTCATGAAACATTTTTTTATTTTGTTTTTTTATTTGGATGAATGAATGCCTCAGTGACTCACTCAAGAGTCATGTACTTCATTCCTGAGTAAATCAAGGTTTGAGAATGAGTCAATGATTGAGAATGATTCAATAATTTCCTCATAAAGATGGTCCTTCATTTATTCCTAAATTAGTGTTTCTAAATGAATAAAATTAATGAATGTTTCAGTGGCTCACTCATAAAGAGTAATTTCCTTAATTTTTGAGGAAAACAATGTTTTGAACAAATTGGTTGAAAATTGATTTAGTGGTTCACTCAGAGATGGGTTCTTGTTAATTCCAAAAATAATCGAGTGTTTTTTTTGCTTGTTTGTTTAAACAAAAAAAGTGAATGATTCAATGACTCACTTCATTTTTGGGCAAATCAGTGTTTTGAACTAAATGATTGAGAATGATTCAAAAACATATTCATTAAGTTGGTTCTTCGTTCATTCATAATTCATTGTTTTTTTATTTAATGAGTGAATGTTTCAGTGTCTCACCAATGAAGACACTAAATCAATTGAGTAAATCAATGTTTTGAACAAAGTGATTGAAAATGATTCAAAGACTCATGATGGTCATTTGTTTAATTTCTAAATGAATCAATGTCTTGATATAATAAGTTTAGTTTGGATGCAATGTCATGCACCACCATTCAATGACATACTCACAAAAACATTTATTAATTCCTGAATGAATCAGTTCTTTGAATGAATTCATTCATAAAGACATTATCCCCACCTACTGGTGTAACAATGCAGTTTCATGAATTTCAGGACCAAAAGAAACTGCTGTATAATTATACATTTGAGCCAGTAATGTAAACAATAAGCATTGGTGCAAGGTAGATAATTTTCCTTCTTACAAACAAAGCATCCACCAAGCGAGCAGAGCTTCTCCTGAGGACTCTCTGTAATCTTGTGAGCTCTGCAGCTAGAAGGATCTCAGTTCCAAAAAAAAAAAAACAGGGATGAAAAGGATGAGTCATGCCAAATCAGTAAAAAGCAACAGTGTTTCTTTTATAGGGCATTGCGAAAAGGCAGAAAAAATGGGGTAAAATAACTGCATCCATCACTGTGCGCTAGTACTCGAAAATGATACGGAACAAGGTATGTGGGCTCCGTCAGACGGTCGCAACTGGAGGTTATGGCGAGGAAATGGGTTTTGGCAACGGCTAAAACAAAAGCAGACTATCTGTTAGCACTGAGCAAATCCAGACCCCCACGGTGGTGGCAGGTGGAGGCGCACTGGCAGGGAGAGTGCTGGAAAGGCCCCCACAGAGAAAGACGAGGCGAGCGCTGTCAGGAAAAACTCGCCTGATGAGTCTGCGAGAGAAGAAATGAAAAGAGGTGTTTGGATGTACACAACGACAACACGGAAATACATGAAGGCTGAAAGATAAGGGTGATGTAAATACGGGTGCTCGGTCTAATGAGATGCGGGATACATGGAGGTCAGCTGCTTTTTTTTACAGCGTGGACATTAAGGGGAGAACAGGGTGCAATAAAATGGTGGAGATGCCATTAAGCCGAATCCTCTCTCTCTCTTTCTTCAACATCATTTCCAAGCAGAGCATAGCCAGTGCCGCAGCTGGATAAAGACCAGCACGTGAAACCAAATTGATTCCTCTCTAGAGCGTATGAATGGACATTCATTCAATGACAGACATGTTTAAGTACAGATGCATGACTTCATTTAGAGCTTTTTCCACAATATGAAGTAAAGAAAAGAAGAGATACGTTTACTACAGCATTCTGTATAATAATAAGAATTACTATTACTACTACTATTAATTAATTAATACCATTAATAATAATGTTTTTTAATAATAATAATTATTATTATTATTACAATCAGATTTCATTAATAATTAGATTAATAGCCAGTAATCTTAATGCATTTTAATTTATAACAATATTTTAATTAATTTAATTTTGGAACGAAAGAACATCTTAAAAATGAAAAAAATCTGAAGATTTTTCCATCCTTGTTAAAAGAAGGAAAGAAAGAATGAAAGATAAAAGTCATACAGACAGATAGATCATTCACATGGATCAACAACATCGTTGGTCCTGAAACAAACTTCTTGTTAAGGTTAAGTTTATGGCTAAATGTTGTTGCCAGATCAACAAAGCACGCTGACCCAAGATTGTCATATTTGAATAATTCATGTTATGTGGTGACCATTTCATCATGTATTTATTCCCACTGACCTCAAAGACGTACAGTAAGTCTCACTAAATTAACACAGCACTCAATGTCTCCGGCTACAAACCCTTCTGAGTGAATCAAAATCTATTTTCCACTCTGCACGAGTCGTCATTCTGCAACCGAACAGGCACTTTCAAAGTAACAAGTGGCCATCTGGCATATTCACAAACCACACTGTTTATGCAAATGAGGTCTATCTTCAAATTAGCATCTCCGCAAATACATCACTTCCCCAGACACGCCCCCAAACGCCAAGCCCCGCCCCCATATCGATATCCCTCCCACTCATTTCCAATGGGCGCTGCAAAGTTTCTGCTCAACGTCTCCTTGGCGACCACTTATTCAGCTGGCACCGATTTACTTCCTGTCCTTGGTTGCCATGCCAACCCTTGCAAGAAGGTGCCTTCACTACACATGCACGATAGAGACAAATTGTGAATAATATCATCTCAATCAACACCAAAACCATCAGTTTGTTTTATTGTAAAAAGGTATTTGACACTTTTAGTTAATCTCATATAGAATTGAATGCATAAAAAAGATGTCAGATCTTCGACTAGCTATTTGAGACAGTTGTGGATTTTCCTATCTGAATGCCACTGGAGTTTTGCATTGTTAATGTTTTTACAATAAGATGCCCTGAAAGCATCTCTTGACTGGACTTGATTAAAATGTCAATAAGAGAACCAATCTTCTCTCTTCCAATCCAACAAACAGACAATGCTCAGTGTCCTCTGGCACTTTATCCATTTCTATTCATATTCAAAACCCCTAGTGGATTTCTCGCCCCTCATTTTAGCTAAATATATGCTATATAGTGGAATAAACCAATGACTGGTGATTGAAATGCATTAAATAAAAAGATAGGGCACAAATGCTGCATGGCTGAGGGATTCTTTAAAAAGACATTACTGTCAGCGTTTTGCGAAATGGCTGAGGGATATTTTGGGGATGAATTTCTGTGCTTGTTGGTGCAATAACATAGGAAAGTGAGTGAAAGGGAACCGGCACACACAGAGTTGGGATTGCATGATGTAAGCTGTTCTTATGTAAAAAGCTCCCTAAAAGTTCATTCATGTAAATTGGCTGGTGGAGAGCGGCACGGCGGGCTTGATTTGCACAGACGTTCATCCATTTACAGGAATTATCGTGATTATACAAAGGGCAGGTCTGAGGGGAGGCATTGCTCTGGGACTAAATCTAAAGTAACTCCAGCGGACACATTTATGGAACCAGTTAACTCGCCATCGGAATAATTGTAGCTTTGGCGTATGCATCTAATTACAGTATGGTCCTGTTTTTCAGGGGAAAAAATAAAATAATAAAAATAATAATATTATTAAACATTCACAAATACATTTACTTGAGATGGAAAAATGCTTTGGGTTATTAAGACCTGCATTCAAATAATGTTAAACAACACACTATATAAAGGGGAAAAAAAACAACAACTAAGAAATATTTGAAATAATTGTAAACTATATATATAAGATAAAAAAAAGAAATAATCTATAGATATTTTTATTGAAAACCAAAATGTATTAATATTGTAAAACACTTTGAAAGATGAAGTACATTAATTATTCTTATTCTTTTTTTATTTAGTGTTAGTTATTAATTACATTAATCATTATCAGTTATTTATTTATTTATTTTGCATATTAAGCTAATGAGAAAATTATTGCATTAATAATTTGAATGATTCTGGAATTGAATTGATAATAACATAAAAGCAAAACAACAAACAAAAAAGCATTTTAGATAATTTTAGAAAAACTACAAATTTTTGTATTTATATTGTTTTAAGTTGAAGTTTATATATTTAATATATGGTTTTAATTATTATAATTTATTGATAATATTCATATTGTAATATTCACAATTTAGAATTTTTTTTCCATATTGAGCGAATCAAACACACACACACACGTATATATATATATATATATATATATATAGAGAGAGAGAGAGAGAGAGAATAAACATCACTACCTCTGTAACCCTATCTTTATTACCGGTCTATTGCATTATAATAGTGCTGTATTGTGCAGCAGGTCACATGCTTATGTGATACGGTGTAAACCAATCCTGACCCTTTGACCTACATGTGACCAGCAGGCTGGGAGTAGATGTGTGCAGTTAGCCATGAGTGGCTGACCAACCCATCCGCAGGGCACCACATTCACCAAACAATCCAGTCTAAATTATTTCCACGAGCCGCTCGGAGGATGGAGAAGGGTGTGGGTGGGGGTGCGAGGCCTGGCCCGAGGCAACACATTCTCCAGACAAATGAGCCGTGCAAATTCAGACTGGCCTCTTCAGACAGCACTGTTGTACCCAGAACACGCTTTGGACCAGTGGTGCTGAAACTGCAAGCTCACACAGACTTCTACATCCAAACAGAGGCCCGTTAGAGCAGTTACATATGACAAAATACAGCTACTTCACGTTTGATTTAATTGAGTATGGTTATGTAATACAATTAAACAATAAGTCATGAAGAGATGCTTTAAACTTCACATGAAACAACCATTTTGACTAATGTGTCAGATTTGTGAAGCGATTCAATTAAGGAGTTGATTTTATCTATCAGATTTGATTGCTTTCGGGTTTAAAACAATGTTAATTATTTTAATGATCTTATGAGGTTCTTGCTCAAAGCAAACCAGGATTACTATTTTACCTAGAATGTCAGGAATATAGTTTTTAGCCAAAATTATAAATAAATATATAAAAATACATATATACACACTACAAACCAATATTTTATAATATGCTGGAAAATATTTGGGAATATATGCTAAAGTGCAAAATGTAACATATGCAATATGTAGTTTTAATTAATTTTCTATATTTCTATTTTCTATTAGTATTAAATATAGTATTTATAAATTAAATATATAAATAATAATAAATAATTAAATATATAAAAAAAGAAAATTATATGTATATATATATATATATATATGTGTGTGTGTGTGTGTGTGTGTGTGTGCTGTTAAATTATTAATCGCGATAATCACATAAACACATTAAAAAAAACAATGTTTCAATGCCATATTAAATGATTATGTGCATACTGCATACTGTGTGACACGTTGAAAAAATGTTCAATTTTGATTTCATCTTGACTATAACAACCATTTGCCATTGCTTCCTGCAGTCACACTAAAAACAGTAAGTCAAGACGAGCACAGTGCATCATGGGATACCGTATCCCACACTGACATCTCTCTCTTTATTTCTAAAACAAATACACAATCGGATTCACATATCTCCCATCAAAAACACAGCAAACATGACAAGAAATCGATAGCGCAGATAATCTCCTCACGCATACATACAGACGTGACGTTATCTCCCGCATCGCTGCCACCTGCTTTGATGTATTAGTGTAATTAGGCAGAATTGTGTCTGACACACAGATGCCGCATCGATCAGGTCGCGGACGGACACCGCTGAGGAGATGTGCTCTTACGATCAATGTCTATGCAGCATTATATATGTGTGTTTGGACACTTCTTTGCCAGAAATCACATGATGTGCTGTCTGTCGTTTGATTTCACCAAATTCTATCTGGAGTCTTGGGAGGAAGCTTGTCTTATTGAGGAAGTATTGATGTATGATGAAGTTTCACCTCTGGTGAAAGCATCTGTGCGTTCGCGACCAATGTTTCTTTCACAGCTGCGTCTGTTCGGCATCAAGGACGGCGGTCGACCGCCAACACATGGCTCGGAGGAACAGGCCACGTCTGGTGGTGCATTGTGAGGCACAGCTGTACACCGTCAGAGCTCATCAAGAAGAAAGCCTGAATGCCACTTAAAGGAATAGTTCACTCAAAAATTAGCATTTTGTCATTAATCACTAACCGCCATGTCATTCCAAACCAGTAAAAGCTCTGTCTTCGGAACACAATTTAAGATATTTTAGAACCAGGAGGCTTGTGTCTCACTGACTGCCAAAGAAATAATATTGAAGACATCGTCAGAACAGTCTGCCATCAGTGATTTAATTTGAATGTGATGAGAATACTTTTTTAAAAATATAAATATATTAAAAGTATTCACAATATTCACCGTTCTATGTCCACCATGCCACGCCACAAGGAAGCTTAGTTTTTTGTTCAAATCAACGTGTAAATACGCATAGAAAATGAAAAGAATGAAAAAAGTTTTCAATTGAATTTTCAAATTACAATTGAACCAATTGATAAACCTACGATAAAACATGGATTATTTTACAATGTTTGGCCTTTCATTTACACGAAAACCCTGTTTTTATCACAGAAAACGATTATTTCTAAAATCTCTGGCCAAAGTGGAGATTTCAGAAACCAGTTTTCGCGTTGCAGTGTGGACTGTGAAAACGGAGACTTTCGAAAACGATGACACATTTTAGTCATGTGACCAGTTCAACTGATGGCGGACGGCATTGTAAAGCAGTTGTTTTGTATTCTTTAAATTTTGACAGCCCTACTAAGGATTAATATCAGTTTGTAAATGCTCCAGATAGCTTTTCTTCAAAGAATATGTAATGCAAGTAAATAAACGGCAGATGGAAATCAAATCGTCTTATGTTTCACGCATGCGTAGTACAGGAACGTAAGCGTTTTCAGTTTTTACAGAGTGGATGATCAAGTATTCGGAAACGATTGAAAACCATACTGTAGACACGGAGCGTTTTTAGAGTAAAACATTTTCAAATGTATCCGTATTAGTGTAAACATAGCCTATAGAAGAGTTCTCAAAATTTATCAAAAAACTAAGTGATGTTTACAAACAAGTTTCAGGAGAAACAGGAGCCACAGCTGGCCCACATTATCTAATCAATCTAATTTAGTCCCGTCCAATCAAACTATCCAGCCTCCTCCTTAAATAAGCATACTTCCTTCCCCTTTCCTTATCTCGTTATGCATCCCATCCCTCTAAATTATTATCAAAAGGAAGCGTGAACTCGTGAAATCTTAATTTGTGTTCCGAAGATGAACAAATATCTTACAGGTTTGGTCCGACGTGAGGGTGAGTAATTCATGAAGGAATCTTCTTGTTTTGGTGAACTAGCCCTTTAAAGGAAATACATGAAATCCCAAGAGATATTGGTTCCTGTCATTTCAAAGATGCATACAACTTTTACATTATCTCTGTTTTCTGGGTTTAAGTACAATCATCTCCTAAGGGTGTTTATGATAACTGTACTATCGTTACTGTCGTTTGTCTTTGTTCCTTGCCGCGCTTCAGGGTTGTCAAGTGGGTGTGGAAGGACGGACACCTCTTTCAGGATCATAAAGTCAAGTGGCAATTCTGAGCCTCTTCAGTCAGTTCCTCACGAAGCACATTCCCATCTGTCAACAAATCTGCATCTGAACTGACATTTTGTTGTTTGATTTAGAACAAATGATTATATGTATCAATTAAAGATGTATAGAGTATAAAAATAAGTCTCAAATAAGTTATCAGCAGTATGTGTTCACAGCGCAGGGGGGAAAAAAAGTGTCTGGGAAAATGTTCACAGCTCACTAAATGTTCACACAACACATCAGCCTGTCAACCTGCAACAACATTGTTTGTTTTCTTACTAGTTTGCATTAAAAAAAAATATATATATAATAATAATTAAACAAATGAACGAATGAGGAGAAAGAAACAAAAACTTCTAAAGGTGCTAAAATTTCCCTTTTCTACACAATGTGACTTCATCTTTTATACATGATTAAACAAAATTGATGGCACAATAACATTTTCATGAATTATTGACAAATAAATGTTTTTTATTTACAATAAACAATTGTCTATTACTGCACAATTGTCTATGTATACCATCACCACCATGGATTATTATTATTATTATTATTATTACTATTATTATTATTATTTTCATTATTAAAATCTTATAAAATTTGACCTTTGTGTAGTACACATAATGCATTATTTTAATAATTTGTCTTCAACACTAATTACTTTTCTATATTTTCTATTATTTTATTATTACTAGAAAAACAAAACAAAACAAAAAAAACGATATTTTAGTTTTCTATATTTCTGTTTTCTGTATTACTAAACGTATTATTATTTATTATTATTATTATTTTTATTATATTTTATTATACTATTATATAAAACAATATAACACATTGCTAACCAATATTTAGTTGTATATATTAGTTTTACCAATATTTAGTTGTATGTATGTATACAGTTTTATTCGTTTTTTAAACTTTATTTCTATTTTCTTTTAGTATTGAATATATGTGATATATAAAATAACACATTAAAACACAAAATAACAAGTTTGCGCTTCCTCATGAGCAAGAGGATAAAGTTAAGCGTACAATGTGTTCCAGTCTTGTCTCGTGCCCCCCCATGTCTTTGTGTATTTTGGTTTAGTCCTGTCATTTTGGTTTCTCCCTCATCAGTTTGATTGTTTTACCTGTTTTGTAACACCTGCTCTCACTTTTGTCTTTGATTACTTTGCCTTTAAATACCGCTGTCTTTTTGTTGTTTTCAGGTCTCGTTGATGTTAAGGTAACATGTGTTAAGTGTCTCGTTTGCTCCACGTGTGTATAACCCTTGTTGCCGCCCCGTCAGCTTTTGTTTGTTTTTTGTATTTATTAAGTGTTTCTTTGAATAAATCGTTTTTGCACAAATCTCCTCACGTCTTTGCCCTTTCCTGCATGGGAGGAACAGCACAAACACCCCGCGTTGTGACACCTAGCTAGGGCTAGAGCTCGGCGTCCGCCTCGGTCCTTGCATGCTCCCCCGGGGGCAGGCGGGAGAGCAGCTAAATGGCGGAGAGGGGGTGGAGAAGGGATGCGCGGAAGGCAAGGTGCGGAAGGAGAATGAGCCATTTATAGTCTTTGTGCAACATGCAGCAACAATAACCATGAAAAGAATTAGATATTAAGGAAGGGATTAAATATGGGAAGTTTCATCTTAAAGTATGTCTTTTCTCCTGCATCAAAAGCAGGAACTCTGTAAATGTAGCACTAACAGCCAGTGGTAGCGGGAGATGCAGATAGCAGACAAAATCCCTGCAAGGCTTCAGAGACAAGACATTCTCATGTAACACTACATTTGTTGAATTAATAACAGATAATTTAGCTGCAGGTGCAGGCAAACACTGTGCTCCCAAAGTTAAACCTAGCATCCAGGACCGCTTTCTCCTCTGATCTCGAATCAGTCTCCTCTCAGCAGACCTGCCTTTGAGTGGATCAGGTTTGCAAAACAAATTCCTGGATCAGAATCATAAAACCGCTTCTACACACTCTGCCACCGCTGAAAAACTGCACATCTGTGTGTCCTCAACAGGCATCTGTATTTTGGGTCCCTAGGCGAGTAGGTCTTATTTACTGACAGCTCTGTACGTTGCCCTACATAGTGTCCAGACGACAACATATGGAACAGTATGACAGTGACCCAAAAATAGTAATTCTGTAATCAGTTGCTCTTAATGCCTTCAAAACCCATACAACTTTTTAATGAACACTGAAGGAGATATTTAGCAGAATATGCTGGTCATTTTTTCCAACAGGGAAAGCAGGCACTGTCTAGAATTTCAAACAAACAAATAAATGCACAAATAACTAAAACAACTTTTTTTTTTCTCTCAAAGCAGATTATTGCATTATTATTATGTTTTACAAAAAAATACTAGTTTAGTATTTCTATTTAAACATTCCACATTTAATTTCACAAGTTTGCGCTTCATCAATGATAGTAAAAGCATGTATGGTGAGCTGTCGGGGACGAGCCAGGAGTTCGGTGCACCCAGAGCCCTAGTGACAAGAGCCCTAAAAGAGGGTCGAAGAGTCCGGCTTGAACCCTGCATGCCCCCGAGGGAAGGAGCAAAGGAGGCGGAGGGAAATGCAAAAATGAGATGTGGAAGGGAAGGAAACTGGCCTATTTATAGTGGGGAAAAGCAACTGGATTGGCTTACGATGGGGGCAGTGCTGATTGAAAGATTGGTAACAGCTGATTTGAGTTTCAACGCGCTTCGTCCTGAAATTGGTTTACAAACTACATTTAATGTTGCTTGACATTTCGCTGTAATTCTTTGTGAAATCGACTGATACAGAAAACGTTTGATCTCGTTGCCAACAAAGGGTATATCACAAAGTATTGAGATGAAATTTTGTTATGGACCAAATACTTATTTTCACCATAATTTGTACTGACTACACTTCGTTTCAGTGCATGACTTGAATAAAACATGAATAAATTAATAAAAAGAGACATTAATAAAAAACATACAGTAATTTCTTTTTTTTTTTTTAATTGCAACTAAAATAAAAAGAAGAAATTTACTTCAGTGTCTTGCTTGCTTGCTGTGTGAAATTCAGATGCAATTTCTGAATGGACATTTATTTATTTCTTCCGATAACAATTTCTTAAAAAGACACGAAAAAGAAAAAAAAAAACACTAATGTTTAAGTAACTTTTTTTTTTCTTTTACTTATACTCCTTTTACTTATACTACTACTTTACTTTTACTATATATATATATATATATATATATATATATTATTTAAAATATTTGTATTGTTTTTTGTTTTTTTTCATTTATTTATTTTATGAGGTTTTAACTAAAAAAGTATTTTGAACTTACTCCAAAAATGTTTGTTTCATTTAATTACAATTTTTATCTTTTTATTTATTTATTTATTTTTTAAAATGTGCAACTTTCAAAAAAAGACCAAAAAGATTATTGGACTATGTTTTACCAGAATTCAAAAGCAATTACTAATTGAAAATAATTAAAAAATAAAAGTTTACATTTAAAAATGTTCTCAGTGTATTACGTATTCTAAATCAAGCAATTATTTTCAAAGTAAATAAATAAATAAATATAATACTTGAATAAAACATTTTTGGCAAACTATCCTTTTAGGAAAGCAAAAAGGGTCAATTTGTAATTTGCTAGTGTACAGTATATAAACCACTTGAAAATTGCATTGTTAAGTTTAATCAGTAATGTACAGTATGTCCAACCAAAGCTTGTGCAACACTCACACAATGAGTCACTCAATAACATCTGTCCTGATCAAATGTAGATCTGCATGAGTCAGGACGGTCTTTTCTGAAGGAGGCAGCCTCGCGTTTGATTCTTCAGATGTTGTGGGTCTAATCGCTGTGCTGTTTAATTTAACAAAGCGACAGAAAAGGCTGAGACGACTAAGGCGAGGGAGCAGTTGCCTTCCAATGTCACCATCTGTTATTTATACAGTTACCGCCTCCTACGGGAGACAGCAAAAGGCCACATATTGCAGAAAAAAACATAAATCTATCACTTCAACTCATTATCTTTTTAATCAGCTGACCCAGGCTCCCCTCTCAGGGGAACGACATAGCCGGGGTACATTTAGGACAGACCCATAACTCACCAACCGCTCCCCCGTCCAGGAAAAAACCTCCCAGACCGTTACAGTGAATATAAAATGAGGTGCTCTGGAGGAATGATATGGGAAAACAATCTGCAATCTGGATTGATAATGCAGGTACTGGACTGTATGTCTGAGCCCACTAAGGTTACAGATTTCTATTTTGCCTATTCATCCTACTTCCATTTTTTAGACTCTAAAAATTTTAATTTTTAATTTGAGCCTCCACAAAATGGTTGAGATCTCCATCAATAGTTAAAATGCATTTTTCATAACTCTGCAACGACTCAACTGAAATAAAATATTTTTTCCCCACTAATAAACATCACCAGGGTGTGAAATAAGTTGAAGATTTAATCCTTGTGTGGTATTTTATGAGAAATAAGACTTTTACAGTTGAACAAATGTACAAAAAAATAAGTCTTATACATTATATATATAATATATATATATAAAATGTATAAGACTTGTTTTTTTCCCAATTCAATGCATCCTTGCTTAATAAAAGTGTTAATGTCTTAATAAACAATCCTTCCTGATCCTAAACTGTTAAAGGGCAGTATATATTGTCATTTAAGAAATATTAACATTAACTATTTATAACTGTATATAAATATATAAAGCTAAAATTATATATATATATATATATATATATGTGTGTGTGTGTGTGTGTGTGTATATATAT
>JAUCMT010000059.1:5333684-5354192 GCA_032357475.1 Enteromius thamalakanensis
TCTATCTATCTATCTATCTATCTATCTATCTATCTATCTATCTATCTATCTATCTATCTATCTATCTATCTATCAGTTCATCTTTCTCTCCATCTTTCAATCTGTCTATCCATTGACATACTGTACATAACAACGCCTATCTGAGTCTTACCCATATATCAATATCATGTTAGGTCTTAAAACTTTCAAATAAGGTTATGTCAAATTAACACTCAAAATTTTAACAAGTTATAAAATACAGAAATATAACCTTAACTTCCTGACATCCCGATTTAAATTGCAATTCTGCATCCAGTTTGATGCGGTAACACCGATTTAGCAACTCTATTGGAAATCAAAAGCCATTCTCACTTCAAATTCAGAATGGCTTCAGGTCACTTTGTCATTTGAAATCTCTCCGTCAGTGTGAACGTCCTTTAACACCAGTACCGGTTCGGGAAGAGACACTTACAACAGTCTATTAAGAATCCTCAATCGATCGATTGCAAAGCCACACCTTGAAGAGCAACACCAACCAGCGCGTTTACGGCTCTCATGCGGAATGATGTACTCGCGATTAAAGTGTCTCAAAACCAAGATAGGCTATGTGGTGTCCGTAAGAGCCTCTCTATATGTAAATAACCGAAGCCGACATCAGTGCACGACAGCAAAAAAAAAAAAACCCTCATCTTATTCAGTGCCGCACAGGCTGATCCAGTCATTATTTGAGCCAGAGAGCTGTTCTGCACAAGGCCTTTGTGAGAGGAAATTGCGTTAATGAACTCTGATAAGAACAATCAACTCCAGCGGCTCTTATTTTATTCTGCTCTCTCAAATAACCTATTAAATGTAGATTCTCCCAGGCTTCATCATTAACAACTCCCTCTCTCTCCCTCTTTCTCTCTCCTATGACAGGAGGACAACTGAACCTCACCTCAGTTAAACAGGTGCTTTAGTACCAGAGGAACCAGGTGAGCGGCAATCCGTCACCTCCTCTGCTGCTAACTTTAACCTTTCAATTTAGCAGCAAAATTAATACGGCCAGTTCTGCACAGCCTTGAACAGATGCCTCACAGGTGCAACCCAGAAAGGGAGATGGTCTCAGGCGCAGTTTCCACACACACATACATAGACACACCTGTAGGGCACCTTATTGGTCCACAGGTACGGCTCGTCTCTGTCCAGCTGTAGGCCTCCGCAGAGGTCAACTGACGTCAGCCCGACCGTGACTCGAGTTACAGGCTGATTCAGGTCATTTTCTTTTAGCTGAGCTTAGATTTGGGTTGGGTGGGGGAGTTTACCCCTCATTATCGAGTCATGAGGCCTGCTTTAGCTGGTTTTTATAAGGACATTCTGCCTTTTCCATAGATCTAAGGGCAGATGCTGACTGGACCAAGGGGTTTTAAACTGCCACGGATCGCTGCACATGATGATAGCCTTTCGAGAAGCTCTCTAATTTTCTGAAATATTAGAGCAGATTATAATTTTTTAGCATGTAAAGATCCACTTATACTGTGCATTTTTATTTGTTTAATAAGTAAAAAAATAAAAAAAATAAAATATGATTTGTCTTTGCAAATAAACTCTACTGTACGTATTGCATATATTATAGTTTTGGCCATAGTAGCCAGGTTATGTCGGTGGGGTTAACAGCACATCAAGATGAGTGTTTTATGATGTCGGGGCCAGATTATTCCACAAGACTGATGTGGCGAGGCAGAGCTCTGATTGACTAGGTCATCGACTGAAGAAATGTGCTGCGCTCATCCACTTAGGAGGGGCTGTGGACGAGGGACCACTCGAGAAAAGCACACACGCTCACACTTTAAGACACTCAGGTCAAAGAGAAGGAGATTAATGAAAGGTCAATGTGAGTGTGTGCAAAAGAGGCTGGGCTGAAATGTATACAGAAAAAACATATAGAACACATTGAAAACGTGTGTAAAGGTGTTCCTAAAGGTGTACTTCACCCAAATGAAGTATCCATTTACTCGCTTGTGGAATTGCCTTCAGGTTTTAAAAGCAACACAAAAACATTATAAAAGCAACCCATGTGTCTCAATCTTCTGAAGTCATATTATTGCCTAGTGAATCATGTAAGTGGAAACTCGCTGAAACTATGAGCTCTTCCCGCTCCAATTTGGAGAAAAGTGTGCTGCAATGTCCAATTGGTGAACAAATCATTACTTTGACTCAGATCTTTCCAACCAATCGATTGAATGACTCATTCACAAACCACGCTGCTCTGAAAAGATGTGGTTCAATTTTACTCTGTCATCAATTGCATACTGTAACTTCAGAAGGAAATTGAAATATGCCATATATGAACAGATTTCATGCTGCTTTTGAGTTAGATCGTTTTAGTGAGTCATTTGAAGCATTTAAACGATTCATTCACAAATCCCACTGATGAAGTTCTGGTACAAGTTTGGTCTGTTCCTCACACAAAGCTGTTGTATAACTTCAGAAGACATGACATATAATTTATAATTTAGCAAATTAGCAATTGTTTAGGAAGCTTAAAGGTTTTAGTACATTTAAGCACATGATGCGTTCTTGGTGAATGAGTCGTTGGATCAACGACTGAACGACTGAAGTACAGGCATTAGATCAAAAGGGAAAGTGACTGTTTTAACAATGTTTTTACTACATTTCGGATGCGGGATAATTTTAGTTGTTTATGGAGGGACAGATGGTTCTCCGCTTAATCTTAATTTATGTTCTGAAGATGAACGAAGGTCTTACGCGTTTGGAACGAAATGAGGGTGAGTAATTAATGACAGAACTTTCAATCTTGGGTGAACTAACCCTTGAAGTCTATTTTTGGATAAACTATCTCTTTAAAAAATTGACTGCATCATAGATTTCAACATAAACTTTTAAACCCCAGCTTAACTCAAGATCCTAAAAAGAGTGTTTTTACAAGACATCAAATGATTGTTTAAAAGCTCAGAGATGTATTGTTGTGTTATACAGTATATTGTCATACACTCTCTCTGAAGCAAGGTCGACCGGCCCATTTGCTCAAACCAGTGCAGTGAATACAAAATACACAGCATTTGCTGACGGCTGAATTCTGACATAGAAAAAAAAAAAAACACTTGCTTTAAGACAGAAAAAAAAAAAGACAAAAACATCAATTCAATGTCATCCTCGCCGCAACTCCAGCCCATCAATCAATACGCACTACCTACATAACCTCCCGTACGCGGCCTTGTAGTTTGACTCTCGGGAAAGAAATCTCTATGCTGTGACAAGGAAGATTTAGACAATGGAGAGTGAGGTTGTACACCAATCCTGGTTCTCTCGCTGTTTAATCTGCCATTCACACTAAACCAAATCCCCCTGGGAGAAATTGAACCTCAAGACAGCAAAAAAAAATTGACAGACTGGTTGCTTTATTGATTGCAGTCTCCAGAGGTTTAAGAAATGAATACCAATATACTAATTCACACTCAATCTGGGTTTTACACAAGCTAATCTGCCTGATTTCAAAGTGTTTGTTATATATTAGTGCTGTCAAATGATTAATCGCGAATAATCGCATCCAAAATAAATGTTTTTCTTTACATAATATATGTGTTTATGCTAGGTTTATTTATTGTGTTTATATTAAAACACACACAAACAGTATATATTTTGATAGTATTACATATAAACGCATTTATACATTTTATTTTCTTATATTTCATTTTATATCTTAATATATTTAATTTATAAACATAACATGTTTTCATTAAATATATACATGCATGTTTTTGTAGTTATATATACTTAATAAATATACACAGTACATACAAATATATTATGTAAAGAAAAACTTTTATTTTGGAAAATCCACGAACTGGCTTTCTTCTAAATTTGAACTGAATTGGCCACTAAATGTAATGATTTCTGGACTGAAATGACAGGAAGACATATTTAGTGAAGCATAATTTAAAGAAAACAAACATTAATAATTCATTCGGGGGAAATCAAGTGCTGTTTCACTAAGGAAAACCAAAGTTAATATGCTAAATATGATGCTACGATTCAAATATTTAAGGTCTTGATTGGAGATTATTAATAATTAAAGAATTCAGCAGTGACACAAATTGAAGAAAAGGAACGTATAATTAAATAAAAGTGCCACTTATAATGCTGAAAACTCAGCTTTGCCATCACATGAATACATTTACATTTTAAATACATAAAAACAGTTGTTAAAATAAAAACATATTCTGCATCGAAAAACCTTTTTTTCTATAATTTATCTGTATAAATATTCTATGAATGTTTAAACTTCTATTCAGAAATATACTTTTTTTTCACCAAAGCTGCTTTTCTAGTTGATAATTTTTTTAAATCCCACTTTGTTTACATTCAATTTAAATAGAGTTTACCTGCGTTCAGATTCAATTCAGATTAAGAAATCTAAACCGCATTTTCAATCCACTTCTGAATGCTGCACAATCCTAGTACACATAATGTATGTTACATCTCTAGAGCTTTACATATTAATTAATTTATTGCTGGAGTTATGTTCATCTTCCTACAAAGGAGATTCTCAATGGAAAAGGACAAAGAGACACATGATTTATATCTTAAGGAAGTGGCTTTATTTTAACCGTGATTAATCCCTGTTCATGCTCACAGAAGCTCACTTTGTAGAAGCCACCCAAGAGACTCATGGGATATTACCACTGTCACACTCGAACAGTAAAATAAACAAGCCCTGAGTTGCGCGCATTTCCAGAAATCCATCAGCATGCCCCATAAATACTACTGATATGAAACCCAGATTTCTTTTCGGGACTTGAAAAACAATGTCGTTCATCAATTACAAGACATGGGAGACAACATAACCGTTTTAAGAAATCTCATAAATATCATCCGAAGGCAATTTCACAAATCATTTACGACGCAAATCTCAATCTTAATGCTGGACAATAAATGTATTGACATCTGCATTTTATGACCAAAAAAACTCAATAAATGGACGTTCTGTCTTTCCCATGCTGGGCTGAGCGAGTAGAAAAGTTTGGAAGATGTACGGAGTGAGGAATGGAGCGTCTCCACAGAAACATGAATCACGCTGCATCATTCACCAACAAACAAATGTCATCTCTCCACCCAACCCGGCAGCTTCATCATGCTAAAGCTCCTGACAGCAAAGGAACATAAAATGAGCAGCCCAATTCGTCTCCCCAAGGCAACATCACTCCATCATTCCTCTACTTCTTTTTCCCCCTTTCCATCGAGTGCCTGGAAGAGAGCGAAGATAAAAAAATACTTCGTTCACCTCAGGGAATAGGGGCAGGTGCTTGAAGGTGCGTACGCGATGAAGGCTTTGTTTCTATTCGGTTGTTAACAAGACAAACGTCGGTGCTGTTTACGGCAGCTTACTCTTCTTACTTCCTGTGTCATTATTTGGTTTGACATTCTGGATCCAGAATAATCTAAATATAGTTCTGTATGATTTTTGTTTTTTTATTTAATTTTCAATTGTAACCTCATTTCTCCTGTTCAAGAACAGATTCGTATAACAGCTGCTTGGCTTTACTTCTAAACTCTTCATATTTTATATATATATATAATTTTTTGCCATTTTCAAAAACATGTTTTTTGTTTTTTTTTTATAATTATTCTATCATGTTTTATTCTGTTAGTTAGATTTTTTCTTTTGCAAAAAAACTCTAGTACATAAACAGAAAACAGTAATATTTTTCAAAATATTATTTTATATATAAGCTACTTTTTTTCAGAATTCTTTGAATATTAATAATAATATACGTACATTTAAAAACAGCAAAAGACAAAATTTTTCTGTCACTTTTGACCAATAGAGCATCCTTGTTATATAAGATAATATCTTTAAGAAAAACAGTTTTTGTTGTTTTTAATTTATTTTTTTAATTATGATTCACTGCAGAAACACTTACACAGGTCTGGAATGAAGTAGTTGTTTATTAAGTCTAGCGAAATATAATTTCAGACATCTATAAACCTCCTGTGTGCATAAGCTCTATGTATATAACATTTCCAAAAAGGGGTCTTGTGCTAACTCATGCCTCTAAGCTTCGGATCGGGCGTCCGGCCAACAGGAAGCTCTCCCAAAGGGTGACGGAGAGTGGGCGGCCATGCACTGGCTGCTTCGAAGGGACAAAATGGAGTTCGTCAGACAGATGGATATAATTCAGTCATTACACACACAGTATCCAATTTTTCCACACACTTTTAGAACAACAAAATTACCATGGTGTACTTCACCTTGTGACCTCAAAACATCAGGCAGAGCGAGAGGTTCGCATTCTTGATCTTAAAGAGGAAAGGAAAGATGAAAGGAAAGTCTAGGTTGTTTATTCTGAATAAATCAACTTTGAAAGGAGGTTTGGTTTAGAAGCAAAACAGATTTAAAAATGCTTTATGTACTATGAGCTAGCGTCTTCAAAACAAGTAAGCACAGATTACAGTCAAAGATTGCCCGACTTCTGCTTTAAAGGTCAACTTAGTCAGCTTCTTCAGATCACACATTCGCAAAGCATAAGCTGTTGGCTGCAGCCTCATTTATCACTTCCAGTTCAAACCAATATACATCAACCGAGAATGCAAAACATCCCAAACCGATCTGAATTAAGTTGGTTTCATTGCTCTAGCCATCAAAAATTAAAAAGTAGAAGTCTGACTTCTCTGCCAATGTTTTATTGACTTGTTACACACGATAATGAAGTCAAAAAGAAAACCACTGGTACCTGTGATACAAGCCACAGATAATCATTTTGCTCGAGTAGAGACGACAGTTAATTATGACTGACAGCTATGACCTCAGAATATGCAGCATGCCTAATCTACACACGTTTGTTCAAGTCTATCTTCGCATTGTCCGGAGATACATTCTCCAGTGTAATCCAGTCTTTAATATAGTTGGCTTGGACTATATGGTTGACTATAAAAAATGTTTTCACCTCTAATGCAGGCTGATGTTGATGTGGAAGGCAGAGAGAAGACAGAGGGAATTCGAGAATCAGAAGCAGTCGTTCTGTTCTGCTGCTTTTTGACAGGGATTTCAGGACCATGGACAGCTACCAGAGCAAGGCCAAACTCTGGCAGCCTTGAATCATATCATGTGTTATAACTTGTGTTGTTCATTAAACCCCACAGACACTGATGTAAATGCATACACATATACAATCTTAAGTGAACAGTATTTATAGGGATTTATTTTATTTTTTATTTTTTGTAATAAAAATAGCAGCCTTGGTAACTATAGTAACATTAGCAATTTGTCGAATTTTATGTTTATATGCAAGACCTGTGGGAAACAAACACATAGATACACACACACACACACACACACATATATATATAGACTCAGGAAAACTAAAAAAAAAATTCAAATGTCAAATTTATATAAAATGCTATGGCACAACTTAAGTAAACTTATTTTATATACAGTAAGACAATACAAGTACATTTGCTAATAATATGTATAAGGGATTTATAATGATGCATTAAGATGTCTGACCAATCAGACAAGCAAAGAAGCAACAGCCTGCATCTTTGCCTTCAGAAACTAAAACCCTGATTCTAACCAAATCTAAACTGATAGACATTAGAACAACTGCTCGTTTTGATTCTTACCTAATAAACTGTATAAGATATGACGAATTGAACCATGCCTAAAACCGGATGTCTCATATCACATTGCGACCGTATGAAAGAATGAATGAAAGAAAGATTTGACCGCAAAGATGGAACACTGTGCAGTTGTCACTGGCGCACACATTTATCAAACACGCACGAGCGCGCGCGCACACACACGCACACACACACACGAGAGATAAAGACAGTAGAGAATAAAAAAGAGCTCACAACCGGCGAGAGAACGCTTCGGTGGCTATGTGTATGAATATATACTGAACGACTGTTCAAATTACACAAGTGACTGTATTTTGACCTTTTTATTTACTACAGTTGTTTTTTTAAGTGCCCTTAGATGTTAAGGACGCAATATCTACCATGCTTTTAATGGTAATTAGATGCACTAGGTGTCAAAAGGACGACAAAGTGTCCAGTGATGCAAATGCCAAACCACGAATGACTTACTTTCTTAATCTGTGAGGTTCAAATCGCAGACGTTCCTTCGCTTCCAAAGTACCAAAATCCACCCGCAATTCTCCAGCAACGAAGCGCGATGCGAATGAAATGTTCTTCAGAGCGTTCTCTGGGCTATCCAAGCTACCCAAGAGCAGTTTGCATTCACAAGCTTCTATGAGAAGAAATTCGCTCCTGTATATCCATTCGGTCTTCCTGTCAATGCCATCATATGGACGAGTGCCTCTAGAACAGATATCTCGATGCTTTCTTGCCCCGCATCATCAAAATCCGGTGTTCCAAGTCTTTTTCCTGCTGATAAATCAATTAATTCGTCGTCTTCCCGGTTTTGCGTGTCATTCTTGGCGTTCAACAACACAGATTTGGGGTTTCACATTCAGCCAATACGCATCTAGATGGGTTTTATCCCTGGGATGTACCTTTCCCTGCATCATCTTCTTCATCCCAATCTTCAACAGACCATAAACGCAGACCGATGGTGTTCTTATTCCATAGTCGTGGTTTAAAACGGAACTTTTCTTCCTCCTTCACGCACCCGATCTGATTAGATTTCTACTCACAGCCCAGTGCGGATTTCAAGATGCTTATTTCCTTGAAATGTGATTATGTCCTACGGAATGCCTTGAGAGAGGAGCCTCGTGCGTTGGCAAACGCAAATATTCGTATATCACATCCTATCCAAGACCACCAGGATCATTTGGAAAAGGGGAAAAAAGGACAAAATCCTCCAAGTTTCTTTTTTGTTTTCGAGGAAAGTGGTCGAAAATGTGCCAAAATTAATGACATATACTAATCACAGTCGTAGTTCCTTTTCAAACGCGTATAAACTTGCCATTGGCGAGGTATTCATAAAATGCTACATCCCACCACATACTCAATACAGTTCAACTCAACTCGGGCAAAAAAGCAATCCAGTGACGCGACGAAAATCCACGCGAATGATGCTGCGCTCCGCGCCAAGCAGTAAAATTACGCAGCGCGCGAGTGCCGAACGGAGAACAGCTACAAGTGAGTCACCCCGAGAGCAGGAACATCTAAGGAGGTGAGACCTGTCGAATACGTCGAGATCTCGTCGGTGAATGAAGTTCTAGTGTGAAGTATCTAGTGTGGTACCCAATGACGCGCGGCTTTCCGTGGGTATCGGCTCAGCGCGCTCCGCTGGTGACAGCAAGAATCTTCTAACACGTATTGATGTAGCCCTCAGCACAAAGTCTCACTCTTCTGACTGTCCTCACTGGCGTCGTCTTGGATGCGTAAAAGTCAATGGTCCAATAATCTTTTTCCATCTTACCAATGATTGGTCGAGTGCAATAACCCTGAACGCTATAGATTATATGACGCGCCTTCGGACAGGTCTGTAGCGCCTGTTTGACGCACACGTGTGCGTTTGTGATTTTGTATAGCCTGTGTACTAAGTGTAAGGGTTTGATGCTGCTTCTTCCTGTCTAGTGCAGAAGGGACACGACTGCCATCTACCGGCGCTCCGTCTCCTGTCTAGACGCTGAACTCAGCCTTACGACCACCTGAGCTTTTCACAAAAAAAAAAAAAAAACTTGAAGCAAGCTTGTAATTTTCAAACCACAGATCATAAGCACGCTCTAGTGACCTGCATACGCCTCCGATGGTTATGAAGTCTGTAATATATGCTATACGTTCAGGGAGAGTGTAAATGCACATACCTCAGATTGCATACATTTCTACAGTAAAGAGGCAGTTTAGATTAAATAAAAGAAATGAATGGCTTCATGTCTGAAGTAAAATCAAAGTCTGTCCAAAGGGACAACCTGCACTTTTTGACCACTTTACATTGTGTCAAGCTCTATAACTATTCATAACTAAATAGTTTAATCAAAATAATGCAATGGAGAAAAAAAAACATGTATATACATACATATTAAATGAATGGGAAACATATTTCTAGGGGGAAAAAACAGGGATTCACTCTAGTGCTCTTTTGCTAGATGGCATCATTCTAAAAAGCATTTTATTGGACGAGAATTTGGATACACACACTGAGTGCAAGATTGCCCCCTAAGCCATCCAAGATTTAGTTTGTTTCTTCATTATCACTTGCTCGCCAAGGATCTTCTGCAGTGAATGGGTGCCGCCAGAATGAGAGTCCAGACAGTTGATAATAACAAGATCACAATAATCCATTAGTATTTCATTACTTTGCAGTCAATTAATGACAAAAATGTTCATTTTAAGGGTGGAGCAATCCTTTAATGATGGAGTTGTGTAGATTTATTGTGATGTTTTTCTCATCTGTTTGGACTCTCCTTCCGATGGCACCCATTCACTGAAGAGGATCCATTGGTGAGCAAGTGATTGAAGGCTACATTTTTCCAAATCTGTTCTGATGAAAAACAAACAAACAAAAAAACTCATCCTGTTGAGTAAATCCTGATTTGCATGTCAAAAAAGACTGACTTCCAAACTTGAGTGAAATTTCCCAAACCCCGCTTTCTCATTCCATTAGCGGAATATGCTTGTCAGCATCTCCTCACATCCTCAAGCTTCACGGACGTCTCGTCATTTATCTGTCCGTGTGCCTGTCCACCTGCCCATCAAGCGCAGCCAAATCAGCTAAATATGGGCGAAGATCAGCTCCTCCTTTCCTGCTGTCTGATTGAGTCATCCTAATTGTTTGACATTAAAGGGCAGGTGTGTTTCTTTGACTGACAGTCCAGTCTTCAGCGCAGTCTATCCACACACAAGCTCTGAACATGCAAACGCACATGCCCCTTAAACACAAGGCCCACTTAACAACAGATTTCTCAAATGCATCTCTGCAACATAAATACATTATCTGACAGCTCCGGGTTGACTTATATGCCCAGAGCATCGTGATGGGGAAGTAGCCTTGTTATGACAGCCTTATCTAATGGTCCAGATTTAAAGCTTTCATTTTACAGCCCTCCGATGATTCTCCTGCGACCACTACGTTTCACTTAGGATGTTATTTGCTCTGTGGGAACCATCTGAATGACCATAACATCTATCTTAATGCAACCATTCATTTCTCTACAGGGACACCAGAGGAAGAGGTGATTGACGGAACATTTCTATAGCGAAGTGCTTTCAATTTACTCCTGTGCAGGTTGAGCTCAAAAGAGAAGACGCTGAACTAAATTAAAGCATAGCGGTACGTCGCAATAGGTGTTATGTGGAAGTAGACAGACTGTCAATGCACGTCCTTTATATAGGTACGTTTGTTAATGCAAAACAAGACCTTTTTTATGCTGCATCACATAAGCACATAAAACAAAGGTATGAACTTTTACTGAATGAAAAAAAGTGGTTTTACGCATACAGTACATTGTCATATGAACAGCTAGTTCTGATTTACTTAGCTCATGTTTTGTTCACTTTAGAAAGAACGGGTTTAAAATAATTAGGTATTAGTATGTTTTTGATGTAAAATAATATTCAAAATAAAAAAGGGATGGTAAAATTTCGGACTCAGTGTTCAACAACCCTTAGATTCATTCATACAGGAGTCTGACTTGGGTTGATTCACTAAAAAGAACTGGTTCATAAGAGTCACTCGATTGGCAATCGGATTATTGATTTCTGTTCTGTTCAGACAAACATGCTGTTTGATTCACTACATTAAATGGTCCAGAATCAATCAGACTACACTGGCCATGCGGTTTGTTTTTGTTTCACTAAAAAGAACTGGGCCACGAGAATCAGTTGTTTATGAATCGGCCTACACTAGTCATGCTCTTTGCGTTTGATGCATTAATTAGAACTGGTCCAAAGAGTGATTTGTTCATTGAGACCACATTGATTCACAACTTTACTGTTGTGCTGTTTGTACGTGATTCACTAAAAAGACTTATTCACTAGGGAATCAGATTACACTGATGGTCATGCTGTTTGTATTTAAGTCATGAAAAATAACCGATTCATAGGAGTTATTCGTTTGGAAATCAGACTGCGCTTCATGTTTTGTTTCAGACTACCCAGGTCAGGTTGTTAATGGCAGCAAAAACAACCAATAACTGGGTTCATCCAAAGTGGAAGCCTCAAAAAAAAAAAAACGCATCCCGAGACCTCCAGCAATGCCGCCTTTAAAAACCTTTCTATTTGTGCTGGCTGATGTTGCTACGTCCTTCAGGAAAAAAACCAAAGAGCATCGTTGACTCTCCATGTGAGAGAATAAATCTTTGTCGCCCTTCAGTCCTTGCGTCCTCTCTATCTTCTGGGACTTTCCAACTAAGAGAGGGGGTCAAACATCACACCAAAACAATCACTATACAGCATATCGAGCACAGGGTATGAGGTCAATATCATAGACCCTGCAGGACACCTTGTTGTTATTGTCTGACCGATGAAACATCTGCTTGCGTTTTACGTGCAGCAGACTAATCTTCGTACAAACAGAAAACACAGATACAGTCTAACAGGGTTTGAGGAGGAGAGCAGCTGTGCTTTTTCTGTCCTGGGGTGAAAATGCTGCTAGCAGCTGAATTAAACATGTGAGGGAAGTGGGATAATGCAATATCCATGCTGCATGCGTCAAGACGAATATATTTCCTTTATAAGGCAAACACCACTGATACCAGGTCTCTGTCATTGCCTTACTCGAGGTTGTAAGACCACATCACCATCACTTGCTAAAGCAGACAGCTTACTTGGGGCAAAAAAGCCAGATCATATGGAATCTGCACAGAGAGAATTACAGAGTACTTGTCCCTTGTATATTTATTAAATATTTATCTAAAAATTCTAGCTTGCCTGTTATATTATAGTTGTGCGCAAGCTTATCTGTCTATCTATCTATCTATCTATCTATATATGTAGAATCGAGTATTTTGTGTGTGTGTTAAATAGTGTTGTGAAATAATTAATCATACATTTTTGTTTACATACTGTATGTGTGCGTTCTGTATATATTTTCTATGTATAGCTATATATACTGTATGTGTGTATTTATATTTTGAAAATATCCGCATCTATTCACGTTTATATTCATATTCAATTAAATATATAAATTTATTTAATATATAAACATGACAACAAAACTTTTATTTTGGATGCGATTAATCATTCGACAGCAAATATATTTAAATTATGTATCTATCTATAAAAGTGTGTGTCTGTGTGTGTACTGTACATATGTGTGCATGTTTATGTGGTTTATGGTGACACATATTTGCATAATGACATGTGTATGACATAGGTATTACAATATGAAGGTGATTTATGAGGACATTTTCAGTGTTCTAGTAATTTAAAAGGCTTATAAAACATACTAAATGGAGATTTTTTTGGAAAATCTAAAAATGCACACAGTTTCCTATAAGGGGTAGGTTTAGGTGTAGGGTCAGTGTAGGGCGATACCACATACAGTCAGTACAGTGTACAGTAGAAACACCATTACATCTATTGAGAGTCCGCATAAATCCCAAAAACGAACATGAATCCATTCGACAGGGGAAAAAAAAAAATGCATAAAAATATATTTGTGTCAGTTCATTAGTACCATTAGTATTAAGCTTCACTGCCTTCACAGCTGTGAAAAAAACACATTACTGATCACAGTTACTAATCTCTCCAAAAAGCCTGACTCACAAAAGCATGTGTCACAAATAATAATTCACCAATTTCCCTAATTAAGACGAGGCTTCTCGCACCTCTCACCCCTTCTGTGTGATTTTGCATTTGGCTCAGTCAATAGGCTTCCTGGAAACGGGGGAGAAAAACGGAACGATAAGAACACCTCAGCGGCATCCATGATATTTGCACCAATTCAGCAAATTTCACAGACTTGCTAATTAGAAACATCGATGTGTTTGCCGTCCTGTTTAATCTCCACTTTGATCCAGTCTAATCTCTCATCGTACTCATTATCCAAGGGTTCTTCTGGCCTGGAGGGTCTGCGATCGAAAAGCACACTTTTGATTTTCAGCACGGACTGGCAGCGAACTTCATTTCTCTATTACGGCCCTTCATCTGGGTACATTTGAATAATTAGCAGGCTCCGCCTCTTATGGGTTTTTCTGTCCTAGACTGGGGCCACAAGGGGTGAAGAGACTGACAAGGACATTAATGAGAGCTTTTAGTCCAAAATTTAAATTCTGTCATTATTGAAATATAGCGCCAAAGCCATATAGAGTTATTTTAAGGACGGTTCAGCAAAAGGTTCTTTGGGGAACTAACATGGCTCTTCTATTACATTGCTACAGAATAAGACCCTTTTGGTACATTTATTTGTATGATGTGAATAGTATTTTGTTAATCTAAAGATATATTTAATATATCATAACATAATATTATTAGCATTTTCTTTGCAATTATTTCCCATTTTACATGGCTAAACTGGATCATGTTTATTAATTATTCAGAACTTAGAAACATCTGCAAACAAGTGAAAAATAAATAAATAAATAAATAAATACAAAAGACAAAAAACACTGCCACAATATTTAGCTGGAGTCCCTCGTTATGTCCACCAGAAGGCACTTTAGTCAGAAATGTGTCCAGCTCACGAACTCCATCACCCATCACTCCTGCACCTCATCACCACACCCACATACCCACATAACACATGCACATATAAGTCACAACCAGACACTGACTCACCACAAGGTTTTGTTATCCCAGGGTTACATTTCTGAGTGTTCCTGCCTGATTACTTTGACCTTGATTCTGCCCTGTCTCTACTGTTCTGTTTGCCGATAGTTGACCCTGCCTGTCGACCCGGAATATAAATTCCTATCCTCAGCCAAAGTCAGCACACAAGATGGCCACCATGCCTCAGCCAAAGTAAGCACACAAGATGTCTGTTGACCCAAAGCCACTGCCACTGCACAAGATGTCCACCAACCTGGAGCAACTACAGGAGATGCCATACCAGAACCTTTAACCTTAACTGAAGCCCAACCTCAGTCTTCAGCCATCACGGATGTCTCCCCTGTGTTCCCGAGCATCGTGGGTGTGGTATATGAGGACACCAGGGCTCTCAAAGAATGCTGGAGACTGGTATGCAGGTTGATGGACCAAACCGGAAATTCCCACTGGCTCTCTATCATAGCCTCCCAATAATCCCCATTCACTGATTAGCTGTATCTCTCTCTCCTCTCAACCTGTAGCGGGTGTCTGGTGAGCGCACTGGCGCCGTTGTCCTGTGGCTGCCGTTGCATCATCCAGGTGGATGCTGCACACTGGTGGTGGTTGAGGACAAACTTCTGCCTCAGAACCCCAGTCTAAGTCAGCTCATGCCGTCAAACCTCCTAGGGTTCTGCTGCTGGGTGCACAACCTTCAGAGATACTGGCTCCATCCGTAGATGCTCTAGAGGTCCCATCAGTGGCTGCACAACTCTCGGAAGTGTCGACAGTTCCCACAGGGTTGTTGGACCTCGCAACCTGCTCTGTCCTGACCGAAGAGGCCATCATTAATCTCTCTGTGCTCTCTCTTACAGTCACATCTGTTTTGCCTTGGCCTTCTCCAATGCTCTGGAGGGCATCTGTCCCGCTGGCTCCACCCTGGAGAATTTGTGAGTCGTTTGCTCTGCCCTAGAGGGTCTCTTTCCCGCCTGTTCTGCCTTGGCCCATCTATGAACTCGCAGTATATACTGTTCCTGCCGCAGAGGTCGTAGTTAATCTCTCTGTGCTATCCACTGCAGTATCTCCTGTTCCGTCAGACACCCGTCAGGGTGTCTCTGTTCTGCCCTGGATAGCGTCTCTGCCTGCCTGCTCCACGTTGGCCCTTCTACAAACTTGAAGCAGGTACTGTCTTGGCCACAGAGGCCATAGCTAACCTCTCCGTGCTCTCTGTTTCAGTCTTGTCTCTGCCCTGGTGAGCGTATGTCCTGTCTCTGCCATCTGTTCTGCTCTCCATCTCCACCGTCTACTCCACCCTGGAGAACGTCTCCGTCGTCTGCTCCACTGTCTGCTCTGCCCTGGAGGGCTTCACCATCAATTGCATCTCTGCCGTCTGCTCCACCTTGGAGGGCGTCACCACCGCCTGGACAGGGGGATCTCTCTGCTCTGCCTGCCTTGCCATGGCTCAATGTGCCACTCCCTCTGCTTCACTGATATGTGACTTTGTCCCTGGTCCCCTGTACATTCCCCAGTTCTGTATCTTTTCTGTACAATAAATTACTCTCAGTTTTGAGCGTCTGGAAGACGGAGGAGGGGAGGGGCTATGCCATGATATTTAGCTGGAGTCCCCCTGTCCTACCCGTGTTTGCTTTTCCCGATTGTGATCTTGGACTGTTTATTTGTGTTTTGAGTGTCTGCAGCCTGCCCTGATTCTTGACTGATTACTTTGACCTTGATTCTGCCCTGTCTCTATTGTTCTGTTATTTGACCCTGACTGTCGACAAGGAATAAAGTTACTGCAGATGGATCTGCACACCTCCGCTTCCTTCTTTACAAACACACTGAATTAAACATAGGGCCACAAAGATGAAACATTTTCTGGTAAATGTTGGAAGCATTTCAGAAATTTGGAATTTTCCAGCATTTTTTTGTTTTGGAAACTTTTACAAAAGTTTGATTAATTTGTATTTTTTAGCTTCCTAAAATTAATACAAAAATTCCAGTGCATTTGCAACCATAATACATTTATTTTCATTTTATTTTTTTTTTAAGAAAATTGTAAAAAAAATATTCCCCAGTAATCTGTTTTATTTGGAATTTTAGAAAATGTTTTTTTTTTTTAAAACGTGTGTAACCTAAAATCCTAAAATTAACTAAAAAATGAAGAATTCTACAGCTTAATCTGTGTAATTAATTTTTAATAAAATGATAAAGCTTAAAGTTGCTGCTTTTAAAACTGGCATTAATTCACATATGCCTCACCATAACCATGATGCTATTACTCCTATTGCCTTATATATATATATATATAGGCACTCACACACCCACAATTTGTAAAGACTTGAAAAACAGCGAATAATAAATTAAGTTATATCACAGTGTGAGTGCCAATAATTTTTATGGTAATAATTCACACATACTGTTACTTGAACTTAAGTAGTTTTGAACTTTAAATAGCCTAAAAACCTATAAACAGCTACGATTCATTTCATCCCAAACCATCCCATTAAAACAGCACATCTATGTACAGATTTGGTGAGGAAAGACTGCTTAAGTTATTAAAGGTTCTCTCCTGCTGGGCGATGACATTCTAAGTTGCATCTTAATTAGTGTTATGAACCTGCACAGTAGTACACACAGTAGATAAATGAAAAGCCAACACAACATGCCTCTTTGAATCTTGTCACTACTAAGGATCTTGAGGATAAAGGAGGGTTTTTTTCTAGTTTATTTTGGAGTAGGGACGTAAAGCCAGTTGTTTTCTGCCAAGGAAAAACACATAATGCACTAAAAGAGCTTCCAGGCGTATTTTAAACTACCTGATGGTTGCATAGCTCTGTTTACTACTGCCTGATTAAGGAATAAATAACTGCAAATACAGGCGGAATGTGCATTTCAAAGGCTGGTAAATGGAAACATGGAAAAAAGGAAAGAAAAAAGGATTTTCCACTCTTGCGAATTTAGAAGTGTCTTTTCAAAATGCTGAAGATGAATAGAAATCAAACATTCATTTTAATGATGTAAATCTCAAAGACTTTATATTGGACCAAAAATAAGCTAGACAGATAGACAGACAGATAATACCGCTCAAAAGTTAAGGGTTAGGATTTTACAATTTTTTTCCTAAAATACACTGAGTACAGTAATATTTTTAAATATTTTTACATTTAAATAAAGATAAATAACAATAAATAATCTAATTTTGTTAGCAACCTAAGACAAATGATATCCATATGTAATCTGGTATGTAAATTTTTGATATTGAAAACAATATTGCAAAATAAAAAAAAAATACTGCAGTTTTCCTTAATATTTGGGACACTGTTGTTTGCTGTTGTTATTGTTTTTATTTTTATAAATATGTTTATCAATGTATTATTTTATGTATGTATGTATGCATGCTGCTCTTTACAAATAATTAATAAAACAGAATTTTTATCAACTTTGTCCAAAAGACATCCATGTGTCTATATCAGACTAAAATAAATAATCAATAAAAAAATACATTATTTATAAATAAAATATGATAGTACTTCTGTGGTGTCACAAGTAAATGAATAAAAAAAGTAAAAAGACCAGAATAGCAAAAAAAAAAGCAAAGTCACTTATTTTCCAATACCATATGATAAATTATGTATTTCCTTAATTATGCCAAGGTAAAGCACTCTTTTACCATTTTACATTAAATGTGCTTTACAGTATAAATAATCTTACCTAATTTTCACCTAAGTTTTGAAAGATTAAGAAATCTATTTAATGTACAATGGACTGCATAAATAGATTATACTTACAATATACTTACTGGAAATATAAATACAATATTTCTTTCTGACCTTTGTAATAGCTTAATTCAGTTAACCTTGATAACAGTCATCTCTCCCATAGAGTGCTGTTTGTTGCTCTGTAGCATTATGACGTTCAAAAATGAATCTGCCAGCACGGCTCGTAATTGAAGTCATATTTTCAGCACATTAGCTCGGAGGTGACAAATAAAGTGAGTGCCAAATTTGATATGACCTCCGAATTAAACCTCAACAATTATGTGTTAATGGAGAAAAACAGCATTTAAAAAAATTATGCATATTTTAAGAATCGAGCAGATACTTGTGCATTTTTTTTTAATTATGCCTGCGGACGAGTATTCACTCAAACTTTTAAAGCATCCAAACTGAGCTGTACTTGACTATTAATCTGTATTTTAATCTTGGAGCTAATTTTGACATACAGTAGTATTGATACATTGGGTAAACTGCAACTGATCCAGCCAGCAATTTATCTCCACATGCAAGATGCATCTTGCGGGAGGAGGTCGGCTGAGGTTGAAAACGCATCATTTTTTAATGTTTAAGGCATTACAGGAAACAGCGGTATGTGGGAGGTGAAAGAACATGATGAAAGGATCAAAGGTCATGATAAATGATTGAACATTTATTATGGTTCTTCCATTAGGTTTTATTTGGAAAGACACCTACAAATCACAGTGCACGACCCCTGACCGCCTCCATGATCTCAAATACCATTAAATCTGTTTTTGCTGTGTTTCGGTTGCCAAGGTTTTGTTTTTTACAGGTGTAATCGCATATTAGCCTCTTTTTTTTGTCATGAATAGTCACTGTAGTCGATTTAATCTGCATTACTTGGTCTTTTAAGGCTGTGTTAAATTATGAGATAGATATTAATTCATATCTAGGAGGCAAAATTGTGAACGTCAAGTACGGGTGGTGGAAATTTTAATAAAACGGACGAGATGAACAATAATTGCAGTGTTGGATGATTCATTTTTCAGTTGATGAAATCTAAGGGTTATTTTTCCTGGAAAAACACTTTGGTGAAAGAAGAAAAAAAAAACAACCCTTCTGTCTAATGCTCCTGTTGTCTGGGGTTAGTCATAATAGCTATTCATCTGCGAACAGTAATTATACCTTGTAGATTTTGTATTTTTCTAAAAGCATGTGTTTTACTGATCAATAATGTGAGTTTTAGTTTATTTGGAAAACAAGGGTTTATTTATTTTATGTGTGTGTAATTCCATTGAGTTTATGGATATAAAAAATAATAAACATATAGTACATAAATAACAAAAAATCAATTATGTAATTTATTAGTTACTGTATTATTATTATTATTATTAGTATTATTAAAAACAATAACAGCAATAATAATGAATGTTTATGCAAATATTATATAAAGTAGTATAAATTATGTAGTATATTGTATAATCATGCACAATTGTGTACTAATACAATTAGTGCTAATAAATATTAATAAATATAATAAATAATAAATAAATATAATAAATAATAGGACTGGAATAATTATAGTATAAATTTACATTTATATACAATTGTATATTGCCTTAAATATACAAATATTGGCAGTATTATTAATATCCTAACATTAGTAGTAAGAGTATTAGTAGTAGCAATTATAATTATCTTTATTATTATTTTTATTATTATTGTAGTACTCCTAAATTGTGTGTGCGTGTATGTATGCGTGCATATTTTTGTGATGTAATGTATTTTAATACATATATGCACACACATTTTTTATAAGTATTAATTATAATTTATTATAAATATACAAATATTGTCAGTACCAATATTAATATGTTAACCCGTTGTTAGAATTGTATAACAACAACACACACATACACTATATTACATGATTTGTTGGTCACATTAAAGAGAAGGAAACAAAAACACCATAAATATGTCAGTGCATAAATATGTAACATATTACTATGCAATTTCTCAATTCAACAGCTACCATAATAGCAGCAAAATACCTAAATCTTCAAGACTTCAATAACATGTTCAAATTAGCATTCAAATCTGATAACAACCACAAAGCTCAAACCACAAAAACATACCGTCTTTCTAA
>JAUCMT010000059.1:5357789-5371056 GCA_032357475.1 Enteromius thamalakanensis
TAACTAATTACTTTTACAGTGTGGTAACGGAGTTACTAACTCAATTACTTTTTGGCAGAAGTAATTTGTAACTGTAACTAATTACTTTTTTAAAGTAATATGACAACACTGGTCGTAATAAGGTATTTGCAGAAACGACTTTTAGAGTCGTTATGGCCTGAAAACATCGGTAAAACAGTCCAAGTCCATGTGCCTTAAGTAGATCAACTTCGCTTTTGCGATGCTAGTACAAAACTTTTTTGCATAAGAAAACAAAAATAAAATAATTTCCTCTTCTCCTGTGATTTACGTCTTTTGCCATTTTAGAGAGTATCTCATCACCCTGCATACGCAAACATTACCGTATTTGACATAATATAATAAACTTTAGTTCTTTAAATCTAGCCGCATAGTCTGTGAGCTTACAGAATAGCTAGCCTAATTATATAGTTTAGTTGGGATTAGCTAAATTGCCACATTTGTAACTATAATGTTCCAGTCAATCATCTGTATGCCACTGCCAAAAAAGTAAACAAAATAACAACATGGCAGAATTAAAGGTTGTATAGTTACTTCCAAGCAACTGTCATTACGTTCAATGAGAATGCTAAGAATATAGTTATATCATATTTCAGTTATTCAAACTTTTATTTACACTCCAACAAAAGAACACCATTTTAAGACGTTTTTGTGAGACTGATTAAAAAATCACTACAAGTTTATCACCTATAAGTCATGTACAAAGCCTACTAAATTAGCTGAAATGTCCCCAAAAGCTATAACATTCTTCTGGACACATCTAGTGATTTATGTGCTTTTAATGTACTGATGCAGAAAAGGTGCTCGCTGGCATTTTTAGATTGGCAGGAAAGATTAATCTGCGAGCCGAGTGTGAGTGCTCCGCAGGATGTGCGCGCATTAGCATCACTTAATTGAGATTTGCCATCTAACTCCGGTAAAGGAGTCATGAATCCTGGTGATTTTGGTAGAGACATTGTTCAACTAATTGATCTACGTCTTTATTCCGGTCTTAACAGCGCTGTAGAAGATCAAGCTGCATAATAAGGCTGGTACAACCTTGGTGCTTTTGTGTGGCAGTATAATGTGGCTCATCACGAGTGTTGCTTTCTTGGGAGTGTTTCTATCAGAGTAAAATAGAATGAGACTTGGAGGCGTTCGATCTCAGCAGAATGAGATCAAGGGGTGGAGGCAGGAAGGTGTCTGTGTGCAATGAAGTAACTCTCCGGAATGCGAAGGTTTGCTGTTGAGTTCCAAAATGATGTCAGTGTGACATGCGCTAGCACACATTGCTGGATACAGAGCTACAAAGGGTTTTCGAATCAACATACTCTTGTTTTGTTACATTGTTGCTCTGGTGTCCACCGTGCTCCGGAGAAAATAAGAAACCTAAATAATGGGTCATATGAAATAGGCGCCTTTTGTGGTTTGGAGATATTTTTTTATTATAGAATTTGTGTGAAAAACACATGTGTTTACATACTTCTTCAACTCCATGCAAACTTCAGCGAGCAGTTGGCAGCAGTTCGCAAAGTAGAAACCTAATTTACGTGCTTAATCCTCGTCTACAGTACCTGATGTTGAAGCTCTAGCTCTTGGTTTTCAATAATCCTCTCTGGTTCCCTCAGAGTCCGGAGTGGCGTGCCGAGCTGTATCCTTTTACCCAGCAGGGATCAACACACTTCATCCACTTTACTCTCAATGTGGACCCAGTAGGACACCATCTTACATTAACCTCTTGCAGATGAACGGCTTAAGACTTGAAGATTCCATCTGCCTCTCCTAATGTGCTGAAAAAAATGTGAAAACATCACTTATACCTCTAAAACTAAAGAACTTCCTGTAAAACTTTCCTCCCTAGCAAGTACTGTATATAGTCTATGCATAGAACATTATTTCATATAGAGCAAAGAAACTTTTGATTTATAGCCTTTTGTTGAATTCCAATTGAATCTACATGTTCTTTCATTTATTGTACTTTCCTTTCCTGCGTTTCTCTCAAATTGACATCGGGTCTGTTGCAATCTGGAGATTGCAGGGTATGTCTATGTTGTCTGCTTGGCACAAGGCACAAAACACACTGATAAAAACAGAGTTCACGAGAAGCTCTTATTACATTTTCTAGCACACAGGAGGAGAACAACTCGAGGAGAGTTTTCAGCTCTTTAAACTGCATTCTCAATTGCAGATTTACCTGCAGTTGCCAGCTTTGTGTTGTTTCCTTTCAAGTATGGCTTTGGAACAGTCTCCTTTGTTTTTTTCAGCACTGTTTTTAAGTAAAAGTCTAGATGTGATCCCTCTCCAACCCTAGAGGCCCAGGGTAGCACCAGCGGGGTCACCGTTTTTGCTCTAAAAAAGGTTTTGACTGGCTGTCATTGTAAGTAAGTTGTGATGTGTTTTTTTTACTGTTCTAAGGTATGGGAGAGATAAATAAACCATGAAATTAATCACCCGTGTTTGACACCCCTACAGCAAGTTCCCACACATCCGCCCACTTGATCTGAGGGCTTATGAGTACTGAATACCTACCTACATATATGTAAGAAAAAAGGATACTGCCCCCACCATCTCATCCTGTTAAAATCACCCACTGTACTATGGTTCATCACTCCTGGGGAAAGTATGAGCTGGGATGGGCAGTGAACGTTCACTTTGTGACTCAGTTTGGATTAAATGGGAATATTTTGTACAAAGCTGAACCTTGAACTTTGTTGTATTTTATACAACCAAATCGATGAATTCTAACATTTGCCATTCAAAGCAATACAAAAAAAAATTAAAATCTCACTAATTCACAATAAACAATGTTATACGAACAAATGTGCTGTTGTTAAATATCTGGTATGCAGGCAAACCGCAGGTATATCCGAGATGACTTCAAGTCTTTTTGCTATCTATAGGATTAACGACCCCAACAATTACACATATGATGCGGAATATTGAACGCAAGGCAAAGGCCTTTTTTTCATTTCAGTCATGAAAATTGACAGAGGACAGCCCAAAATAACCCTCATTATTAAAAGTTAAAGAAAATATAATTTTTTCTTGTTGTTTAAGCAGCATTCACAAGTTTTTGAATGACATGAGGTGATTATGACAACAGAATTTTAATGTATGCTATTTCATTAAGATGTACTTTTTTGTGCGCATGGGTTTATAAAGGTTTTCTCAATTGTAGTTTCAGTTAAAAACAAAAAGGTTATTTCAGTCAGAGTAAACTAAATCAAGTGATAAAGCTCTCTCAGTTAGTTTCAGACGTGAACAAAGTTTAAATCTCTCTCGGTACGCCAGTTAAACTCTGCTAATTAGCACAGTAAACACTAAAACCGCAAATGTGTTTTCTGTCGTTTTGGTTTATGGAGAGGCTATAACCACTTATTTTGTATTTCTGAGTCTTTGGAGACGCAACAAAAGCACCATAATTGATTTTCATAAACCTCTCAAACTCTAACCTCAAAGCGAAACAGATTTTGGAGCGCAGATTATCTCCCACAATAACTGCTGGAAAAACTGAACTCAATCCCCAGTGTGCAAATTTATTTAGCAAATCTATCACTGTTTATACCACATTCATCAGGTATTTGAGTGATTGGCCACACTGTTTTTATTGTTGTTGTTTGCCCAACAGACCATTACATTAAAAAAAATACATAGCCTGCATGAAACATTTCAATTATTTTAACTGTTTAGTCTCATTATAACTACAGATTAGTGCTTTATTTAAAAAAAAACTAAAAATTTTTACCTAAGGCCAGCTGCGGGCAATAGAAATGCAGGGCTTGGACACTAGTAACCATTAAGTGAACATCACATCTGGCCTGCTGGGCTTTGAATCCACAACCCTGCACACGCCAACAAGGAGGCGCTGCCAAAGGCAATGCACTTATCTGGAGCTTACAGTAGAAGTACTTAAGTAATTATAATTATTAAAGGGTTTTTGGTTTTCAAATGTAACATTTTATTAGTACACCAAAAATAAAAAAATAAAAAGTTAAAAGAGTGCGTTTGGAGAAGGGACGGAAGCCTCCAAGCCACAGAAAAGATCTTGAAACTAGTTAAGCTTCGACAAAATTCCATTGGTATACTACATGGTTATACTGTCCTGCCAGATTCACACTATGGAAAATCATGCTGGTCTAAGCTGTTACGGAGTTAAAATTATTTGAGAAACAAGGATCCTAGGCAGCAAGTTAATAACAGCACCTGGAAGACTGTCTGAGAAATCAAACGAGTGAAGGGATAACAGTGCTGAGCTTGATTAAAATGCCCAGGGTGAACCGTGGCAACCATTGCTCAGAATCTGTCACGATTTAGAAGGTGTGAAGGATGTGTGAGGTGCACTCTGAGGAGTCATTGCTGGCCTGTATAACACTCAGATAACCTACCGGAGAGGGATCGGTCATGGGCCATGAGTCCTTATCAAACCTAGCATAAATATCAGGCTTGAGTTTCCTAAAAGCCTCTTTGAGTTGAAAGGAGCTCAAGGTCACAGAATGTTCCCTGCACTGCTGTAGCCATTCATCCGATTGAAAAGATGAGGAACATTTCAAGACACAAACTGACAGATACTTCATTGAGTGAGTAACAATTCTGATATTATATTACTATGACTCTGGGATACTTGTTTTGATCACATTTTAAAGATGCAATAAAAACATACAATCTTCTATTTAAATGCATTATATGAAATAATTAATACCTGTGATGGCAAAGCTGTATTTTTAGCATCAATTACTCCAGTCTTTGGTGTCACATGATCCATCAGAAACCCATTTAACATGATTAATTTGGTGCTTAGTTAATGTTGCCAAATTTTTTATGGATGTTTGATGAACCTACCTGAAGACACATATACATATATATATATATATATATATATATATATATATATATACACACACATACACACACATACACACACACAACATATATATTAGGCCTGTCAAACGATTAGACAAGAAGAAAGAAAGAACAAAGTTCTTAAATATATACTGCACATGCATGTGTATATTTTTAGATACATAACAAATATAAACAGTACACACATGTATTATGTAAACAAAACATTAATTTATTTTGTATGCTATTAATCATCTGACAGCACTATTATTTTATATTATATTATATTATTTGTTTTAAAATTAATTCTTTTATTTATTTATCTTTATTAAATGATTCAATTTGAACCTCAAATTAATTATCTTTTACAAGCCTTTCTGTAGCTGTACTGTAGCATATAGTAAAAATGAACAAAAGGGATTTGAGGTGACTTGGATGCGTGACAAAAGACTAAAAGTTCAGACTTAACTTGGACTGCATCAGAGATTTTTGAACATGACTGGGTGAAGAGTACCCGTTCTCCATCATAGCCTGGGGAGCCAAATAATGAAAAGAACTGAAATAACACAGAGGCTTCCCAGCTGCCCATTTCTGCATACTAAAATCCTTGTGAAAGTAAAAAAAGAATTGACAAGCTAAAATTGGTCTGAAGATCTCCATACCTGCATTAAATCACTCCTTTGGACCTCTTTAGAATATATTAATAACTAATATACATAATATGTGGTTGTGATGGTAGATTTGATTGACACTCACTGTCAAAACATCCACCTACACACGTGAATATGCATACGCTGCTTCGTACGTTAGGGTATTTTATGGTTTGTTTACATTTGTTTTCCTCTTCTCAGAGTTTCCTGTTTATGCTGAGGGGAAAGGGGAATGACGATTCCAACAGATAATGACTTGATGGCCTGAGGCGCTCTCACAAAACAGGCGCAAAGCGTATGTATGTGTATGTACGTGTCTATTTGTGTGCGATCTGAAGTCTGGCCACACAAATCAATACCATCAAATGGCACCCTGCAGATATCTGATAATTACAGAGCAGGACGTGAAAAAAAGAAAGTTTAAAGGGACAGTTGAGCCCAAAAAAATAATTATGTCATTATGTAATCATCCTTGTGTCATTCCAAACTTGTGTGACTTTTGTTTAGCCTTGAAAAACAAACAAGAAATGTATGAAAAGTATTATAAATGTATGTATTACTGTATATGTTTGTATTTAATCTGACATATTTTGTTCAGTGTGTTACCAATGAGGAGTGAGCAGATTCATATGCAGATTGTTTATTTAAAAACAAGGTCGTACAAGACTGGATCTGGCGGATCCGGCCATTCAGGTTTGGGATCAAAGACAAGATCTGGCAGATCCGGCCATTCAGGTTTGGGATCAAAGACTAGATCTGGCAGATCCGGCCATTCAGGATTGGGATCAAAGACTAGATCTGGCAGATCCGGCCATTCAGGATTGGGATCAAAGACTGGACCTGGCGGATCCGGCCATTCAGGGTTGGGATCACAGACTGGGTCTGGCGGATCCGGCCACTGAGAATCCTGATTACAGACCGAGGCTGGCGGATCCTGCAACGACGAACCCAAATCGCTGACCAACATTTCTGAGAACGGCTCCTCCTCCTCCTCCTAAAACCCCTCCTTTGGGGTTTGGAGACTGCAGGGAGTGATGACAGCTCTCCTGATTTAGATGTTTTAGGTGGCTTGCCATATTCTTCGAGAGCGCAAAGAGGATGTGCTACCGCGAGGGTTCTTGACGGTGCTGGCACCCACGCTGCCGGAACGGCGTTCGCTGCTTCGGCCGCCATCTTGTGTCTGAACGGCGTTGCCAAATGGCGCAGCGAGTACCGACCCATTAGTTGAGCAAAAACACACTACTAATTAATGATTAAAATTTTAAGTTAATCATTAATTACTAGTGTGTTTTTGCTCAACTAATGCTTAATTGTGAAGAAAAGAAAAAAACCCATTAATTAATGCTTAACTAATGCATTATTCTGACCCCCTATTCCAGGGCTTCTCAATCCTGGTCCTGGAGGTCCGCTGTCCTGCAAATTTTAACTCCAACCCTAATCAAACGCACCTGAACCAGCTTATTAAGATGTTCAGGATTACTTGTAAGCTACAGGCAGGTGAGATTAATCAAGGTTGGAGCAAAACACCGGACCTCCAGGACCAGGATTGAGAAGCCCTGTTTTATTGAAATCAGACCACTAATTAATCTGCTTAATCAAGCTGACAAATTAGGTTACACTATCAAAAGCCATTCTTAAGGGTTAAACTGAGTAGAAATAAACCCTTTAACAACATATGCTTACCACAGATTTAGGATGCTGCATAGAAGGCAACTTCTCAGCTGTAACCTGCATGGCAGGGTACTAGGTTTGGGATCAGAGCTCCAGTCTCATATTTCTATGCACTCACTGTGATTAAATCAAGAAATGATATGCTATGGTTTCTCAGGGAGCATGAAATACAGTATGCAGAGAGGCTTTCTCATTAAACATTGTATGGCTCATTCTCTTAAGCTATGAACAGATGGATGTCAAATCCCCTGCCATTACTAAAGGAAGGGTGATACATTATTTCGGACAGTTAGATCAATAAAGCATCTCAGTGCTACAGCTTCAAGGTTTCCTAGCAACAAGCGTGCAGGGTGCTTTGATCTGATCCGAACATTCCAAATGTTTTTTGGAATATTTGAAATGTTTTCAAAACATTCCGAAAACATTTTTCTGTAGATATCAGAACAACTAATCAATTTCAACTACAGATACATGTTCTCGTCTAAATGTGAACGGATCAGTGGTTGAATTGTTGCACACATAAATCGAAGATGTTGACGCTTCCAACAGATCATTTATTTTTGCAGCGCAGACTATTGATCGCTGCAGGCAAAGAAACCAATTGCAACGATTAATTGTCGGAAGTTAATAAATTATAGGTTCAGTGTGTGTGTGTGTGTGTGTTATAGTTTCAGGGGTTGGTTGATGAATTGTTGGGTTAACAACTTAAAGGAATAGTTCACCCAATAATTAAACTTCCCTGAAAATGTACTCATCCTCAGGCTATCAAAGATGTAGAGGAGTTTGTTTTTTCATTGGAACAGATTTAACAGATTTAGCGTTCTATCACTTCTCCACCAATGGATCTTCTGCAGTGGCTGCCGTAAGTCCAAAGATCTGATAAATGTAATCCAGTTGATCAAACAACATCTTTTGAAGCAAAATGCTGCAAGTTTGTAAGAAAAAAATCCGTCATGACATTCTTACCTTCAAACAGTTGAATCCTTTATCTGTAATATTGCTTTATCTAGTAAAACTCAAGTTGTCTGACTCAGGAGAGAATATGCACAGATCAAGCATTGTTTAAAAGCAAAACAGTTCACATATCATCAACACGTATGTTGTTGGAGGTTGAAGTGAGAGGACAATAGTGGATGGATAGTTTAGTTTTTTTTAACTAGAGGAACCATTATTATGGATATTTTGGTGAAAACACCCAATGATGTTTTTGTTTCTTACAAACATTTTGCTTAAGGACATTACCTGATGTACTGGAGTTGTGTGGTTGTTTGGACTTTCATTCTGTCGGCACCCATTCACTGCAGAGTATCTCTAAGCACCCTCAAACACAGCGTTTTCCTGCAGGTTATGTTATTTTAGATTAGATCTTACCTGGGTTTATTCGTTTATTTGGCATCTACAGTGAGATTTTAGCACCACACAGTATGTGTAATAGTTTTTACTACATATTCCAACCTAGGCTGTTGAATTTATGATGGGTGAGCATGTGTGTCTTTGGGCTGATGTGAATGTTCATCTAATCTTCTAGCGTGTGTATGTGTGCTTGTACACTTTCACATGATCATTACCTCTAAATCTTCACAGCTCCTGCGTCAGCATAACCTCTGTGCAGAAGGGTTCTGATTAAACTATATATTCAGTATTTACTACCTGTCATGTGATTATGCGATCTCAGGTGCGGCTACAATATCTCATTTTCTTTACAGGAAGTGCATGCACTCCTGGGGGAAATCGAATGTGCACCAGTCCATAAACTAATTCACATGATCTTCTGTCTGGACCATAATTAGGAAGATTAACCCTTTTGTCACTTTTTCACTGCAGACTGATACTTTTTAGTATTTATTTTTAGTTTAAAGTAGTACAGTATACACTTCTTACAGTAAATGTTTGTGAAAATGCAGATAGTGGCAAAAATAGAAAAGAAATTATGGGTTCTGTTTGTCCTGAAGTGTTCATGTTAGTTTCAGGTTTTGGTTGATAAATTGTTGGGTTAGATGACTTAAATGGTCTCTTGTCCCAAGATGTAGGTTCTGTACCCTTAAAGCACAGTGTTTTCCTGCAGGTTATGTTGTTTTAAATGAGATCTTCCTGGGGTTCATTTGTCTGTTTGGCATCTAGTTTGAGAAATCGGCACCACACGGTATGTGTAATAGCTTTTACTTCATATTCCAACCTAGGCTGCACACTTTTAGCAATACACACAGAGGCTGAAAGGCAGTACAGTAGAGAATACTAGTATACACACACACACACACACAATACACACATGTACAACTAATTATATTCTCTATAAAACACATTCAATTCCAAATTGTTTTAATGCCAATTTGTTCAATTTAATGAGAAGAATTATATATTAATGTCTATTGTAAAAAAAAAGGTATAATATGATTTTGCCAATGATCTTTTTTGTTTGTTTGAATGTTTTGTTGATGGAAATTAAAATGAATTGTTGATGGAAAAGAAAGCACATTTTATTAATTTTGCTATATGAAAGAAAAATACACTTTGAATTAAATGTGTATTTCAAGAGGAAGCATGACAATTTGAATTGTGTGTAAATTTACTTGAAGCAAATATTATCCAGTATGGTGTACACTGCACAGTACGCAATATGAAGTATGCAAAATTTAGGTAAAGTTTGTTTTTTAAAATATTTTAATTGATGCAACATTATATTTCATAACTACTATGGCAATAAACACTTTTTGTTTTATTTAAAACATTTTTGATATCATCTGCTTTAAAAAAGTGCTTACAAATATATTGTACACAGCACATCGGCTTTCCCATTTCCGCCTCTCTTAATGAGAAAAACTTCAAGTAAATTGTTTCTGTCAGGTTCAGCGGCTGATCTGTTAATCTGAGTTGGGGTCAGACAGAAGAGAGGAAGTGGTTTGAAGCTGTGCTGAGATTATCTTAACAAGTTCAGCTAATCTAGTACGGATGTAACTGTTATTTTTAACATGAGAAGCGAAGCATTATCTTTCGTCTGGTTGTGTGAGACTTTGGTGCCACGTCCAAACCAACTCATGGGATTATAGTTTGACACCCACCCACACATACACACACATACTGTAATCATGTTCAGCTGTATTTTCAGGGCGATATGGAGACAGTGTATAGAAGCAGCTTTAAAACACTCCTTGTGCTGGGCACAAACAACCTCTGCTTAATTTAAAGTTGTGTGTTTGCACCTCTGTTTAAATGGGCTCCTCACAAGACATTGAGGCTTAGGCAATCAATTGCACTGGATTTCTGCTCTTGCTTTAATTTCCTTTGGCAATGGGAGTGATTCCTCTAATATCAAACGGAATGGCGATTCATTCCGGAAAAATGCTTACAAATACTTAAAGCAGAAAATAATTGAAACGAGCCATTGTATCTCTAATGGTGATTTTTAAATTTGCAAAATAATGTAGTCCTTGGAGAATGAGGACTGTTTTTTTGCTCTTGGTTTCTCATTTCTAAGGCTTTTTATGTTCACTTGAGTGGTTGCTAGCTGATTACATCATCAGTCTCTCCATGTACCCTTCTTAAGAGTGCTGTAACAAAACAGATTTGGACTGAAGGGTCAAACAAAGGGAAGCGTCTAAGATGCATGAATAACTAAATTCACCACTCATTGCAAGATTTATTGACATCAGGTTAATGAGTGACTGGGAACGTACTGAAATGGAAATACTTTGCCAAAGAGAGGAAGTCATTATTCACCTGTATCTTAAATCAGGATTTTACTACATATAATTTTAGGATTATACTCCTAATACACTTGTTAGCACATTTGGGTATTTAGGATATTTTTTAGAATGTTAAATTGTTAATTTTTTTCCACTTATGTGTAGTTTTTTCATGTCTGGTTTACAGTAATTACTGCAATATTCAAGTCTCAAGTCATCTGTGTGCAGAATAGTATACTAACACTGGTAGTACACACTGTGCATGCTGTGCACAGTATGCACGTTTTCTGTATGCATTCAATTTATATGTTCCACTATATTTTAAAAAAAGTGCAGTATACCAACCACACTTGGTAGAATATTGTATACCACAATGCAAAACACCCAATTTGACACGACAAGTGTAAAGATTGAATTGAAAGTAAAGTCATACATTTTACAAATCTAATTATTCAGTTGGATTACTATACCATTAGGACATATACAAAGGAAAACACACACACACACACACACATATATATATATATATTAATGTAGGCTATATACACACACACACACACACACACACACATTAAATATTACAATCTGTATTTATAATTTTTAATAAATAGTATCAAAAAACATTCTGTTAAACAGTAATATTCTTTAAAAATTACTACAATTAATAACTTTTTTCGATTTAAACTATATTTAACACAATCCTTCAGAAATCATCCTAATATGCTGATTTGGTGCTCAAAAAACAACGTCAAAAACAGTTGAGCTGCTTAATATTTTTTTGGAAACGGTAATAATTTTTTTTCAGGATTCTTTGATAACTTAAATAGATACTCTAAAATAGAAATCATTTTAAATGGATTTATTGTTAGTCTTATTCAATTCATGCATCCCAGCTAAATAAAATTATTCATTTCTAACTTCCAGAAAACCTACCGACCCCAAACCTTTTGATAGATTCTTCGGCGGACCAATGTCATTTCATATCATTTCAATGAAAGCGCATACAGATGGTTCCCTCTCAGCTGAGCTTTTCACTTAAGCTTGATGTTTTAACATGATCTTTTTTCCAGGATGCAGTAGTGTAATTAACATTCATTGAGGCTGTGTTAATCGTAACTCAATTCCGTCCTCTGTAAACCAGCTCTCATTGTCTGTCTATTCCTCTCTCCAGTTTAGGCAGTAATAAGTGGATGTTATGTGTGTAATTTGTCAACCGCTCCCTAGAGGAGAACACAGCGGTGCAGAAACCCTTCCAGCACGGCTGTGCGACGTTTGCGCTCGCATGAGTCATTGACTGACAATCACTCCGTTCCCTCCCGTATGAGCACTTGTCGATGCATATTGACATACAGTTTCCTTAGCAGCGGCCTAACTCACACATACATACGCAAACAGCACCAGGAAACTCCGTAGCATTATTTCTGCACAAATCAGAGGCAGCAGAGCCATGCTGACAAAATTCCAGTCATTTGGCACAAGCCGGGCTGCTGCCCTCAATTTTGAAGCACAAATTGAAGCACATTTACAAACGCACAATATCATTTTTCTCACCATAGAGGTTATATCACAAGCGCAGCTGGGGTTTCAGTCTGCAGCTGCACTTGTGGATACAGAAATGATATGCTGATGTTTTATATGTGTGTCTGTGTGTTTGCTCGTGTTCTTGCTGGTTTGGCTGTATCTAGTTTGGTTACGATTGGGCGAGCCTGTCTCAACACGCCTGCCATGCGCACAGGCACTGAATAACACACACGCTTGATTACATCTGACAGGTAGAGGCTCTCACATATCATATAAATCCACCTCGTGTCGCTCTCTCACCTGTGGCCTGAAATTAATGTCATTTATGAAGTGAGTGTGTGTACGTGTGTGTGTGTGTGTGTGGCTGTAGTGGCGATGTGTGTTGGCGGCTTCATTCACATTTTCTCTTCAGCATTCATTCATCATGATTTGCTCTCATGCTACGTGCCATGCTCCCTGTCGTCTCACACCTCCCTTCCTCCCAGGCTTCCTGTCTCTATCTCTATTTCCATTTTTCATTTTCATTAAATTTGAGGTGTCATTTTCGTGACTGTTTCAGTTATGGTGCTTTGCAAAGGCACTGCATCACTATTACGAACGTGTTTGGAATTTGAATAAACTCAAAATTGGTGGTTGAGGTTAATATTTAAAGAAAAAAGTGGTTTACCACAGATTTATCTATCTATCCATCTATCCCTCTATCCTTCCTTCTATCTATCCATCTATCCCTCTACCTTTCCTTCTATCTATCCTTCCTTCTATCTATCCATCTATCCCTCTATACTTCCTTCTATCTATCCTTCCTTCTACCTATCCCTCTGTCCTTCCTTCTATCCATCTATCCTTCCTTCTATCTATCCTTCCTTCTACCTATCCCTCTATCCTTCCTTCTATCTATCCATCTAT
>JAUCMT010000059.1:5385585-5398008 GCA_032357475.1 Enteromius thamalakanensis
AGATCTGCTGACCTACTTATACTCGCGCCGCGATTGGGTTCAGCTGATCCTAATCAGCGTATGCCAATGAAATTCATACACGCAGAGTTGTTTTGGCATCTCAAAGCGAGATTCCTATTCGTCGGTCATCGACGTGACATCTCCGTTCCCTTCTTCAGGGAACGAGGGTTACAATACGTAAACGAGACGATCTTCTCTATGCTCTAACAGCTTGCAACACTCCAAAAAGAAAGAAAATTTTTAAATAGCATCATATGACTCCCTTTAAGTACTGGTAAAATCAGATACTATAATACCTTTATTCAAGTTGTTTTGTGACTTGTAGTATCTGTACTTTTACCAAGTATGGTTTTCAGGTTATTTTTAAGTTTGTGATGGGAAATATCCCACATCCAATGTGTCTCGATCACAGCATACGTATTTAAAGTTTTGCAATAAAGTTCTCACAGGCACTTATACACTAACCGGCAAAGAAACATGATTACTACACTTTCAATTTTAACAAAACCATGGTTCATTTTGATAAGGAAAAGTAATGTCAACGTTGCTACACACAAATTTGCTAACCATATGAAACAAGTAAAAAAAAATGGAATATAGTGTAGCATTTTGTTGACGTATTAGCTTTTGTTACTGGAAAAGCTACACTATTTTAAACATGGCTGACATACTGTTATGCTTTTAAAAATTGTAGATAAGAAAAACATACTAGTGTGGCTTTTTTTCAGTTAGTGATTCTTCAACTCTTTTGGTTTTGCTAACTGCACACAAAAAAAACCAACCCATTTTTGCTGAATATTTTGCTAGCTTTTGGTTAGCACGCTGCTGTGAACAAAATCAGTCTCTGAAGTGTCATTGTGTCATTTTATGATGTGACTGAATAACAAAACGTTTCTGTTGAATACAAAACATTCATTCCATGTTTGGCTACGAGGACAAAAAACTTGCTGTGAACATGGTTCAGAACAAGATAGAGCTATAACAAGATATTTCAACTTTGTCATGCATTATACCTCAAAAGAATCTAGCAATGCAACTTTCTCATACATATTTACCCAAGGAACGTCTAGAAATGTAACTTTTTCATGCATAACACCTCAAGAGGGACACTAGTCAGTGTTTTTGGAGTCTTGTACAGATGCACACCTCCCCACAAGTACAAGATATAATAATAATAATAATAACCGCCCACTCATAGGGAATCATCAATTACATCATCACTACGTCTTATTTATGATTCGTTTCATCGTCAGTAAGAAATAATTTATCTTGAACTGAAGCCCTTTATGCTTCTGCAATCAGGAGGAAAAAAAGGTTACCTTACTTCTGTTGATGATTCAGTAAGAGCTTCCCACGACAGTTGAGTTTGACAACCATAGAGATGGTGTTTTAATTATACAGGCATCAGAACAGCTAAAGTGTAAGATTTGTAAATGTGCTTTCATTTCCGAAAAAACAAAAAAAACCTGAAATAATTAAAAACCTGGAAAACTCCGGATGTGATTGGTCTGATGGTAACCTGTTAAATAGGAACAGCAGAGTTAGCATGACGCAACGCAATTGTACCTACAGATAAAAATAAAAACAGAAAGAAACATGCACACATAATACTTTACATTTTTGGTTAATGGTTAGTGCATGTGCTGACACGGAGGAATTCAAGTTTTATTGCACTTCACACCACAAAGGCCGCATTAAATTGATCAAAAGAGTTATTTATATACATTTATAACATTTTAAAAGTTTTCCATTTCAAATAAATGTTCTCTTTTCTTATCAAATGATACTAAATAGTCATGTTTCCATAAAAATAGGCAGCGCAACTCTCATAACTGATAATAATCGAAAATGTTTTAAGTTGCAAATGAACATATTAGAATGACTCTGAAGGATAAAGTATTAATTACATTTTAAAATATATTAAAGTGCCCCTATTATGCCATTTTAATGGTGGCTTAATTGCTTTATGAGTCTCTTAAAACAGGTTTACATGTATGCAAGTTCAAAAAACACTTTAGTTTTCTCCATAAATAGATTTAATTTTACCCCATTTCGTAAACGACTCGTGTGAAGCAGTTCAAAGACTCAGTTTGTCTAAATCCCTCCTTCCCTTGAGCCCTCACTGTGATTGGTCAGATGGCGCAGTCCTGTATGATTGGTCTACTGCTACAGCAGCGCTCCACAGCACAGAGCTTGTATCAAAACTACCATGGCCAGTGCTTTTGTAAGTGAATCGGGCACACCTCTACGTAGTGAACTTCAGAATTGTATAATACATAACACTGAAGCCATCGTTTATCATTACTTAGGCCACATTTACACATAGCCGGGTATTTAGAGAAATTAATATTTCCTCCCCTCCGTTTTCAATAATAACATTGTGCACACAGCATCGTTTTCAAATAACTTGTCATTTATATCAACCCCCATAAATATGCCGTCGAGGGCGATAACAACTATGCCAAACCTATGTAAATATGGCACTCACATGACGTTAAGCATTTTCTGGCTCATAACCAAACCACAGGGAAATACCTGCATCTTCCCTTCGTGTAAACGGGGCCTTAAAGTAATGATGAGACAGACAAGACAGTCAAGCTGCATAAATTACAGTATTAGACTACATTAGGCCCACAGCTGATCAACAGAACTACAGAAAAGCAAGTTAGCTGGTGACCAAGACATGTGCAGGGTTGTTACACAGCACAACGTACACAAATACTGTACGTATTTTGAACCATCACTAGAAAATACAATCATCAATTATTACTCTTATTTACAGATAGAAGTTCAGAGGTGCAAGCCGGTCCAAATAAACTGGGCACTGATCCATCTTTTAAGACCAAGCGTTTGGTGAATATCGAGTTGTACTCCAAGATTGGAAAAGCAGACATCAGCAAAATGACGCAAACTCAACAAGAGACTGTACTGCTGAGGTCTTGTTGAAAAAAGTAAATGTGAATCACTCTGTATTTGTAGATTACTCTTTTTAGAAGGGAATATAAAACAAATTTACTCTCACAGGATACAGCGTCGTCTTCACTTGATGTAATCCATGTGGAGATTGTACTGTTTGGGGGCGGGGCAAGTTGTTTCGCGACGTAGAACGTGGACGGACATTATGCAAATATGTTACTTTGCGACGTGTGGCTGTAACAGAGAAAGATTCAAATTGCTGACGACTCGTTTAGGTGAATGTGAGCTGACTCTGTTTTTTGATAGACAATACCTTTATTTATCCTGCACTGTCGACGTCACAACTTTGCAGATAGTTTATGTTCACATACAGCTACATGACACACTGCATGCAATGTTTGAAAAGGCATAATAGGGGCACTTTAAAATATTTATATATAGTAGACATTACAGTTAATCTCCGTAATCCATTAGAAAATTTGCATTGAATTACTTTCCCTGCAATGGCCCTCTTTAGTAAATGGGTGCCGTCACAGCTGATAAACACATAACAATAAACCACAAGTAATCTACACAACTCCAGTCCATCGACTAATGTCTTACGAAGTGAAAAAAAAAATGTGTTTCTGATAAACAAATCACCCATTAAATTGGTTTTAAATTCAATCCTTTATTTTAAATATTCCTCAATCCACACAGCTTGTCACTTCACAAGACAATAATTGATAGACTGGATTACTAGTGGATTATTTTTTATCAGCTGTTTGCACTCTTATTCTGACGGCACCCATTCACTCCACAGGATTCACTGCCTAGCAAGCGATTTAATGCTAAAATGTCTCCAAATCTGTTCCAGTGAAATAACTCAATAGATTGCCTAGGTGTGGGTACGTTTACATCAGATAATTTTCATGTTTGGGTGAAGTATTCCTTTAAAATCTCCTCTGGTGTTAAACAGAGCAAAAATATAATACAGAGTGGCCGTAAATGATGACAAAATCAGCATTTTCCTTTAATGTTGCATTTGCTTAATGAGAACAATTTTAACATAGTTTTATATAAAGGTTGTCAATACTGCAGTTGTGGGAATATTTCCAGCCTGGGAACTCTAAAGGCTCGCATGGCAATTAGGTTAAAGTTGCGGGTAGGCCAAAGACAGAAAAAGTAAGAGAAGAAACAATTGTCCAGCTCTCTTTGAGCATCAGCGACTGTCTGTCTGTCTGTCTGTCTGGGAGAGGAGTGCATTTCCAATAATAGCAGAGCCGACATTTGGACAACATACCCATAAACATCTGTTGTTCTTCCTCTGTCACAATACACACAACCACAGTATATACAAGCCCACTCTTCCCAGTGGGTAAAAACAGGTAAAAATATGCACAATTTGAGTCTAATCCAAGAGCTAAAGCCCAGTTGTGCACGAGTAATAGCTTTTCGGGGGCAGCACAGAAAGCTGTTTTGCTGACCGCATTCAACTTCTTTTATTATATATTTAGTTGCACGTCAAGCCATTGCCAGCCTGTCGTTACAGCCTGACAGCGGCAGCATTTGGAGCGTGACAAGTCAAATTTAAATAGATGCGGGGAGGGACGTAAAAAGCAGGGCAATTTCCATGTCTGCGCAGATGTAATCGAATGGTGTCAGCGGCATAAACAAATGTGTTACAGAGGCATTTTTTTTTAGATATGATAAAGTGTGTGTGTTCACGGACCCGCGTGCGCTTGTCACTCAACGTTTTCAAATGAGATAGCGAGGCCATTTTGCGATTATGGAGAACATTTGGCCACATGGGACTCGTGGATGTTTGTTTTTTTTGCACCTGAAGTATACAGCTTTAGCACTGAAAATAAACACTTATAAAGAAACACCATTCCCGATGGATTACTGCTCAGCTATTCCAAGATCGTATGGATTAGATCAACTATAATGTCTATTAGAAACCTGAACTGATGCTTTATGGGTAATACGGAAACATAGAAAATTCCCACCGGCTTTAAACCATGAATGGTGGTTCTTAAATAGCGTGGCTTGACTGGATGTGCACTTTGTTAAACTATAACCTTAGGGTTGGTTGCTGTTCCACATGAATGTACAGTAGTATGTTCAAGCATAATGGTAAGCAACTGGACCAATTTTGAGTGTGCCAGGGAATTGTGGCTATTTGTACTAGTTAACAAGTGCAATGCCATAACATAACAGTCTGTTTCGGGAATGCATAGACTGACAACAAAATGTTTACGAAAGTATAAAAAGGTGGCGCGACTTGGTGTACTGTAAGAGTTTACCACTTTATACATTCATTTGATTCACTGTATTTTGCAGAAATGCAGAGGCAAGAATATGTTTGTAAAATGTGTGATAAAACACATTTGTGGGGAAGGATGGTGCAAAACTGTTCAATAGTCTTATAAGCAGTAAAAACAGAGGGTTTTCTGGTTGGGGAGGATCTACAAATTATTAAATTCACTTTAATTTATTGATGTATTCAATAAAAATGCAATTATTTGTGTGGTATTATTATTCAATTGTCAGACAATAGATACTGAAACACCTTATTAGTACTAAATACAGAAATACAGTTATTTTAATGCATGTACATAAGCTCAATAAATAAGAAAACAATATGTGAAAAGAGTAATATGTTAAAATTTGCAGTATTGATAAAAATGTCCCACACTGTCTCAATTTGTGTTTTACGAGGGGGCTAATTCGTACAAATTTGTTCGACCTCACTTGTACGATTTTGTTCAATTTGTTCAATTTGAATTGACGGATATAGGGTGGAGTTAGGTGTAGATCATTCGTACAAATTTATACGAATGTGTACTCAGGAAATATGTATGATTTAGCATTTTTATTAATTGTTTTATGAAAATAAGGTTGTAAGAATTTGTACAAATTAACCAAAATATGTACAAATTGCTGTGAGATTGGGTCGAAATGTCAAAAAGTACCTAGAAAACAAATTTACATTCCCATGAAGCCATGGGAGAATGGCTATAAAGAAATGTAACAGGTGCATCCACATTACATTGATACGGTATAAAACATACTTTAACAGAATAAAGTATCTACTCAGAAACTATGAGATTTCTGACAGTCAGTCAATTGAATGGATATGTTTTTGAACAAATTTTATACAAGATTTATTCACTGACTTTAAGTCCCTTAAAATACTCATCACCAATGCTATTGGACTGTATATACATCTGGGGATCCTGCTATATGAATTAGACTGCTTTGTTCCATTCCAATAACCTGCTGTTGGCACAAAAAAAGAAAAAAAGGAAGAAAAAAGACGATTCTTACCAGTTCACTAAACTTCTTTAAAGTAAGATCTCTGCATAGGGTTGCACAGCTACCCGACATTAATCAAGTAATGCACATCAGGGGAATAATTTATTTTTGAAACAAATCCAGGACAAGCAGCATCCAGCAATGATTCCTGCATAATTGCTCCCTATGTGAGAGCAGCAAGTGCTCAGTAAAGAGAATTTACAGTTTATATAATCAGATGTGATGTTGCTATCAGCAAACTGGAGTTGACAAATAGTGAGTGAATTTTACAATATCAAGCAAACGCTGCATCGATAGCCTACGATAAAGAAGGCCTGACTGCATGCATGACAGTTTCTGAAATTTATTTGGAATAAATTGTATTTTTGCAATTTATTAAAATTATCTAGTTCAAATGAGCTAATGTAACACTTTTTTTTTTGACGACAGGTAATCAATTTTTAATTTGTAAAATAGAAGTTTACTTAGACTAATCAGTTTGTGCTTGGACTATGCCTGCATCCGAACAGGAACTGGAACTCCATGGAAGTGGATAACTAGACATATAAAGATATTTGAAGTAATGAGATCCAAGCATTAATGAACAACTCTTTTTAATGACTTCCAGTTCACAAAACAGGTCTAAACAATGCAAATTTACAATATAATATATTGCTGTATATTAATATATATTATATATATATATATATATTAATCACGATTAATCATTTGACAGCATTAAATACAATATAATATAATTTAATATCATATAATAATTATTATTTTTAAAGCATTTAATTGATTCTTTTTTAGCATTTACTAATAATTTACTCATTTAGAAATTATGGTATCTGTTGTAGCATGCACCAATCATAAACAGTACTTTTATTAACTAACGTTACATATAACAGATTACTGTTACAGATTACTTATGTACTGCTTTTTTATTTTAAGTTAACACATTATCAACTAATGGCACCTTATACTGTATATAACAGTGACAAACAAAACACACTGATAATAACCAGATTTTTTGAGCAAATCATAAATTATGCAAAAACAAACAAAGCAGATCGCGTTCAGGTACAACAAATGTTTTTAATTTTGTGCTGTTGCACGAGAAACCATGTTCATACAAATGTTTCCTGCTGTTTATACAACCCTCACAGGAATTCAGGTCTGAAGTGGGGGGTCTGTCTCTGTGATTAAACCGTCGAGCTGCGAGCCAATCTGGCAGGCCTCAGCGCGAGACCGGTTTTGGGCTCGTGTTCAATAACGTACAATACAGCTGACAAACATTCATGGTTGCGCTGTCACTGACACGCATGACCAAATGTTACTGCGAGCAATGCTTCTGCTCGGGAAAAGAGCCTCTCACGGTGCAGGCTGACAGAGCTGAGAGGTAATCATCCGCCATGAAGTTTAAGCACATCAGTGCATACATATTCATTACACCATCAAGCCCTGTCATGGAATACAATAGGAACCAGGAACTGAACGAGAGAGAGAGAACTGAAGAGCTTGGGATGCAAAGGACCTACCAGGAACTACTTTATTTAATTTTTATATACTTACAGTATAATTGCAGTTGATTTGATAGCATAGAATATAAACCAACCTGGTTTCACAAAAAATATGTTCCTCTGTGCACTTGTTGTGCAATACTATTTTTACATGCTTTACTGGACGTTTTGCTGCAGCTTTAAAGAGAAAAATCCAATGAGTGGCTATAAAACACATGCTCAATTTGTGAACCGTGGCGCATTTTCATTACGTTGACCTACCTGACAGTGTTAAAAAATGCAAAACTTATATAAAAACAGATATGCTAACAGTAGTTAAGCCACCTAATATAAACATTTAAAGCATTTTATATCAATAAATTGACCAAAACAAATGCACAAAAAGGTAAAGAGAGTAAATTTCATGCTCACATTTACTGTAGTAGGCCTAGCTTTACAGTTATCTTATATCAAAGACGCAAGCATGATTACAAAGCTTTTCATCAAATCTATATGTCACCACAAACAAAACCCAAACAGATATATGGTGTACTTATCAAACATCCTTACAAATCAACTGCCTTTTCAACATCACTGTCACTGCTGACCAATCAGAACTGACTGTGAAGCATGTACACAACTGCCTTCAAGACACAATCTTTATCATTTTCAGTCAGGGAGACTTGACGTCACATTTTTAAGAGTCGGAAGGCGAAAGTAGAAAACACATCACACACTCAAAAGGTGTGGTGATGGGCACGGATCACAAAACAGTTTACTGTCTCAACCCTGCAAGATTTGCCCATTCAAGACCTGCTGAATCATTTAATGAGACAGATCCTGTGATTTTTCCCCTCTTACTGAAGGCTCAGGAGTTGACAGGCCTCACTTTTCTGTTGCCATTTTTAGCGTCTGTCTCTTTCAATTACCCCGAACTCAACCAGAGACAAGAGTCAACACCAGAATGAAATGTGACAGTGTGACAACATCGAAACTAGGCTCTTTTCCCTTACTTTATTCCCCATTTTATCCATCGCTTCCACCTTCCTGGGGCGTTCTGTTCCCTTGCGTTTTTTATACTCGAGATGAAACTGCAAAACATGGATTGAAACCTGTAATCAAACACAGATGTGGTGTTCTACATACAGATGAATGCCACCATGAGCGACACTTCACTGAGGTAATTCCAGCAAACAGGCAATTTGAGCGCCCGCAACAGCAACTTAACAGTGTGAGTCCACATTCATCTCTGAAGAGACACTCAGGCGAACTGAGTTTATAGGCTCTAATTATCCCTCGATAACGGAGGAGAACTGTGAAAACACGTTAACTCGATTTTAGCTCTTGATGCGTGTCGGAGCGCCGGTCAACCTGACTTTTTGAGACGGGAGAGAATGAAAGTCCTATCTTGTTACCCTGCAACGTGTTACCCTGCCTGTTTGTAAGAGGAAGAAGTCTTCTGATCGTGCCGCTCGCTTAGATTCCTTGACTCCTGCTGGTCTCCGTATGGCGAGGAAAGAAAGAAGAAAGACAGTGGCCTGCTGATAAAAGCACACTCCAAAACCAGAAGACTGCTTCTGGCGAGCCGTCCAACTGTGCGAAGCATCGTGAAGCCCGCATCCTTGTCTTTTTCTGTAAAAGCAATGTTGTTGTAGCATTTTCCACCATGCATGCTCTTAAATAATTGACCTGTTCTTTGTTTCTCATTCTTTTCAGTAAAAAATGTCTTGTTTTTTTGATAAGGGAATCATCTGATGTCAATTCCAGTGCCTGCGTGAGATCTAGGCTCTCTGGGAGTCTCTTTTATGTCGCAGAATGCTGTTCCTACTGACCACGCAAATTACACTGTGGGGGAATTCGCAATGAATAAATTGCGCTAGACATTTGTGTTGGTTGCCCTGCATTGTTTTTGTATGAGATTCAATGATGGAGAATTTGTGCTAATCCATACAAATTTGTAAGATTTTGTCTAAACTCCAGTGACGAGTAGATTTAGGGGTAGGGTTAGGTGTAGGTAATTTGTACAAATTCATATGAATTGGCACCTCATAAAATATGTACAACCCCCATGAGTAATGCCTAAAATCAAAGGAAATGATAGATGACTGACCAAACACTGTAAGCCTAAGCTTCACAAAACTGTTTCTGAAAATTGGTTAATCACATGTTGTTCCAGGGTCAACAAGGATGGGACACTTGGTAAAATCAGGTTAGCGGTAATACAGGCAATAAAAGAGAAAAAAAAAATAACACACATGACAATAAACATAGATGTAATGTTAAACACAAATGTTTATAAAAATTAAGGAAATTTGATTATTTAAAAAAAAAAAAAAAAACACATTAAATGTAAAATGTCACACAGGAAATTGCAGAAGTTGAATGTTTTTAAATGTAAAATCTGTAAATTTTACAGTATCTTAGCGTAAAGTTAAGTACAAGGTTTAATTAGATTATTATAACTATTATATACTGGCAATTTTGTATGAATTTATACACTGAGTCTTAAACAAGACTTTTAGAAGAAGGAAAACACCTTTAAAAATCACTGGGCTGTACAAAATGAATGAACAAATCATTCAAGGTATTCTTAATGGAAAGTAAACATGCATAAAATATTGCTTAATTTTAAAATATCCTTTATAGTGCCGCATTAAAATACTGTATAATGCATTCCAAGAAATACAGCTTACACAAATAACATTTTGGTTAAAAATAATGCAATGCAATGCAAGTATATCAACTGCTAAACACCTGACATACGTCTGCCATACCATTTCCATTAGTGAGCCTGAAAAGCTCATCCTATAGTGTTCAGATTTGAACGGATTTAAAACAATTTTAAACCAATGGGCAATACTGAGGAAAAAATTAAGCTGGGTAATAAACGTATGATTTTTTAATCCTCGTCTGCAGAGTAAATTGAATTCCAGGCTGAGAGTTCCAGCGGAGGAGAAGCCGACACTAAGTGGTAATAGATTTTCTTTGAAGGATGCAGTACAGCAGGGGCAGCGGCTGCTTTCTTTAATGATTCCATATCTCGACAAAAACAACTCCTCTCCTTCTTTGAAGAAACAACTGCCGGTGGCTTGCTAAACTGCATGGAATGTGAATAAGCCTTTTGTTAATGCTGAGGCTGAAAATCTTTGATAATCATTCAATTATTGGCTAAACAGTGCCGTAAATATTCAGGTTTAGTCTGAACTGTCACAATGGCATGTAGGGTAATTGGAGATACATTTTCTAGTATGCACTCTTACCAAGTGTGCAACATATTTGCTAATTCACTTAAAATATTGAACTACAATAAAGGTATATGTATCCAGTTACAGTGCATTCAGTAACTGCTCTATTGTTATTTTCTTTTTGGATATTTCATACAAAATCATGTCAAATAATTAGAATGCTTGTCGTATTATATTAACGACAAACGAATATTTTAAACATGTTTCCATCCAGCTTCCTGCAAACTGTGTGTGTATGTTTTGTGTCTGTTTTCATTCATGGACTCCTTTCAATGTACTCTTGTCACCGCCCATCTCATATGTTGTCACGGTTCCCATTCATGTCTCCACCCCCCCTTGTTTGTTGTCATGGGGGTTCATTGTTGGCTCCACTCTCTAACCTATTTTTATGTGTATATAACCCGGAAGTGTGTTGCCACGGTCCATTTGCACTGTCTAGCTGTTTCTCCACCCGTGATTCCTGTGTCTGTTTGGATTTATTGTTGCTGACCTCTGCCTTTCCCGGATTTACACCTTTGACTCGACCCTCGGACTGTATTTATTGTTGTCGACTCTCGCACGGACTTTGATCACTCTCTTGGTCTGCCTCCTCCATCCTTGTCTGCCGGTTACGATCGAAAGCCTGTCTGTTTCTGCTCTGTGTGTCTTCAATAAACAGCCTGCACATGAACCCGAACACCTCCCTCTAATGACAGAATGGACCATCAACAAGGGCTCAGCAGCTGTTATGATCAACGTGAGTACAGAGACTTTTTTTTTAGTCACCGGGGCCTTCTTCCTGGCTTTGCTCGCTGTTTCAGCGTGGATGCCGGATCGAGGACTATGTTGAAGAGTTCATTAATCTCAGCGTGAGAGTTACTGAGGGGCAAATTAAGGAACTGTTTATTGTTGGGTCTAGACCCAGAATTACTGTATGCTCTGTCGAATGACGATCCTAAATGGACCCTGAGTAAACTCATTGACTTTGTGCTTGCATGCTGTGGATCACCCTTCACTGTGGGGGAAGTTACCAATTGGCAACGTAACCACAACATAATATACAGGTAATTCCGTTATCATCCTATTACCAATTCACAACATCGTCGGTACATCGATAACCAATAATGTCCCGTATTCGTACTCTTTTCGTAATATATTCGTAATTTCATGACTTACTGGCAACGTAACTACGGCGTCGTATGCACAAAATTTCATTACCATCATTTACAGGTTTCTTTATGTGCTCTCTGATTACCAGATATAATATTTAAAATGCGATAACTTCGGACACATGATTGAACATTCTTTAAAGATGTGTTTATTTTCACCAGTCAGGTAAGGACAGCGTGCACCTCAACAACTGATCACTGTGCATTTTAATATTGACAAAAGGAGTTGTAAATCTTGTATTTCTTAACGATTTATGAAAGTAAAATAATGGCACAGGCTGGAACATCATCTCATCTGCCGCAAAGGACAGCGCGTTTGACTGAGGCACAATTTTA
>JAUCMT010000059.1:5410941-5427746 GCA_032357475.1 Enteromius thamalakanensis
CAAGTGAAACATTATAAAGTTTAATTTACTGCATTCAAATGTGTCATGGTGTCAGTATGTCATGTTCTATAAAATGCATTGCAATACGTTATAAAATAATGCGATTTTTATAATGTTACTAGCCAAATATGAGCTCTGGTGTATATATTTCAAATGTGTTATGCCCAGTCATTGCTGTTAGTTATTGCCCAAGGTCTATATGTATCAAGTAAGCTGTAAATATCACTGATAAAATGTTTGCTGTGTGGTAATTGTGTTCTATTTTCTTTATAAAGTGTTTCTAGTATCAGTGACCCTCACAAAAAAAGTTAATAATGTAGTTTATCTGTTTAAACAGTATGCTTTCTTTTTTTATTGCAAATGTGAGGATAATAGTGCAACAAAAGCAGCTCACTCAGGAACCTGAACACTAAGACCAAACACACTGCCATGAGTCTCTTCAAAATGTTTTTTTTTTTTTTTTTTGTCTTTCAGAACAACATAAAGAATATACACTTTGGAAATGGCAGGTAAGTGATATGGAAGTTTTAGCATCATTACTCCAGTCTTACTCAAGTGTAATAATAATACCATGATAATAATAATAATGTTTATTATTACAAATGTTGAATGATTCCCGAAGGATCATGAGACTGAAGTAATGATGCTAAAAAGTCAGCTTTGATTGTGTTTCTGTGAATGAGTAAACAAGAATATTTTCACATAAATTTTAAGCAAAAACACTAGGTCACACGGTCCAGTTCTCAAGCATCTTGTAAACAAATGTTCTGTATGTGTTTTAGTTTTTCACTAACCATTCATAAACGTTTCTTGCTCTAAATCACAACCATGTACATAAATGTTACTAACATATTATTGTAGCCCACTTTATGCTGTTTACAGTGTTATAAGACTTTAGCCATTTATATTTTTACAAGCAACTGAAAAAAGCACAAATGTTAGGGCATGTCAGAAATGTCCCAGACCGTCAGAAAACCTTCAGAACCCTGTTTTTGACTACACTTTATTTAAAGGTGTCTTTGTTAAAGTGAAATTATGCATTTAAATACTGAGTAATATCACTTAACTATATGTACTTACTACAGTATTTAGTTAGGGTTAGGATTGAAGTTTGGCTTAGGGTTATTTGCATGTAATTATGCATAGTGAAATTTTATTATAATAGTAAGCACATGTAATGTGTAACCGACACAGGCTCGCTCCGCTCAAAGACTAGAAGGTCTTGAAGTTGAGTAGAGTTTAATTAACAGGATCTTGACATGATACAAATAACGCATGGGATAAGACACTTAGGATGACACTTGAAGACCGGACACCAAGACTAGGACACATGTTGCTAGAGATGTTGAACATGGAGTGTTGACTGCAAGGCTTTCCTTTGCAAGAGAAACCCCGTGTCCTCTGAAGCAAGCACTGCAGATATGCAAAACAAGCAATGAATACACATATAATCAAATCCGAAACAAAGCTCTCTACAGAGTGGAGTCTACAGTATGATGTCTGACCAGCATGTTCACAGCTTGAGAAACTGGTCGGTATCTGAGTGAATCTGAAAATGTTACAGTACAGTAAAAGGAAAGGCATCATTTGGCATAATTTAAGCTGTGAGAGGAAGCTCACCTGCCGTGAAGCTGAAGAACTACATCTTACAGTATGTCTGACAGATGGTCTTCAGGATCTTCTCATTTATATTTCACACATCACATCTCAAAACCAGAGCCAAAAAGAGAGAAGCTGGATGCAATTAACTTCATTTGATATAAGGATGTTGACTCGTATTACAAGCAGCACATGCAAATCCACAACAAATCATTCTAAAAAAAAATCAGGATTGGTTTTACTCGTCATGTTTTGGCATGCAATTAAGTGGCAAACTAGTCCTTTTCAATTATAACACAATTGCTTATGTTTTCCCTACACTGGTTTTCTCTCACCCAAAAGACAAATGGTGAAAGCCCAAAATGTGCTTGTTCTGCACAGTCATGCCTGTAAGCATTTGCATTCCATTAACCTTATTACCCAAAAATCCCTCTGCGCATGACATTTCATTTCAGCTGACTGAAATTGCATTCTAAATGATGCCTGGCACAAAAGTTTTCACCCGTTTCTTGTTGACAGGTTTCGGGGGCATTCTCCATTAATGACATGTGTTTTAGCTTCCACGCTTTTGCATTTGACAGATACATTTCTTTAAGACCAATTAACTCTGCGTATTTATTTGTCAGGCTCAGTGAAAGATAATATGTTCCTTGCCTTGAATGCAATTAAATGGCTCAACCAGTTCAGCAGAATAAATTGCATTTAGCAGCACAAGGTGTTTACAGAAACCGACTCTTTATAAATTTCCCATTTGTTTTCTTCCTCACCAGAACATTTATTATTACAGTGCCTCATAAAGAAGACAATAATGACTTACTATGAAGGTACGATTTCATGCTAACTATAATGAAGAGGTGAATTGACAATTGAATGGGAGTATTTCAGTCTCAAGGCCCGTGGGAAATCATAGCCTTTACAATAAAGCAATTTTAGGACAAACAGACAATAATTTAGAGATGAAAGCACTCAATTTATGACCACAATCCATTATGACCGTAGCAATGCTCTAATAAAAGCTTTTACTTATGTTGTGGCAGGTTTAACCACAGACGTTCTTGGAATATTGCAACAAATATCCTGAAACAACCTGGTGCGAGTTATTTTGGTATCAATTTATTTTACAGTCTTGTTCCTCATGAACCTATTGTAGTGATAAAAATAAGGTAATAACTAGTCCTAAACCTGCCCCTGAACCTAACCCTACCACATGTAGTTACTTTATAGTCCCAGTGCTTTCTTGGGTAAGTCCACTGTAATTACATTGTAAGTACTACTGCAAGTACACTTTTTACATGTTTTCATGAGTATGTACAAACATTCACGTTCAATATCGTTAATTCATGATAATTGACATTAAAACAGTCCCCTACAATGAGTCTGCAAAAATTACAACAGTCTTACAACAAATTTCTACGTATTCGTAAAAGGTTGCCAATTTGTACTAATTTGTACAAATTCATACAACCTCACTTGTGTGATTTGTCTAAATCCCCATGACAGGTAGGGTTGCGGTGGGGTTAGTTGTTAGTTGTAGGTGAGATTGAGCTGCAAATTCCCACTGTGGTGAAAAAAAGGCACCAGAAACAAAATGCAAAATGCAAAGTACCAGTTCAAAATATGCGACTAAATAATCATTTTCCATAATCAACAGTGCTGGAAAATATTATAAGAGGAAACCTCTCAACTTAAAATATAACTATTTACTATAGTCCTTATTATATAGTGAGCACTTTGAATATATTTGCACTAATATCTTGCATAAAACGTAAAACCGTATCATTACTGCTCCTACGTGATTTATTTTATATTCCCATGATCCAAAATATTCTCCATAAATAAATAAATAATTAATTTACAAATTTAGGATCAGAAAAAAGAGATCTTTCACCCTGCTGTATCTTACATGTTTGAGTTTTTTACTACCACTGTTATGATCAAAGGAAACCTTTTACCATCGGTAAATGAGCTACTATCCTGTGCAAAGATGAAAGAACAAAAACAGAAAAGAAAAAGAAAACACACAAAAATAAAGTCAATGGAGAACGTGAGGCGAGCGAGAAAGTCAGCAGGGGTTGATGAATTCCTGCTCTCTCTGTTGACATTGTGTTAGAGAGACGTCTTCCAATCTGCAACAGAGTTTATGGACGTAATGGTATTTCTTAGCCTTCGCCCTCTGGTCAGTGAAAAAAGTTTTCAGGCACAGCCACCATTTTCTCAGTTTAGTTACACACAATCATCTGCAGAGGCTGATATTTTTCTCCCTCTAATCTGTTTCCAGACTAGCATACTGTATCATAGCTCATGTAATGCTTCTCCTGATAAGAGTGAACAATTTTTTGCAGGTGTGGAAATGTGAAAAGAATTCAGATTGTGCTTTGTATTTATTTATTTTTTTTACAGTTTCTGGTGATACATACAGTATCCGATATATTCTGTAGTAACTCTCAAAAATAAACACCATGTTTTTCTTAAACCTGTATTTATTTATTAATTCAATATATTGTGGAACACACACAAAAACACAATTTATCGAACAATCTATTTCTATAAACGGACATTTCCAAATGACCACAGTTTCTGGTTTGATGCCATTGATACAAATAGCCAAGCACTGTGGGGTGTTTGTAAAATTGAAAATCTCACTTAATTTCTTTATTCTGGGGTATGCTGTTCCTCACTCAAATCTATTATTCATAAGATTAACACATAGCTAATATAAATCTCATATGAGCCAAATTTTGTGTTGTGGATTGTATGATTAATTGATTAATTGACTGATTGTTATGTTGATTAGAAACAGCTGGATGTTTGCCACCAAAGTTTTTGGTTTTGAATAAGAAAGATGTTCATTTTTGGGTGACCTTTAAGTGTTCATATGGCACAGCAGCGAATGCAGCAGAGTTCTGAGTATCAGAAACCGCATTCACAGACCTCTTTGTAATTTCAGAGAATCCAAACTGTATTTCACTCCCATGAATGTCTAAGCACACATTTATTTCGCATCCATAAAGAATCTAAAGAAAATTGCTCCAACTATTTAAAGAAATAAAAAAAGGTAATATGAGTTTACTGGGTGAAAGGTATGAAAATCAACCCAGAGAAGGTAGCACTTAATGAGTAACAAAATATGACAATATATAGTAGTGAGCCACAGACAACCCACAGTCTGTTCACTGACCGTCTGATGCATACAGCACAAAAACTAGAATGCGCTAGTTTACATCAGCAGTTCTAACATCACTGGCTTTATGTAGCTTACAGGACTGAGAGCACACATGTAAACTAATCACCGAATTAACTCAGATTAGGCTCATTAAATCACTAAAATATACTCAAAAGTGTTTGCTAAGGCACTTAGTAGCAAGCAAAAGCTAAAGTTGTATTTATTTATTTATTTATTTTCCTTTTTTATCAACGATATGTCTGTGGATTACAGTAGTCTATAATTATGGAATTCTAACCACAAAGTCCAGACATATCATTACATGTAGTATGAAGAAACCGCAGCGCAAGTCTGACTCTAACTGCACTGCAATAAAAACATCAGGGGGATTTTAAAACATAAAAGCTGCAATTCAGGCCAGACTTTCTCTTTCTGGTCAAAAGTCAGACTATGAGACTAGGAGAGTGATGTGAGCAAAAACAGAACGTTATGTACAGATGAACATCATCAACATTTTTTTTTTTTTTAAATGTACTGTATACACACAAACACACACACACATATATATATTATCTAAAAACTGTTATTTTGGATGTGATTAATCATTTGAGAGCACAGGTGGATATAAATATATATATTCTCAACTATATATGTATGTGTACACCAAGAGTTCACAATTTAGCATGCAGCATTCGTTTGATAGCCATATCTGCCCATCTTTGTGCTGGTTGTTGACATTTCATTTCCACAAACTGTTACATCAGCATTTTACATTTTTATTTTATTTGATTAACTACAGGAATTGGACACATTTTTCACAGAGCTGACAGTAGAATGACAGCTGATGCAGGATACTCGCTGAGAGAGTGAAAAAAAGAGAAGGAAAGATGAATTTTGAGAGGATATGAGAGCTGACAGTAGATATGCAGTTTCCTCCCCAACTCCAGCCTCAGGGAAGGGAGCCAAGCTAAGGTAGGGCAATTCTTAAATACAATGTGATTTTTCAAAGTGTCACTCCTCAGGCATCATGTATGGTGATGCTATACCTGGTTTTGCTCTATTTACTCACAAAACGTGTGGGATGACAAGATTGTCTGGCCACAAAGTCTTTCTACATGGGAAAAAAAATAATAATAATGAAAACAAACACATATATAAATACGTGAATGTTTTTGCAAAATAACATAATTTCGAGAGGATCGCTGAACGAGTAATCAAACACAGCTGGCAGCCCGTTTCCTAATCATCCCTTGTTCATTCGCACCCAATCAAGTCATTTCCCCTTCACTATAAATTCTCCCAGCTCTTCATTTCCCTGATTCCCGCATTTGTGCATTCTTCAGAATAGCACGACCAAAAACACATCCTTGCTGCCTTTCTCCACGAGGACCACAACCTGCTACCACTGTGAGGCCAGCACGGCATTTCCTTTCACTTCTCCTCGGTCACGTAACGTATTCTATGCTCCCATTCACCCATTTTTAGGTCCACTGATTTATTAAAAAAGCCCTATTTAACCTCCAGCGGAGGCTCCCCGCCTCAGCGAGGCTCCCCTCCCCACCAGCCGCCAGTCTCTACCCAATCCTCCAGCGGAGGTTCCCTGCCTCAGCGAGGCTTCCCTCCCCACCAGCCGCCAGTCTCTACCCAATCCTCCAGCGGAGGTAGCCCGCCTCCACTTGTGGCCTACTTAGTCCCACCCACCATACCCATATGTTTATATTGTTTTGCTGGCTTGCTTTTCCAACCCACTAATCCATGTCTCTGTCTCTACCAGCAGGTCGCTGGACGATCCAGCTCTCCAGTTCACCCTGTTCCACATACACTGTATGTCCTTACACTTCACACGTGTTTAAGTTAAACTGGAATTAGGTGCTGGGCGTCTCTTACTTGCTTAGTTGGGGACACCTGATTTCCAGTGATCATCATCATCTTGTATACAGAGACCATCTCTGGATCTCAAATTTGGCCGCTGTCCTTTCAAGCTTTTTTGGGGGGCAGACGGTGAACGAGCTGAACGCCGAACTCTTGCCCACGCTAGGAATCTATCCATTAGGGTTTGGAGTTCGCCGTTCTATCAGCAAATTTGCTTATTATTTATTATGAGGAAAGCGTGAACTCTTGAGATTAGACTAATTCAGTCTCATCTACAAGCTGTTCTCAGACATTTAAGAGTCCCATATATTTGTGAGGAAAAATTCAGATCCATGCCAGTTTATAATTGATTGAAGATCCTTAGGTCTTTAATATTTATTGATCCTTCTTGGAAGGAAAAAAAGTCTGTCTTTCTCAAAATGACTTAATATCCCCTTTGGAACATCATCAGTGTCATCAAAAATGGCATATTTCTTGAATATTGAAACTTATTTGATAACGACTGCAAATTCTGATTAACATCAAATATGAGAGCTATGCCTCATGTTCGAAAATTTTCATCCAGTCGGAAGAAAAATTGGAATGGGTAATTTACAGGCCATTACAAATTTGAGTTAGATGACATTCAACACTCAACTAATACGAGAAGTCTATTATTTTCCATGTTCTTTCCCGTGATAATATTTTTCATTTCTTACTTTTTACTTTTCATATTGCTTTTTCATTTTCCACACAGATAATTCCCATAACCAATTTCAGTAACACGGCCAGCTGAGAAAGACCTGCATTATTCCATATTATTATTTGAGGTCACATATTTCTAAAACCCCTTTTTAAACCAGTTATAGATTATAAAAGCCCTAACACATCAAAATTAGTGACACCATTGTATGCCTCATATTATAATAGTTCTGGACAATATTAAGTAATAAAAATAATGTGTGTGTACATGTAATTATTATACATACAGTATACACATGCAATTGTTTTCATTTATAAATCCAGAAGAAAATAAATCAATAATAATAATAATAATAATAACAACATTTCATCATTTTATTTCACATTATCCTCTCTACAGTATTTATTTGTTAATCCTGGAATTTATTGTAAAATAAAATAACTTTATAATTTAAGCATGTTATCTATGAAATTATAAAATAATAATAATAATAATAATAATAATAATAATGTGTGTGTGTGTGTGTGTGTGTGTGTGCACATCTAATTATACATATATACACACAATCATGATTTTTTATTTTTAAATCCTGAATTTCTTTGTAAAATAAATAGTTTGCCATTCATCAATACAAATTCAGTAATGATAATAATAATAATAATAATATAATTGTCACATTCTTGCCTGTTTTGTTCTGTTCTTAGTTTCGTTTTCTTGTCTTCCTGTTTTGGTTTTAGTTTAGTTTCAATTTATGTCTTCCTGTTTGCCCTTATTTGGTCCTTCCTGTGTCTATATGTGATTATTAGTTGATTTCCTTCCACCTGTATTTCCCCAGCTGTGTTGTGTCTAGTGATTAGTGTGTGTACTTCTGTGTATAAAACCCATGTCTTTTGAGTTTGGTCCGTCAACGCTTATGTTTGGGGTCATTTATGTTCTGTGAAGATATTTGGATTTATTAAAAGAAATATATGTTTATTGAACTCTCCGTCTCCAGCGCTCTCCTTCACCTGCACCAGACGTTGCAATAATACATTTTTGTGTAACATACATTCCATTATATATATGATGAAAAATATAAATTAAAATATTAATATTAATTTTATTTGATTTAAGATTTTTCAATAATATCTAATGAGTCATAAAATACACACATGTGTATATATACCATATATAAATAATTTTAGACTTTTAGAACATGATTTAAAAGTGAAGTGATGGAATAAATGTTTATTGAATATAATGTTCAAGACATCAAATGAGTTAATTAAAAAGCCAATTCAAAACACACACATATACATACATATATGGTCTCAAACTTTTGGACCTGGTGTAATTTTTTGCACATAAAGAAGCATGGGTTAATTTGTGAGATTTAAAGGCCTCACTTGGGACCCTTTGATATCTTAAGTCCTCTTCACACTGTCTTTTGTGCTGTAGAGTACAGCGGCTCACACAAACTCGCCCCCACTCAACATTCTTTGTCTTTGAATCCCGCACCAATTCCTTTTAATTGAAATTCCATTGATATGTAGTCTACTGTGGCCAGTTTATACCTTAAAGTAATCCAAGTGATAATAGTTTCATTGTTACTGTGGTTGGAAATAGGCTGTAAAGGGGAATTCTGAAGTCGTGACACTTTGATTATTGACAGCTGGGCCTCTGGGGCGAATCAATTGTTATTTTTCCCCCCGCTCTGATTTCTAGGCCTGCCAGGTAGCCAGCTGTCATAATTAAGGCCATCCAGACAGATACTGAAACACAGGCGGAATAATAATGGCGTTAGTGTGTCGCATACAAACACACAAATGCATGGCCGTTCACAAGACTTCTATAATCTGTAAATAAAAAATGCAGTAATGATGATTTCCTTTAGCATATATCATATTGTTACGAGTGTGTGAACCTTGCAAAAGTATTATGCAAGCTTCAATGCAGTTCTCTGTACCGTCATACTAATGGCACTCAATCTGAGTCGAGTCTTTGGAGGTGATAAGGGGAAATTGAGACAACAGGGCAAACATGGGGTGAGAGGAATTCTGGGATTGCTTATGAATACTGAGCAGCCACTTTATGGACCACATCACCAATATGAATATGGAGTTGATAAGTATGGCTTATATGATGCAGGCTTCACATGATCTATACATACTTCACTAAATTTCGTTTTCTTAAAGAGACAGTGTATTTATTTACGTGAGGCTGATGTTTTCCATTAAAGAATAAATAAATAAATAAATAAGGACAAAAGCATGTAAGAAAATCACGAAAACATGAATTAAAATAAAAACTGAAAGTTTAAAATAAAAGTCAATTCCAAATATAAATTTTAGAATGTAATAATACAAAAAAGAAAACATATATATATATATTACATGAAAAAAAACATTCAACTTGAAAATTTGAAATAAATCTCCAACTGCACTACGCTCACGCTCCTCTATGGTGATCTGAGTAGAGCTGATCTGCATAGGTTCCACGGGCGGTAGACTGGGCCGCGTGGGAACCTGGGTGAGAGTGGGACGGCGAGGCTTGCAGAATATGGTCCGTCTTGATGGCCAGATCCATATATTCTGCAAGAGTTTTTTCCTGATCCTGGCTAGCTAACTCAGCTTGGAGGTCTTCCATCAGACCGCGACGATAAATGGTGAGCAGGGGGTCTGCGTCCCAGCCTGTCTGCGCTGTGAGCATATTGAAGTTCATGGTATACTCAGCGGCGGAGGATGAGCCGTGTTTTAACATCATGATTTCATCCATAGCATCTCTTCCATCTACTGAGTGATCAAACACCTCTCTGAACTCACGTAAAAACTTTGATATGAGGGAATGTTACGGCCCTTCCACAGCGCAGTTACCCAGTCGAGGGCCTTCCCGGTGAGCAGTGAGCAGATTAGCGACACCTTGCTAACATCGGTCGTGAAACATTGTGCCTGCTTGTTAATGTAAATTTCACATTGTAACAGAAACCCCTCGCACTTGCCTGCTGCGCCGTTGTATTTTTCTGGAAGGGAGAGCCGAGCGGGGTTGACTGCAGCAGCGGTTAAGGCTAGTCAGCTTCTCCAGCTGGGACTGGTGGGTTGATTCCGGTGATGGTTCCCACTGTTGACCTTCGGGGAGAGCCATAGAGGCGCTATCGGTGATAGATGTTTTGTTGTTGAATGTATTAATGAACATAGCAGTGTGAAACATTCATTTTTGGTTGAACTGGTCTTCTAAGATGATTAACATGGACATTCTTATGCTCTGCATGTTGACATCATACATTATACATTAGTCCGTCCATTTAGTATGCAGGGTACATTTACTCTGTCTTCAAAAACAAAATTTATATTTCAGACTTCCAAACCTTCTCCTTAAGTGACAGACATGACATCATTTAAATGCATTTTGGTTGCCATGGGAGACCTCCTCATGCAAGCTACGGAGCACGAATCAAAGAGCGAGAGATAGTATGAAATTCCTTTACTTCAAAGGCTAGTCTGGTCTTTCTAATTCTTTAATGTTGGCATTGGCTTTTTTTTCTTCTCAGCCTATAACTCTGCAGTGTCAGAGCCTTTGGCTTCAAAGTGAGGCGATCTGTCGGCTGGCACAGTTCCTCGGTGACAGACATGGCAAGTGTGTAGGACTCGGGGGTCCTTCCTATAAGAGGGGTCCATGTTTGAACAAGTGAATTCTGCCCGTCAGTATCCACTGACCCCTCCGGGGCCGCCTGCGGCTCCATCTGAGCCGTGGATCCTGCCAGACAACCTGAATAATGGAGCTGCTGCTGGTCCACTTAAAGTAGCCTGAAGAAACAGTTTAATGCTCAGAGGTTGCTTGTTCATGACTCAGGAGAATTGAATTTAAATTGTCAGTCTTGACTCTTTTTTTTTTTTCTAAAATTACTTGAAAGAAATGATACAATTGGCATACAGTAATTGAACTATAAATATTAATTTGGATTGTACAGTCCACATAATTTGCTTTTTGAGGTATCAAATTAGAAAATGTTTGAGGATATATTAAGATCTCAGATCCTGGAGCTATAAAACATAAAAAAAAAAGGATAAATTGCATTTTTTATGTGGATATAGCAAAACGTAGTTGGTCTGGGACCCTAAATGAGAAATATTTGAACTCATAATGACATTTATGACTTCAGATTTTGTTTTTCTTTGTATTAAAGTGACATTACTTGAGTTTTTTTAGAAAGAAACAAAAGAAAGAAAGAATATTTGAACTCTTAATGAAAAGTATGATTTCTTTTTTGTATTAAATTAAGACTACTTGTCGTTTCTCAAACCATTTGGGATGGATGGATTGATTAGTCTCTTTGCTGTCTAGGAGAAACAATTGACACACTGATTAATTAATTGGTTGGTATTCATTCATTCATTTATTCACTTAATATTTTGTGTGATCACTGGCTTCAGTATCTTGGTTTACAGTATGTTATATTTTGAGAACAATATATTATTCAAATTATATTATTCGTATATTATTCAAATTATTCAAATTTCAGTACTGTATCTTAACAAGGGTCTCTATTTATTTTCTAAATATATTAAATCTAAATGTTATTGAGATACTATAAACATCTTACAGCTCATTTTCTGATAACATTCTTTGGTATTGTAAGCAAAATCCTACTACATTGTCTGAGTTTCTTCCTCATTAAATCTCAGTGTTGTCTATTGGACATAATTAAGATATTTGAGCATCCCATTGGTCATTTTTTCTTCTCATGGGCAGTGGTTCACAGACTTTGAAATCATATCCATCATCCTTCATTTCCTTACTGCCGTCTAGAAAGGAAACAAATTTAATATTAAAGAGATATTTTTGACTTTTCCCACATATGAGATTTTACATACATTACCGCTGCAGTTATACGCAAAAGCCAAGACAGAAAGTGAAATAAATAGGCATAAGAAAGCTGTTAGTATGGAAGGAAGGTATATGAGCTATATTGGATCACATCCATGAAAAATAGTGTCTTAGATTATTCGGCGTGCTTTTATTTCCAGGGCACCGACACAGGCGTGTTTGAATAATGCATCGAGGTTCAGTCCCCACTTCAATAGATTTGTGCAATCCACTTTTACCAAATTAATGTCGGCTCTGCAAAATATGGCTGTTTTTATTCCCTGTCTGCATGAAGTACCAGGAAGTAACAGATTTGCATGATAATCAAGATGGCAGAGACAAACTTGAATACATGAACGTATGTGACTCCAATTGAGCATCTGCCTCTAACATGGATTCGAGCGCACAGAGAATAGAGCGTGAATAATAGTCAGAGAGAGCAAAAGACACAGGGAGGGAAAGGAGATAAATAATGGTATAACAATAGCAGCACTGATTAATATCGCAGGAACTAAACGCCTCGCTATAACCATCAGGACAGTACGACTGGCGTCATTTAAACTGGCCGTTCCTCCAGCCTGTTCTTTAGCTGGCATCTGACACCTGGCAGCTCTTAAACCCACTGATCTGAGGCCAGCTGGATGGACTCAACAGCCTGTCCGTCCCACTCACGCTCAGAGGCTAATACTGACTGACCCAAATGAGATTCACACCGCCTGCCACACTCATGCTAAGAAACCCAGGACGATTGTCCAGCATGCTGAAAGTCAAGCCTTTTGTTATATCCTTAACCAATAGCAAAAAATATATATATATTATTTAAAAAATTTATATATTCTGACCAAGGTGCATGTAAAGGGGTCATATGATGTTGCTAAAAATAACCTTATTTTGTGTATTTGGTGTAATGCAATGTGTTTATGCTGTTTAAATATATTATTTTCCACATACTGTTTATTACTGTTTCTCCTCTAAGACTTGCCTTCTGAAATGGGCAATTTGTACAAAGCTCATCATTCCAAAAAAGCTAGGTGTGCACTGTGATTGGCCGAATATCCCAAGAATCTGATGCAAAAAGTTATGCCCCTTACCATAACATGCACTCTCCTGGCACTATGACACCAAAACAATAAAACACATTACAAACTAGGATTTTTTTTGCATCCAGTGGAGACATAATTATTCATTATCATGACTAGTACTGTCTTTTTATTTTATTTTCATTGCGTTGCATTGCACATAATAAACATAACACCATGTCTGCATTTGTAATCAGAGAAATGACAAAAAAATTACCCCCTTCGCTGCTCAAAACTCATGTTTGAATAGGAAGTAGCAGGTTATTTTAATAGCAAAACATAGCTCACTTAAAGGTTATGAGTCAGAAGCGCCAGACTTACCTTGCAAAGGCAGGAATGCTCCACTTTATAGTCACAGCCAGCATCTACTGCTTTCTCGGTTTTAGGAGTCCATCCTTTGTAAATGCTTTCTAAACACCCTCTAATATTTGTGTTGAACTGTTTTGGAACAATGTTGTGAATACAACTTGATTTCCATTGATTTCTAGTTATGTACCCTTTGGGAAGCACAAACAGTAGTTTCACTTTCACAACGACACTGTCAATCATTCACCTCAACCACCTCAATCATCTGCATCACCTACAGCACCGTCCACTCATTCTGCCTCACCGGAGGCTTCTGATCACGCACACCTGGATCTCATTACCACACCCTATATATAGACATTTCCTTCATTCAGCCAGTGTCTGGTCTACAGTTCACTCCTACATTAGCTCCAGACCTCGACCTTCTCAGACTCTCCATTGTGTGCCCTACATCTCTGCTCTGCTCCACGGACACGTGACAGAAGACCAGACCAGCACCGACCATGAGCACCGAAACATCACCTGCTTCAGAGCCACTCATGGAATTGGTGAATGCCCTCAAGGTGGCTCTAAACCCAAAACCTACCCTCTGCCTCGGGTTGTCCCATGGCCATGTCCATAACATTTATGGGCGAAGCGGCTGAGTGTAGCAGTTTCCTCCTCCAAGTCAGTTCATATATCCAGATGCAACCACAACAGTTTTCTTCAGAAAATTCCAAGGTGGCAGCCACCCCTCTTCCACCACACCAGCCATGGGACTGTGCGAATAAGCTGCTGCCTGGAGCTAAACTATTAAAGAGAAGGATCTACCCCCTGTCTAACCCAGAGCACCAGGCAATGGGATACATTGAAGAAGCTTTAAGACAAGGTTTTATCCAAACATCTTCCTCGCCGGCCTCTCTACGTAACACCTGTGTTCTTGTCAAAGTTGACAGATTCCCCGAAGCATGTAAACTAGTTCCGCTGAAAGGCCTACCTACGGCCATGGAAACAGTAGAACAATAATTTCATCAAGTCTTCAGACATTTTGGTCTCCCAGAGGAGATATTGTTAGCCCAGGGCACTTAATTCACCTCTCATGTGTGGAAAGCTTTCTTTAAGCTACTGGGTGTTACTGTTAACCTTCCAGTTATCATCCACAGACTAATGGCCAGACTGAAAGAAAGATCCAGGAACTAGGGTGTTACCTCTGGGCATACTGCCAAGATGACCAACACAGCTGGAGCAGGTTCCTCCCGTGGGCCGAGTACGCACAGAACTCTCGCCGCCAAAATACCACCAACCTAACATCCTTCCAGTGCATACTCGTATACCAGCCTCTGCTGTTTCCCTGGAAGGAGAAACCCTCTATTGTTCCAGCTGTCGACCACCACTGACTTTAATGAAATCAAGGGTGACCAAAACAGCCTGGAAAGAAATTTATACAGGTTTGGAACTACTTGAGGGTGAATAAATGATGACAGAGTTTTTATTTTTGAATGAACTATTAATTTAAGACTGTTTATGTAATTTAGTTTTTACTTTATATTTACAGAAAATGTGATTAAGAAGTCTTTTTCAGTGTCTCATTTTGATAAAAAGCATGGCTGCTGCATTTAGTTATAATGCAACAGGTTAGTTTTTTTCTATTTTCATCATAATCTCAAACACTAATTACTAATTAGCAAATAAATGAACTCATTGCCTTGGAAACAGATGGGAAAGCTGGGAAAATAATCAAGATGAAGAGATTTTAACAGCAAACAAGCACACATAATGACACACACGTAAACACGCAAACACTCTCCTGGCTCCAGGACAAGGTGCATTTACCTAAAGCCCCTTCAAATAGGAGCACCTCTGATATTCCAAACACACTGACACCGCTGAGCACCTTAAAACAGCAACGGATGAAAATAGGCCTGACACTCGGTGAAGTAAATCGCAGTGGATCAATTGAAAATGTCACCTTCACGGACAGATTGATTAAACGCAAAGTGCTGAACGCTCCTTATCCCCCAGAACCGCAGCCATAAGTCTGGGATGCAAAGCAGTCTGGGAATGCGGCGATGGCTGATGAGGTGTAACTTGTAAGCATGTAAGCATAGGAATACATGGACAGACATACTTATTTGTGCCTTTTTTGGTGCTAAATATCGATGTTAGAAGGTGAATTTGATGAATTTGCCCGTACTCCGTGATTTCTCATCACGGGACATTGTGTCAAGGAAATTGAGGCACTCGAATTTCTTATGAATTGGTTTCTAGTGAACGTACATCGAAAAGGACATTTGGCTTCAGTCACCTCAAATCATTTATCCTGAGAAAATGAGGGCCGTTTCTCATTTGACTTTTTATGTACTTACAAAGAGCTCCGGGAAGTACTTTCATAATGTACTTTTTGTTAAGTTTTACTGTTAAGTTGTTTGTATGCCATAATGGTCGCTTTACAGCTTTTTTACACACACATATGTTAATATGTTGCTCACACTTGACCAACATCACGTTGGTACAGTTTAATTACACAGATTGACTTTAAATCAATAAATCAATCACACTATAAATAAGTAGTAATTGTTTAAATAAAAGATAAAATCATGTTTTAATCATACTCACATGTTTTTAGTTTATATTTTAACTAATTATATTTTTTATTAATGTATATACAGTAGGAAGCAAAATTACTAGGGCTGTCAAAAATAACGCGTTAACGACGTTAATTATTTTTTGTCGTTAATTACGTACATTTTTTTAACGCATTTCACGCATGCGCAGTGTGACAAATTATTTGTCAGGTAAGTGGGAGAACAATTGCCTCAGAGTAACTGCACATTGCAACAGTTACACGAGGGAACTGAAGTATTTTACGCTGGCTGTATTAAAAACTGAGGAGCGTCATTTTGCAGAGGCAAGTTCCTGTCTGTTTCACGTAAGTAGGGGCAAAACCATTGGAACTTACAGTGTACGCGACATAGTTGCCGCAATTCGTCTTTAGACGCTATGAACAGTGTCGCTCACATGCTGCAGAGAAGTGTCACAGTGAGTCTTGCTGACAGCGGCTTTGTAAATGCTTTGGCCTGATCTTACAGAATTGCGTGAAATAACAAAAAACACTTAAAGCATAATTCGCGTGTTAGTATCACGTAATGATCAAAAATTGCGTGATGGGCTCACGTAAAAGATTACAATGTAATTCAGTGACAGGTATCATCTGTGATCCACGCACGGATTTGGATTCAAATATTGGTTAATTATATTGCCATTATTGTATATGTATTGGGGT
>JAUCMT010000059.1:5510473-5522266 GCA_032357475.1 Enteromius thamalakanensis
CATCCAGGTGGCGGTGATTAGCTCGTTAGTCTCTGCAGTTGACTGCACTGATCCCAGTGCAGTCCTGTGGCCTGACAGATAACTAAAATAATTAAAAATATCTTTAAATGTATTTTATACTGTATATTACCATTTAATGTGTTAGGGTCAGTAAGTAAAATTTGTGCTAATTTGTACAAATTCTTATGACCTCACTCATACTATTTTGTACGATTTGTCTAAACCCCAGTGACAGGTAGGTTTAGGGGTGGGCTTAGGTGTAGGTCAATCATACAAATTCATAAGAACTGGCAACTTGGAAAATATGTACAATTTAGCAAAAGTTAGATGAAATCGTGCGCATGAGGTCTACGAATTAGCCACCTCACAAAATGTACGAATTGCCATGAGAATAGGCTGGTGTTTCCCTGAAAATAATTACACACCTTAAAACATTCATCAGCCAATCAGATTCAAGCATCCAACATAGTAGTATATACAAAAAATTCTGGGTATTGTCTGAGAAAAGGCATCTGTTTTTGCAAATGAAATCTATCACCCAAATAGAATGTAAACCAACTGAGGACAGTCACGTAATGATGATTACATCACTTTCAACAGCAAGCATGTAAATCTAGTACGCGTTTGAAGAAACAGATGGCCGGATCGTATGGGCCGGGAACATTTGGACCTAATTAACCTTTCTTTCAATGGAGGCAATGATGTCAGAGAAGTGATGTCACCAGAGAGTGAGAGCTCGAAAGCAGAGCAGGCCAGGTTGAGGGTAACTGTAATAAGATATAAATGTGTGTGTGTTTGTGAGACAAAGAAAGAGGCCTCAGATGGCCTGACCAACTCACAGACCTTTTGGCTTGACAGATGAAATGGCAAATCCGAGGTCAATGTAACTGTCAAAATGACGAGCGTTCAGCTTGAGGTTCACCATACTGTAGTCCATCAGCGGTTCATCTCAGGCTCCTTTGTGAAAAGTAACTAAAAGTGACCAAATTCAAACACAACTCGACTTTTCCCAGTCAAATCCTCACATACAGAAATGTTCTTTCCATAAAGAAGCACCTCTGACTATGAGTTGAAATTAACATGATGAAACAAACAGAAAGCAGAAACCATCAAACCAAAACGTCCTTTTATAGTGTAATGGATGGCTGACCACTGCTGTTTTCACATTATAGACTCAAGCAGATGTGGGGAACACCTTAAAACTCATTACCAGACCATTATAAGGATCCACCTTGACACCTGAAAAAACAGGTGCGGATTCACTAGAGGAGTACATTTTCTGCTCAGCTGGCAGATAAAAAAAAAACACAACAAAGGGAAAATGTCACTGATCCATCAGTGAGATGTGACGAGGTGAAGGAGAAATATTTTATAGTGAGAACAGAAAAGCGGATGTAGCATGGGTTCATTCATTGTTCTTAAAACCAGCAGGCCCCTTTTTAAGGCTTTTATACACATTAGCTAAAACATCTAATTTCCCATAGTGCACTGCAATCTTGGTTAATTGTTTATTCTTACGTCACAGCTTCTGTTATTTGAGTTTTAGTTTTAAAGGCTTAGGGGTTGGTCCATTTATTATGAGAGAGTAAAGTTCACATTCATCTAAATGCATACAATTCTTTTTTTTTATAAGTGACTGAGAATCATCATGGATCCTTCACTTGCCACACATAAGCTTTGTGATAATGAAAAACAAGAGAAAATTATACAACATGCACATAATAAAGATGTAACATTCCTAGTCGGTTATGCCATCTAACGCCTCTAGAGGACACTCCTTTCATGTCAGTTTACTGTGTCCTGTCATTCTTATACCGAACTCAATCTCCCAGAATGCACCTCACCTTCACAGCTGTTCCTTGTTTATCTTCAATTCACTACTCATTAACACCTTTATAAATACCAGTCTGTTTTATCCACACAGTGTGAAGTATTGTGATTGTATTCCAACGCTGAACATTTTCTTTCCGTGTTTGTTTCCCTGTGTTTGATTCTAGACTGCTGGACCAAACGCCCTGGATTAATTGACTGTGTACCTAGATTTAAGCTTTACCATGAACATACCTGTATGTCAATGTGTGACCCTGCTGACCTTGAATAAACGTCTGCGCATGGATCCGCATGCTTCAGACGCTATCATTTCACAAGGTGGAAATTGTGTAGCAAACAAAGTAATTTAAAACAAAATTATTAATCATTATTGATTAACCCTCATGTCATTCCAAATCTGTAACCACAAAAGAAGAACAAATTTTTAAATGCATTTTTTTGTGTATTTAATGCAATTCAATGAAACCCGAAATGTTTTAGTTTGCAAAATTGTTAAAACTTAAAATATTATATGTATGTATTCACAATTACACTTCTTTATTGAATTAGTTTTCTAACATGTGTCTACTAGATATTAGATGTACATATATAAATCGTATTAATATTTTTTTTAATAATAATTTTAAAATGTTAAATATTTTATAGGATTTAATGCAAGATTATCTTAAAGGGATGTAGTTCACCCAAAAAATAAAATTGTCACCCTTGTGTCATTCCAAACATTTAAGACCTTCATGTTTCAATTCATCATTCAATATTTTGAAGAAATCTGAGAGCTTTTTGACCCTGCACATGCAACAATGCAACTGAAATATTGAAAGTTAATCAAGACATAATTAAAATAGTCCATGTTACATTAGTGGTTCAAACATAATTTTTGCTCCGTCTGGAATTGCATGAGGGCAAGTAATTAATAAAATAATTCTTTTGTTTGGAGGAACTACCCATTTAATGTTAAGAAATATGATTACACTTTGATTATAAATACACTAAATGTATGATGTATCTGAGCCTGGGAGAAGAATTAACACCAAAAAAATAGCAAAACTAAGTAATAAAGGAGTGATAAACAGTTTTCAATAGTTTTAATGTGACCTTCATACAACAAAAAGAAAAAGCAAAAGTCTAAATCTGTTAGTTTTAATAAAAATTCACATAAATCCACATAAATCCTTCAGGCTCTGTTTTGGTTACAGAAAAATAGATTTTGCGGGAGAGTCAAAGAACCAGCCAGTTTTGTTGTAATGCATTTGAAATCACCAACGATTCAAATTTAACTTGAGTATAATTACAATGAGATTTCTTTTTTTATTTTAGACAAATATCAACTCAATTTAAATTGATCACATTTAAATTGTCAGCTAAGTTTACAGTGCAGCATGTCATGTGACTAAGCCAAGATCGATGCTAACCTTTGCTCCGCGCTTTGTTCGAGCTGCAACATCGGCCTGTGGATAATTTGTTACCCTTGCGATCAATAGCTACACTTATAAAGATATCAGTTGTACGCTGCCGGGATTAATCTGGAATCTTTTCTAGCAAGTATTCCTCCCCTTTATCTCTCAAACTATGGGATGGCGCCTGTTGATTTCCAGGTCCCGGTAAAATCAATGAGACTCTTAAGCAGGTAGATCAAACAGCCCCCAATCAGTGACTAATGATGTCTACCGGACCCTTGGGCCATCGACTCTCTGATGTTACTGTGATATCGAGAATAGTGAATTAAACTTGACCTGCGTTTCAGGCACTCACTTGTTGTTTGTTGCTCAGAGAGGTGCAAAAGCGTGATTCGTTCATCTTTGCTTTTTAGACTCTTATTTGCTCTGTTTTTGAAATTTAGCGAATAAGCACAAGGACTTCAACCACTCTTTAAATCTTTGCAGGTGGCAATCTGCTAGGACGCACACACTATAAAAACGTCTTTGTACGTGTTTGTAAAGCACTTAAGCTTAAAACACTAGTGATTATAAAGCCATTTGTTTTACTGTTTATGTGCCGTTTGAGTTCTAAAATGAGTCTATTCTCATAACAGACTCTGTGATTTGGTTTCAAGCTGGAATCCCATAGTGCAGCGTTTAGTTCACAGAGCAAAGAACATCAAATACATACTGCTGCAAAACTGCATTAAAATTCTGCAACTGTGCTGCTCTCCTAAGTGCTTTCTTGGCAGATGAAATCTTTGATGAATTACAAAAGACCCTGGACGGAGTGTTATGTTTCAGTGTGTGTGTGAGCGTGGCTCTGTGGCGTGTATATTAGTGGGGTTGGAGACTTTGGTGCGGTCGGCAAAGTTTCTCAAACAAAGTCAAGGCTAGTTTTTATGTTTTATGCATTTGATAGCACAATGTTTATGCTACACCTTGGCTACACTAGACGCAACAGATGGTGTCAGCCCTGAAATCTTGCTCTTAAAGTAGTAAAACTGTTTTATACTTTAAAATGTATACTATAACTACATAGTTATTTCAATACCTTTCTATTACATTCTGACCAGAAATAAAAAATAAAAAAAAAATGGGGTGGAGGTTGTGCTTACAGCCCGACACAATGCAGGACGTTTGGCATTTACCAGAGAACATCAAGATTGACAAATTCGCCACTGGCACCCTGTGCTCTTCAAAGATGAAAGCAGGTTCACACTGAGCACATGTGACAGACATGGTGGAGTCTGGAGACATTCTGCTCCCTGCAACATCCTCCAGGATGACTGGTTTGGCAGTCGGTAAGTAATGGTATGGGGTGACATTTCTTTGGAGGGCTCGACAGAGGTAACCTGACTGCCATTAGTAATAAGATGAGATCCTCAGACCCCTTGGGGAACCATATGCTGGAGCGGTTGGCCTTGGGTTCCTCCTAATGCAAAACGATGCTAGACCTCATGTGGCTGGAGTGTGTCAGCAGTTCCTGCAAGACGAAGGCATTGATGCCATGGATTGGCCCACCCGTTCCCCAGACCTGAATCGAATCTGAGACATCATGTCTCGCTCCATCCACCAACACCACATTGCACCACAGACTGTCCAGCCACCTCATCAGGAGCATGCCCAGGTGTTGTAGGGAAGTCATACAAGCATGTGGAGGCCACACACACTATGAGCCTCATTTTGAACATTAGATCAAAGCTGGATCAGCCTGTAGTTTGCTTTTCTACTTCAATTTTGAGTGTGACTCCAATTTCAGACCTCAATGGGTAAATAAATTTGATTTCCTTTGATAATTTTTGTGTGATTTTGTTGTCAGCACATTCAACTATGTAAAGAATAAATATTTAATTATATTTCAATTATATTTCAAGAATATTTTATTCATTCAGATCAAGGATGTGTTATTGTAGTGTTCCCTTTATTTTTTTGAGCAGTGTATAATAGCATTATTTAAATTAGAGATTATAAACAAATAAAAAATTATATATGTAATGTTTTTATATGCATCATATGTATTAAATGCACAGTTCAAATAAAAGACTATGAACAAATATTTATCAATAAACACACAGAAATACTAATGCAGTCTTTTACTTTTAATATCTTATGTTTAAATCAGTGTCACATTAATTTTATTTGTAATTTTACATTTATTAATAACTTATAAAGCAATGTATGAAGTGTACGCTATGACTTTATATGCATAAATATAGTAAGTATAATATGTGTATGTGACAGTTTGTTAAATATGTAAATAATCATTTACAAATATTATGCAATTTCTTATTCAGGTTTTTTGTAGCCCCATTACTACAGTGGATGTAGACCATGTTGGTGTAAAAGGGTAAATAGTATTAAACATAGGTTTTATGTTTGTATCTCTCTTTTCTCTGTACTTTCTCCATTATTTTTTCTTTAAGAACTTTAAGGGCTCTTCCACAGAAAGTTCACCTTCTTTTTGCTTATAGGTACAAGAAATCCTAAAATCAATAGCTATCTCTTAAATTTTAGGCGCCACAAAGTATAACAGATTGATTAGGCTATCTCATCTCCTGGGGTTTGGTGGCTGCCTCACGGCTCTGTTGTTCCCGAATGTCTCATGCCAACTTCACAGGGCACATAACGGTGATAATGGCGGTAAACACTTATTTGATGAGCTGGCTGATCAACAAATTACAGCATGGCTTTGACATCTTAAAAGCGATCAGGCAGCAAACGCACTCGTGGGGCCTGGACAGCCGCCTCGGGCTTTAGGTGGAGTTGTTCAGCACCTATCTGTCAATGTGATGGATGACCTTGTTCTCTAGACAGAATAACAACAACAACAAAAGAAAAAACGGGAAGTAAGGTGGCTTGACATTGATTTGTATGTACAGCGCAGGTGATGCAATGGTCCGTGTTGGGCCAGGACTGGGACTGTGTGTGCAGTCTCAGAGGTTAATTTGAGGGGACACGGACTCTCGAACCGTGGGACGGCAAGTCAGGAGAGTGTACGAGCCAAGCGTGATCAGATTCGCAGTGCCTACACACCGATGGTTGGCCGTCACGTGGCTTTGTGAAAATTAAATCTGCACTGAAATGAGACTTTTATGTGTTGAAGATTAGGTTTGACTCACAGTCAGGAAGTATTATTGGTTAGGACGTTAACTGCCCATTCTTCACGTCTCATCTTTCCAGCGTGGTAACTGTCATGCATTTGATATTATTTTGTTATTTCATTACAGGTTTTCATACTCCGTTGCATATCGTGACAACTTCAATTTTGAATTATTATGATGGTTTCTTGTGTTTTGTGTCTTGCTTTCAGGTGTAGGTCATCAGAAGAACTAGTAGTGTTATTGTTTGTAAAGATGGTTTGGTACACTTTTAATGTGAACCCAAAAAAGTGCTGCAGGCATGACATATTTGTACGCCAAAAGCTGGAAATGAGCTCTTGCACTTCCGTCTCCTTAAAGTGTGTTTTTTTTGTTGTTGTTGTTGTTGTTGTTAAATGCCTGAAATAAGATCTGTGATTAACACAAGCTCAATATATTTGAATGTTTTATTTTGTGAAATAGCATCAGCAAAGCAGCCTTGTGATTTTTTTTAAAGAATGCATTTAAAAATGTGAAAATGATTGCTAACAAGTGGCTAAATGGGAATACAGAAGTTTTTGTTGACTTTAAAGATCATCACAAGCAATAGGTATACCATTGTCAACAGCCTCATTACTTTTATGATTGCGTTCTTGCAAACTATACTTATTAGCCTACTTTTGCAGAAAGACTTGTTGGAAGTTTAATAGTGTTGACAGTTGACAGTGAGTGGCTGTCATGCAGTATATTTAAAGCCTAACTTCATTAATATCTGTTGATTATGTTGATGACTTTAATGGAAGGCAATCATGAAACATCTGAAGTCCAAAGTCTAAGTATCATCTGATTGTGTTTGGATTAATTTACAAATACAAAACTTTTTAAACATTATTTAACTAACAGGCTAATGCAATAAAAAAACAGAAATAAATAAGAAAGAAAGAAAAACATTTAGTTAAACTAGTAACTTCTGTGTTTCTGGACGTCTAGTCAGCATTGAGGGTTAAGCTAATTAGCATTATATTCACCATAGTTTTTAAATAGATATTTTAGATAATAGATAAGTTCTGTCATCATTTTCTCACTCTAATAGCATAACAAATCGTGTGTTTCTATTACTTTCTTCCAGTGTTGGCTTGAACCCCTGTGTCTGAACCACTCTTCAAAATATCTATTTCCATACTTTTATCTACAAACGAAAGAAACTAATACAGGTTTTGGATGACATGAGGGTGAGCAAATAATACCAGTAATTTCATTTCTGGTTGAACTGTCCCTTTAAATAAAGCTGATCCTCTTACCTTCGCTCTCACAGATACTCCCTTCATTATAATAGCAAAGCACGGGGTTATGCGGTGGGTAATTTTAAAAACAAACTCATTTAAAAATATTACCTTCATAATTTCTGAACAAACATCCGCCTAGTCGTTTTGTGAAGTCTGTATCTCATTTTGCATGCATTAAGGGAATTATGGGCCATTGGAAGATGAAGAGGGTGGCTGCGGTGCTAGGCGAACATGGGAAGTTCATATTTCATTCACTTACGCAGTTACTTGTGGGTCAGTGTGACAGCATTAATGAGCTGTCATTAGAGACGAAGAGCGAGCGATTGTGAGAGAGACAGAGAGAAGGCTAGTTCTAAGCTGATGAGGTGTAATAGATAAAGGAAAAGTCCATTACTAATGGCTAACTGAGTCTAAAGAGACCATCATCCGTGAGGACGAAAGTTATGGCCCCTAATTTTTGAGGCTCAATGCTCTGAAAAAAAAGTCGCTTTTTAATGCTGCTCGTGTCTGTCATCTTCACTGCGTATAATCGACCTTGAACGGCATAACTGTCCACCTTGCTAATTAAATAGATGAAATAAAGACACTGTGATTTTATTCCTAGTGACAGGGAACCATTTTTTTAATTCCGCATGAGGGAAAGAGGACATAAAATGACAGCGGTAAAATGCTGGGCTTGCCATGCAAATACCTTACGTTATTAGATTCAGTTGCTCCCACATGGATGACAGATTCATGTTAATAAACCAGAAAACCTAGTTACATGACTGCAGACGTACCATGGGAATCTAACACATCATACTCTATTAGACTAGATTTCCGATATTTCCCAGAACAAAGCTGCTTTTAAATCGTGGAAATGAATCAGTCTGTTAGAAAATTAAGGAAAAAAATCATTAAAAATTCAAAAATGGTGCACACTAAGGCCCGTTAACACCAGTGTGTTTTAGCTTTATAATGGCGTTTAGAATGAAAACGATCTGTGTTTCTGCTGCATTTTAGAAACTATCCACATTTAAGTAACACAACTTTAAACGCATGTCACATGTACAAGTACGTATGTAATGTAGCTTCACCATTATTTAAATCGCAGAAGCATCAGCATGCTTGGAATGATCGAATGTGGAATCTATCAACGCATATTTATGGGTACAACAACAACGAGCAAGGATATGCAGAGAGAATGTGGGCAATTTTAAAACTAAAACACACTAATGGGGCCTAAAACATTTATTAGCAAGTCTGCACTGTTGGTTAGCAAGTTAGCACCTGACTCACATGTATACAATTCAGGTATCATTGCAAATATGGCACTACATGGAATTTGCAGGTCACAAATCTTATTTTTATCTATGCACTTGAAAAGCTCATCAGAATACTGAAATACAATATTGATTGTATATGGTCAGAACTGTATGCTTAGTTGCGCATACTTATCTACCCTTAAAAAAGTAAAAAAAATGTTGTTTTATTATGACACTTAGATGGTGCAAACTGATTATATTCACAGCATTAAACTATTAAGCACAAGCGTATTGGTTCATGTTGCGTACACAGCCAATTGGCTTGCTGCTTTGCATTTAAATGACTGGTTAACCTTCACTAACGCATTTCATAGCATACTCTAATAGCATACTACCTTTCTCTAGCTCCACCTGTATGATACTCTCTATATATGCTCTGTGTGCATAAATTTAATAACAAAATATGATGTAAATAATTATTAATTAGTATTACATATATATATATTTTTTTTTTTTTAGTTTTGTTCCATGTATTGTTTATAGGCCATACAAATAGGATAGAAAATATTGACCTATAAGCCAGAATTAGTAGATCTGTACAATAAATATTTTATTGTGCTTCATTAAGAAAGTGCCTATTTTTGTGCTAAAATTGAATCTTGTAAATTGCTATATTTTTTTGCCAAATTTCAGACTGTCCAAGAAGCTATCCACTACAGTACAAATTACCTTGTATCAAGCCATCAAATAAAAATATCTAACACAAATAAAAAGTCTCCTTCAGTATCTAATACAGTCTGCAATGTTGTCATTCTCAGATGACCTTTCATGGCAGAAGTTCAGAGCAGAGGTGACGGCAGCAGTTCACCCCATGCTGACCACACAAACTGAGTCACAAAAACAGGAAGCCCTTTCACCTCCCTGTCGAGTCTGAGATGCAACCCACCCCTCCGTAGGTGCAGAACTCCATGGAGTTGATCAATCAGAGGTGCGACACATTAATCTGTCTTGACACACCGGCTCTCCCAATGGAGTTCATCTGAAGGGCTGGGATGTGATCCAAAACTCTGCCGGAGTGATGAAGCTGGATTGGCAACAGAGGGTCGAGGTTAGTGTGTGCATTTCAGCTGTAGCACAGATTTGGGGAACTAGCTTTAGAAAGAGGTTGGCTGAATTTGGATCGTAATCAATCTTTTCAGTTTCTCAAGGTTTGAGTTTGATTTATAGAATCAATCATGTAATGTGATTGTCAAACAAACACGAAGGATAACTAGTCTTAAAGTTAAAATAAAATCTCAATGTTAAATATTCCTGTGTAGATTTGTGTAAACTCATAGTGGATTGAAGTTTCTTAATTACATCAATTTAAAAAGAAGCTTTACCATCTACAGTAGATTCAAAATGCTCTCAAAGATGAACTTTGCCTTGTGCTCACCTTGCCAGTTGTCAGCAGTTAAAAGCACAAATATGACATATCCACCAGTGTAAAATTACTTAACATTAACTCTTTTCACACTTCAATTGGTACTGTTGAACAAATTGGTTGAGTAAATGATTCATGTGGTTGATTAAATGAATGACTCAGATAACTCACCCATAATGCCAACCGTTTGTTTGGCTCCTGGCTGAATCTTCCTTTTTTAACAAATAAGTGACTTAGTGATTCATATTTATAAAGTGTGTCTTGTTTCATTCCAACCTGATCTCACAGAATTGCGTGAAATAACCACGAACTCTTAATGCATATTTCCGTGTTAGTACCCCGCAATGATCAAAAATTGTGTGATGGGCTTTACAATGTAAGAAAAGATTACATTGTACAATTACATTGTAAAAGATTACAATGTAATTCAGTGACAGGCATCATCCGTGATCCACGCACAGATTTGCATTCAAATATTGGTTAATTATATTGCCATTATTGTATATGTACTGGGGTGTTATTTTTCACTGTAAATGGTCACAACAGTTTTATTTATATTAATTTATTTATATGAGCACGTAACCCAACACCTGCCCCTAAACCTACCACCCGTTAATAAAAGACAAGATAAACAAGCAGTTACAACTACCAACATTATTTATTAAAAAGGATTAATATTCTAATTCTTCCGAGACGAAAGGATTGATCACCATCTCTCCGTCCGCCGTGACTTATCTCTGCTGCAGGCAGCTGCCGCTTTGCGCAAATTTGAAAAATGCCACCTGGAGTATCCTTACGTCGGCCTTGGTTGTAAAATTCTATTAGCTCTCGCGTGTCTCGTGACCGATCGTGTCATGCTGTTGTGAAATGTTATTGGCTCTTGTGTGTCTGCTAAATGATGTGCGTCATTCTACAGGACGAGAGTGTCTTTTAAATAAGGGTCAACGCGCAAACAGAGCGGGATAATTTCAGCGATTAAAACCTTGTATTTTACTCTCTTCTTCAAATAAAGACATCATATGTCTTCAAAAGCACTTGGAATGCAACTTGCAACTTGTTTGTAATGTTTTTTTTTTTTACTGCTTATGGTCAGTTTTTGCAATAAATACCTGTCACTGCGCTTATATTGTCTGTGTGTGTTTTATATTGTTCAGATCTGGATAGGTTTAGGGTAAAGGTGGGGCTAGGTGCTACAATAAAAGTATACATTTTATAATTACATAAATCCAGTAATCCGTGAGTGGATCACTTCACTGAATTACATTGTAATCTTTTACGAGGTAGTTTCACGCAATTTTCGGTCATTACGTGGTACTAACACGGAATTATGCTTTAAAGGAACACTCAACTTTTTTTGGAAATAGGCTTATTTTCCAACATGCCTAGAGTAATAGAGATGTGTTTTACCGTTTTTTAATCCATTCAGCCGATCGCTGGGTCTGGTGGTCCCAAAATTTGCATAGCTTAGCATAAATCATTGAATCCGATTAGACCAGCTAGCGTCGCACTATA
>JAUCMT010000059.1:5527454-5539177 GCA_032357475.1 Enteromius thamalakanensis
ACATTGAATCAGAAAATGATTTAAACTCTAGCATAAAAAATTTATAATATTTCTTAAAAATATTCAGAAAATGTAGTGGGAAGCATATATAAAATTTAATAAAATATAAAATAAAAGCATTTAAATTAAAATATTTTTTTTTTTTAATGGGAAAAATACAACACATGATATCTCAAATATTTGTATTGGGAGATTTTGATGAGAAGACATATTGTTGTCTTGTCATTTTTTTTAGTAAAGACTTACACAAGATTACTAGGTTGTCTGTTTTAAGAGAAACAGCCGAGAAGCAGAAGAACTATACAACTACAATTAATCTCATTGGTGTCTAAAATAAACAGCTGCAATATTAAAGAGAGTTCCTGATAAATGTGGAGAGTGTCTGATCCTAACGCACCAAACTAATTGCTGTTGACATTAGCAGTACTGCTCTCTCTCAAATGGCTCAACACAATGGCATGATAGTCTTTCTTCCCAGAAGGCTGTGCATCTAAAAGCCTTTTATTGTTTAATGGTCCCATTCCCATGACGAAAAAGTCCCAATGGGGTTCTTTCTCTCTGTATGGGAGTCTCTGCAGGCCTAACAGACCAATTAGACACCAGCCAGTTTATTAATAAACACATCTGTGGGGAAGGTGGGCCCTGTCTTCTCACCACAGGTCTTAAGGAGCTGGCACTGGATGCTGACAGTCCCCTGCTGAAGCTGAGGGCCGCCGTCCTTGCAGTTGCCCTTTAAACTGATCTGAGCCTGTTTGTCTTCTCTCAAAATGATTAAGGCTTGTATTTGAGCTGAAAGCTGGGAAAATTGGCACTAAATCAGCACAAAAGCCAGCTCCCACCTAAAAGTTGAATAGATTTGAAAAACATTTTAGACCACATACTGCCTGATGATGATGGCGATTAAAATTAAATGGTCTGTTGCACAGTTTTCAGTTGCACATAAGGTAGAGTAACATTAACAGTCTATAAAGGAAATTTTACACTTGATATTTTGGTGCAGGCCTGCATTCATTTGATTCGTTGGTTTGGATAGTGTAAATGTTTGTTATGAAAAATAGTTTTAATTTGACTGAAGTCATACTAGTCTGCAATGTCGTACTAATGAATCTAGATAATGTAGTCTAGCTTTGGCTAGAATTTATACATGTTAACAGACTCAAACATACATATCGTAATCATTAAAAAGGTGTATTTAACCCAGAAGACAAACATAATACAAGCAAAGAAAGTTTTTTGGATGGGCCATGAAACAAACAACCACAAACATCAAACCAAATCCACCCAAAAACCACACATTGCACACAAGCGCAAAGTCTAATGTGGAACAAACTATTTATCATCATTACATTCGCACACACCAATTTCGAACTCCCAATGACAGATCACCATACAGATTAATCAATGACATTATAATCACAAAGAAAAAGCTTAGACCTTATCCGACAAGCCAGAGGTGGATTTATTTCCCCATAATCAAATAAGCACTGGGTCTACTTTGACCCTACTGACAGTTCCTGACAAAATTTTTGCCAAAGGTTGGAAAAAGTAAAAAAAAAAAAGGTTTAATGATTGTCATCAATCAAAGAGCAACCAAAGAGAGTGTTCTAGCTGACCTAGAAATGTCAAAGTGCTCCTCAGCACTGAAGCTGCAGCAGGGAGGCCAGGTTCTTAAAATGTATCGGTAAGCTATTGGTTTTCTAATGAGGTGCATGTGACAAACTTGCTAGGAAAAGTAGAACATTTCTTTTTAATGTGAGTGGTAATCTATCATATGACAGGGGCAAGGTGCCATTAGCGAAGTGGACTAAAAGTACATTGAAAAAGATGGATATGGCCTGGGAACTGGAGTTTTTGATTTGATCATTATCTGTATTGGAAACTGTACTGCCATAACCACATGACTGTAAATCTGCTGGAATCTTTGTACTTTCAGCAAGATCCAGCAGAATGGCAAGTCGCTAATACTGTAGCTTAAATTCCCAGATTTTTGCCCCAATTTACAGCATGGAAGAGTCAATGCTGAGCAGCAGGAGTTAAAAGATTTCTGAAATTTCCATGATATCAGAATGTTATGAAGATACACATGCTTTATTTGGTAACCATTTAATGTCTAGAAGAAAAAAATGAAAGCTCTCCTTTTAACACAAGGGCATTTTGGAATTGGTCAAAACAAATAAATTTGTCTCTTTAACAAACCTGTACTAAAGGTTTCCTCTTGGACACAGAGCATACCATGCAAGACGAAATTGTATCTGCACAAATGCCCAAAGCTTCCCGCTGGCACATTTGCCCCATCAGCACTCCTCTTTGTTTTTATCCAGTCTCGCACAACTCAAACCCAAAATACATGTAGCAAAACATTCCCTTTTCAGCGACTACCGTGGTGTGACAATCCTGGGCACGGTTTGTTGGCGCTGGAGGCCTTCCAACTCATATCACTGACTGTCGCAAGCAGAAACAACAGAGCGCCATAGACTGAGAGGTGTCCCTTCCTGTCAAAAGGCCAGGACTGAAGAGCATGGAGACTGAATGCATGTCAGGAGTGTCTGTAAACAGAGGAAAATAGCTGTTATGTTACTCAGAAAAGGTCTAGGGGGCATAGCATGATAATGTTGATGTAAACTAGATGCCATAGGCCATTTACAACTGAGGTACAAAGAATGCTGTCAACGTGGTTTGCACTGATGGAAATCATAACTGTACTTAGGTGGTTGAGTAATGAAGCCTATGACTGGAACAATTTACAGGTAAACTCTAATTTTTTGATAAATGTAGTTTAATGCCATAACATCTGCCACATTGTCTTCTAAAGGTTTGGTTTTTAGTGATATTCTTAATCTTCTTTGAAAATGCTTTGTCAAGAGTGAATTCTGTCAAATATACCTACTTTTTTTTTTTACTAATAGAGAGAAGAAGAAAATTAGTTTGAATAATTACTTGGAAGAGTGGTAATATTTATTTATTTTTAACTTTGTAAATAAAGTTGTCATGTAGGAGTTCTCTCGGTGTGCGTGTGTGCGGTGAACCTCCCAGCGAGGCAGAAAGCCGAGAACACGGTTCATTCCAATTGCAAAAATATTTAATTACAAAAGACCAGAGCAAGACCAAGGCTGACGGGGCAGCAGCAAATTCACACACACAGGGAAACATACAGACTTTAACAAGACCTGAATTCAAACAAAAAGACAATGGTATTTAAAGACATACAAATCAAAGACTAAAGTGAGGGCAGATGTACAAAACAGGTGAGACCCCTGCACACAACCTGCCTTCAGGGCAGCAGACTCTGGAGGGCACACGGGGTGCGCAGCAGGCTCTGGAGGGCGCTCTTGCAGCGCAGCTCACTCTGAAGGGCGCTCTTGCAGCGCAGCAGACTCTGGAGGGCGCTCTTGCAGCGCAGCAGACCAGGTCCTCCTCTACTACGGGCTCAGGTGGATGGGGCCACGACAGGAGATCCTCAACCATTGGCTCAGGTGGATCAGGCCACAGCAGCAGGTCCTTCACCATCATTGGCTCTGGTGGGTCAGGCCACAACAGGAGATCCTCCTCTACCAATGGCTCTGGTGGGTTGGGCCATGATAGCAGGTCTTTCTCCACCATTGGTTCTGGTGGGTTGGGCCATGGTGGTAGGTCCTCCTCCACTATTGGCTCTGGTAGTGGCCGTGGCAGCGGCAGCGTGGCAGGCTCTGGCAGTGGCAGCAATAGCTGGGCCGGCTCTGGCAGCAGCAGCGGCAGCGGGGCAGACTCTGGTAGTGGCAGCGGCAGCGTGGCAGGCTTTGGCAGTGGCAGCAATAGCTGAGCCGGCTCTGGCAGCGGCAGCGGGCCAGACTCTGGTAGTGGTAGCATGGCAGGCTCTGGCTTAGGCAGTGGTAGCATGGCAGGCTCTGGCTCGGGCAATGGTAGCATGGCAGGCTCTGGCTGTGGCGTTGGCAGCGTGACAGACCGTGGTTGCGTGGCCGGCAGTGGCGCTGCCAGCATGGCAGGCAGTAGCAGACGCAGTGGAAGTGTGACAGAAGCGACGTCCGTCTTCTCGTTCGCCCATCTTGATCGCCAGCTCGCCTTCCTCCCACGAAGCAATCAGGAGTGGCACATTCGGTAACGCAGTAGCCACCACTTGGCAATCCGTGCCGTGGCAGCGAGACCGAAGCTGCATCCCGAAGATCGAAGCGGCGAGGAGATTTTGGCGTCTTTAACAAGACCTGAATTCAAACAACGGTATTTAAAGACATACAAATCAAAGTCTAAAGTGAGGGTAGGTGTACAAAACAGGTGAGACAATCAAACTAATTTGGGAAAAACCAAAATGACACAGACAGCGGGGGAGACAGGAACAGAATGTCACAAAAGGGTACTTTATTCATTAGCAAAATCAACAAGATTCCAACAAGATTCATTCAGAATTTTTTACTTTTTTATAGGCTGTATCATAAAAGTAACATCTGGGTTTTTTGAAAGTGATAGCTCACCTAAAAATTAAAGAACGCAAATTAATATCACTTTGATGAAACCAAAGAGCTTTCTGACTCTGCATGGACATCAACGTAGTGATGGGTCATTCTTGAACGATTCGTTAATTTTGAACCAATTTTTAATATCATTCGAGAAAAACGGTCAGTCGCGCATGCAAAAAAAAAAAAAAACTTAAGACAACGATTTCTCTTCCATGTCATTCTTTAACACTCGTTCACGGGAGTACTACGGCTCATGCATGTGCATTCTGTAAATAATATTACGGTTGAACCACAGATGTCACATAGACCATTTTAACAATGACCTTTTTGGGCCTTGAACGAGATAGTTGTGTTGATGTCTATGCAGAAAGTCAGAAAGTTCCTAGATTTCATCACAAATATTTTAATTTATTTCATGAGGATGAATAAAGGCCTTACAGGTTTGGCATATGGGGCAAGTAATTAATGACAGAATTTTCATCTTTGAGGAAACTGCCCCTTTAAAAGGAATCCGTTGTTTTTCACAACAGACTAATTGTGAAAAGTCTGTTCAAAAGTTTAAAGAATTCAACAGCAGTAGTTAAAATCTGTATTTGCCTTAAAAAATAACATTTGTTTTTTTAAACAAACCTACAATTCACAACAGAGCAATATTGAACAGTTTGTTCATTTAATATGCCGTTGAAATGCAAAAGTACTAGTTAAAAAAAGTTTGCTTGTGGGCACTCAGCCCTGCTGCCAGGTTGTTTCTCTCTACTCTCTAGCCACAACATAATGACAGCACTGATTGGGTGATGACACCACAAGAACACACACAACCTCAAGTCTTCACTAGCAACTAGCGTGAGCTGTGACATCAAATCCAACATTAATGTAAAAATAGTAAATTTCTTGCTTTTAAGAGCCCTTGAATACAGTATAAAAAAATAGTGATTATGGTATGCATGTTCAAGAGAGAAAGAAGCTTTTTTGCAACAAAACAATGTTAGGGCAATGAGGTCGTGCAGCCAAACCTTAGTGCCTTGGCTTCAGTCATAGCTCTCACTGTAATGCTTTCATATAGATCAACACTGCCTCCCAGGAACTCCTGTGGAACTACAGACGGATGCCTCTCTCTCATTCTCTCCCTCGTGGTGCACTACACTGGGAGAAATCACAGAGAGACATGCTGAGTGAAAGAGAGAGAGCGAGAAAGAGTCATGAATCAGCACCCGGGCCATCCGCTCGCACGGGAAGCCTTCAAAGAACAACGAACGCATGGATCTGACTGCAAGTGCTCATTGAACTTATGATGTGCTTTTGAGCTATATCTCAAAAACACACTCAGTAAAAACTGAGATGGATGAGGTGAAAGGTGGATCGATATGGAAAAGACCGACTTATGGATTCTACACAGTAGTTTGGCGGACTTAATAAATAAAATGAGAATAAACATGACAATTGGGGACTGACGCAAGAAACTTGAGGTGGAGGCGTGGACTGCTGAGATAAATCATAGAAGATTGTGAAAAATAAAGTGTTCATGTTGCTCTGTTGATCATTTTGCTATAAAAAAAATAAATATTAATGTTGCATGAATGCCACCAGCCGATATCATTTGTGGCATATTATTGCATTATGCAAGTAGAGCCGTCAAGCATTTCAAATCATTTATATTAAAATATATTCAAAACAATAAATACAAATTAATAATGTGTTGAAATGTTGTTATAGACACAAATGCTAGTGCTAACTGTAGGTGGGTCTGTTAGATTTTATGCTTTAATCAATTTGAATAGGTGTAATTCTGATTGAGTTCTACATCCATAGTCAACAACCTTTGTTGAGATTTATTCAATGATTGTAGAGGTTCCCTTTTTATAGCTATTTTGATTATGTTAAGTTACTGCCTAATCCGTAGGGAGAGCGACATACTTCAAACATTGTTCCAGGTTATGGTTAAATTCTTGTTCCTGTCTCTCTCTGACCTTTAGCTCTAATCTCCCCTTCAGCTCAACATGTTAGTCTGAGGCATTGACGTGGTGGTCTGCTTCAGAGAGGGATCAAATCCAATTCATTCTGTTTAGCATGATCCCATTTGCAATGCTTAGCTACGTTCAAATATAAAGTATAACCTTTTGTACATGTCTAACCAGCAGTTTTGTGGCTATTTTACATATACAATGGGTTAATCACATGAAACCTGTCTAACTGGGTCATATTTTATCATTGGCATAATATTTTTTTCAATAACTTACTTATAACTAAGTGCCAACACTAGAACTCAGGATGAACTTATATGAACGCTGAGGCCAACTCAACAACAATTGCTTGACCAATGGCATAAAATTGGGGCGGAGCTAGCAAGCATTCGAGCTATGGAAGCTGTTTCTACCGTTTCTAAAAACTAATTTTATTTCAGCATTTTGAGGTTGTTTTATTGTTGTTTGTTTTATTGTTTGTTTTTTGCAATTGTGGATTTATATCTCACTATTCTGAGAATAAAAGTCAGGATTAGAAGTTTATATCTCACAATTGTGTCTTTTTTTCCAAGAATTTTCAATTTACATCTTGCAAATTTGCAAATGTCAAGTTTCTTCTCAAAACAACAAAGTCTTATTCCAACTCGTCACATTTTGACGCTTGGTTAATACCCTTTTGCGTCGCTTTTTGAAGCTCAAGGTACCCCTTTTTAGTTACTTTTCAAGGTGAAAGCATCTCTGTGGTTTTAAATAGGAAACCCTCAATATGCCAACCAAAAATTGTTTTATTTTATCGTCATAATTAAAATATATATAGGGTAAAAACAATGGCATTATTGCATACATGTAGGGGTGTGATTTTCCAATATAAACATTTTAATTATATTATTTACACATTTATGAGCACGTAACCCAACCCCTGCCCCTAAACCTACCATCTGTCAATAAAACAAAATATATTGCAAGCAGATACAACCACCGTCATAATTTATTTGAAAAATAATGATATTCAAAGTCTTTTGAGGCAAAACGATTGATTTGTGAGAGGAATAGATGCAGTCGCTGTCTCCGTCTTTGTATACTTCCTGTGCGCTGCTGCAGTCTGTGCGCGAATCCAAAAAAATGCTGCTGCAAGAATCCTTGCTTCAGCGTTGGTCGTGAATTGCCATTGGCTCTTGTGTGTCTCATGATCGATTGTGTCATGCTGTTGTGAAATACTATTGGCTCTTGTGTATCTCGTTTCCATTTTGTGATTATGACTTTAACTTATAATTGCATGTTATATCTCTTTATTTTGACTTTTTTTTTCATTATCTCACAAGATGGTTTTTGTATTGTTTGTTGGTTTGTTCGCAATTCTGTTTAATGACAAAAGTGCGGAGATTACATCATTTATTTTTAAATAACGCTGCACCATCTAATAGTACTTTTAGTGCAAAATATAGTGTACTTTGGCATTCTTTTAAAAATTTAAAATTTGACCTTAAAATGTTTTCCGTTGTTTATCTACCAAAACATCGGCATATGTTAAAATTTTGAGAGGATGAAGTGTTTTTCTATGCAAGTGTCTTTGTGTGCAGCCCTTTTCTGTTTGTAGTATTTTCATCTGATGCTTGAATTTGCCTGTTTCATCACAAACACTTCACGGGGACTAAGCCAGAGTAATGTAGCCTGCATTATTTATCTAGGTCTCAGGCGTATACTGCTCCGTGCTGATTTCCCAGTGACATTTCAAGACAGAGAAGGAAATAAAGAGAGATACAGAGGGACAAACAGTAAAAGAGACCTAAAGAAGCAACAAATCACTCTAACATGAGGAAAGCCCCTTCGGATTCAGTAGGCATCTTGATCAGAAATATCCTTTTGCTTGCACAACCCTCTGACAGAGCACATGAAAACACACTACTGACTCAAACTAAACATACCAACATGTCATACAGCAGCCATCAAAACGGCCTCAAACACATTTACACATACTTCTCCCAGAAATGACAGGTAAACACATCCGGGTGCGCTAACACTCACAGATGATGTTGAAATCAAGATGAAGAGGTGTGAGAGAGATAGAGTGTCAGTTTACCATTCTACCTAGAAAAAAAAAAGAAGGTTGCTGAACGTCTTGTCTCAGCCTCTCTCTTTTCGTAACTCACATGCTCTCTCACTCACTCGCTTCCTCGTTCTCCCTCTTTCATCTGTCAGAGCTAATGAACAGATGTTGCAGAGCTGTTGAATATAGGATGATGGACTGTGCCTCTGGCGGCCGAAGCCAGCTGGGGAAAGAGAGAGAGAGCGAGAGTGAGAGTGAGAGACTTTTATGATTTCTCAGCCATCCAGACTATATTAACACGTAAAAGGCGGATCCATGAAACAGTTGCACCATTTTTGTTTGCATTCATGTGTATTTAAAGGCATAGTGCTCCAGTGTTATCATTCTCAACCAGACGTGACCCCATTCTAGTCCATGTTGCTTTAAATGCTAATGAGCTGTGGTGGCTCCGCCCTTCTCTTCTGTGGAGTAAAAAGCAGTTCTCATGAGCTATGTATATTCTGACAGAAATTTTTGAGACAGAAGTGGATGTGTACCCACACTTCCAACACACATTTATTTTCAAACAACTTGTAAAGTGAATTTTGCATCCGATGGCCCCTTTAAAAAAATCTAATGAAATTAAAAGTTATATTAAATTAAATAAAAAATGTCACTGTGACTCTATCTTCATAGTTCATTGTTTTTAGATTAAGATTTTTAAAATTAAATAAATAAATAAAATCAGGAGAGAAGATAATTAATTTACCTGAGAAAAACCTTAGTATTTCACCCCATTATTCTGGCAAATGTTACCATCTCTCTTCCTGGTGGTGTCCTACATCACAGCTGGGACCCATGTCCCCTGCACTTTCTCCAGAGGAAGGTGGATAACCGCCAGCCATCCCATCGTCAGAAAGGTCAAGAGAATGCAAGAATCTGCAATGCCTGCTCAGGTTAGCTGAGGGCCAAATGTTCTCACACCCTGTGCTACTTCAAAAATGCAATAGAAGCATGTTCAGAGATCACTGACCCTGCCAGTTTTTCTTGACCCCTGTTGGCTCAGATCTTGTTGTCTCCACAGACGTGCTTCTGAACGGCCTCATTTATATTTCACACATGAAAGCATGATCATGCCTCAGAGGTTCTTGTTTCCTCCATTGTACAGTACAGGGAAATTATCTCAGGAACTAAAATGAAAGCAGACTTTGCATTTGTGCTTTGTTTTATTTTTTTACATTATGAGCAGTTTCTTCTCAGGGCTCTCCTGTCACCAAGAGGTCAGTTCAAATAGTTCTTACTCTCAAGATCTCAAGACTACTTTTTGCTGAGCTCCAGGACTGACACATTTGAGGATGTGTTGTTTTTCACGCACGTCACACACCGATAATCAAATGTTCCAACACCCACACTTCCAATCTGGCTTTCTGTTATGTTCCATTAAATGACTAACTTCCCCTACGGATTTGCTATTTATCCATGTATTTATTTATTTATGCATGTATGTATGTGTTCATTTATTTGTTTTACAGTTGTTACTCACTTCCTGCCATTTCTTACTTCTAGCAAAGCTTTCCGTTTAAAGAATCGACATGAAATCAAAACTGACCTTATTTACTTTATTACTCACACTGTTGGTCTGAATGTGCATGATTCATCAGCGCATGTTACTCCAAAAATGTCTGTCTTTGTAATCTGTCATCAAAATGCAATAATTCCCTTCGTTTAGTCTAGTGTGAAACGACTTTTCTCCTATGGTCATGTCAACAAGACCTGAGTTTTTTAAGACCGCCCATGCTGTAATATATAGACCACACCCAGCTAGCTGTGCTAATCTGATACAGGGCACCCATTAATTTGTAAACACATCACAATAAAGATCTAAAAAAAAGAGAAGATGATCTTAGAGGGGCTACGCTAAAAAGTTGAATGATCAGTTCATTTCCAGTGACCCAGCTTCAGTGTGGAAAGGTTTGCAAGCCATCACTAGCTACAAGACACCATCCCCCAGCATTGAGGCCAATCACCAACTTTCTGAAGACCTGAATGAGTTTTGCTGTTGATTTGAAACTCCCAGTCTAACACCCCACACCTGCCCAGAACATCTCTTCATCTCTTTACTCAACCATTATCACCTCACCCCCACATACACACATGCCCTTCAGTTTAGAGAAGATGATGTGTGCCAGGTTTTCAGGAAGAACAAAAGAAGAAAGGTACCAGGTCCAGACAGTGTTACTCCAGCCTGTCTGAAAACCCATGCTAAGCAGCTGGCCCCCATCTTCAACAGTGTAAAGTCCCTGCCTGCTTCAAATGCTCCACCATCGTTCCCGTCCCAAGGAAAACCAGAATAACAGGATTTAATGACTACAGAGCGGTTGCACTAACATCTGTGGTCATGAAGTCTCTTGAGAAGTTGGTGTTGGATTGTCTGATGGACTTCACTAAACCTTAACTGGACCCCCTGCAGTTTGCTTACCGTGCAAACAGGTCTGTGGATGATGCAGTCAAGATGAGACTGCATTACATCTTGCAACATCTGGGCAGACCAGGGACTTATGTGAGGATCCTGTTTGTGGACTTCAGCTCTGCTTTCAACGCCATCATCCCAACACTCCTGCAGAACAAATTAACCCAGCTCTCTGTCTCTATCTCTGTCTGTCAGTGGATCACCAGCTTTCTGACAAAAAAAGACAACAGCTAATGAGAAAGCGTAAAATCACATCCAGCACCTGTATGACCAGCATTGGAGCTCCTCAGGGCTGTGTTCTCTCTCCACTGCTCTTCTACCGTAAACTTCTACACCAATAACTGCACCTCTGTCAAGCTCCTGAAGTTTGCAGACGACACCACAGTCATCAGTCTCATCCAGGACGGCGACGAGTCTGCTTGGAGACAGGAGGTTAAAGAGCTGATTGTCTGGTGCAGTCTTAACAACCTGGAGCTCAACACACTCAAAATGGTGGAAATGATTGTGGACTTCAGGGGGAACCCCACTGCACTCCCCTCACTCACCATCATGAACAGCACTGTGGCAGCAGTGGAGTCATGCTGCAGTGATCATGTAAGGTTCCGCCTACTTTGGTCGGCCGGAGCTGCGTGTATGCCTTTCCTGCGCTGCTGGAAAACACTTCATTCATTAAAGCTTTGAGTTTTTTCATTTACCTTTTTCTTTTTACCCCGTTTTATCTGACTCCAAATTTAAATAATTCTCTCTGACATTAAAATTAAAATATTCACTACGCGCTGATCTTGAATTTGGTTATCTGAATTTAGATACATGAT
>JAUCMT010000059.1:5556653-5570419 GCA_032357475.1 Enteromius thamalakanensis
TTGTGTAGGTACAAAGGCTACTACTAAGTACCTAATTAGGTAATTACTCTGTATTATGACACCTTAAAATAAAGTGTTACCGACTCTTGTACCTGAAAAAAAAAGACCTACAGAGTGGTACTGTAGCTTTTATATGTTTGCTTCAAGCTATGTTTGCTGTTTAAACTACTGTAAAACTGTGTTGAAATTGGTAGGTGTGTTCATTTTTTCCTGATACGATCCTTTTCTACTTATCTTATGATGCAATCACCAACTAGTTTTAGGAGTTTTTTCTTTGTAGCAGAAATACAAAAAAGTACAAAATCATTTAAATGTCCAGTAAACACTGCAGGGAGCAGTGGTTAGGATGTATGTGGGAACCATTTGTGTTCTGGGTCGTCTCGGTCTCATATTTTGCTCTGAACTTTAGTTTTTTGGTTGAAGAAGAAAAACCTTTGATTTTCCTGAAGAAAACAATGAGTCTTCAGGGATGAGTTGCTGTGGTAACACCGCTTCATGACTCCAACATTTGAACCTTTGAGACGGTTTCATTATCGGTGGTTATTTCAGTTATTTTGATGTTGTAAGTAAATCTGAAAATGTGGTTTTGTTATGAAGCTCTGGTGAACATGGATACAGCATCCTAAAATGGTTTTATGATTACAAAGACACCCACAAAGTTTGGTTCCTAGCTTATATAACAATTCCTTAGAGAGACACGACAGTCTGCTTTATAATGTTTGGTTCCATTCCTTCCTGTGTTATCATTTACGTATATTTTCATTAATAAATACTGTGATGTAGTTATTCTGACATTGCAATTTAGTAAAGCGTTGTAAAAAACATAATAAAAAATAAATGTCAAAATAAATAAAAAAATATATAATTAAAGTTGCACATAAAATAACTATTAATTTATTTTAAAATGTAATTTATTCTTGTGAATTTTCAGCAGTTGTTATGGTGTTCAAGACTATTATTATTATCATTGTTGAAAATGTTTTTTTGCGTAGTATTGTACAAACTGATCTTAGGATTTCTGTTTTTAAAGAATGCTGTTCTTTTATGAAAGAATACTGAAGAAAAAAATGTTTTTCCACTAAAATATTAAGCAGCAAAACTGCTTTCAGCATCATTAATAACTGTGTATAAATCAGCATATTAGATTGATTATTGAAGGATTGTGTGACAATGAAGACTGGAGTAATGATGCTGAAAATTAATCTTTGTCATAACAAGAATAAATTACAAAAATTACAAAGTTGCTTTAAATTTTTTTACAATATACATTTTTTAGAGACCAAAAATCACAATTATTTCTGGCTTTTGATTGACAATGTATTACATTTGCATCTGTGGGGACAAAAAAAAGACGCTAAAAAGATGAGGAGGGACGGAGACTTTAGCTCATCTCAAAATAAGTAAAAACCAATTACTGAGTCATTCATTTCACATTTACAAAGCTCCAGTCAGCCCTCCTACACTGTGTGTGTGTGTCCAGGAAAGAGCCAAACATGAGAACAAATTTGTCTTGATGTTATCTTAAGATTAATGGAACATTAAATGAAGTCCACTTTAATAAAACCACAATACCAAATTAAAAACCGCAATACTCTAACACTATAAAAATGTACGAGGGCGTCAAAGCTAATCATGCTTTACGCTAAATGACAAATATTGCATCCACAGATCAAGCAAATGGGCGAAAAGACATTATGGAAAATTTTATGGACAGGGAGTAAATATATCAAGGCTTGTTTTTACAAAACTCAAGCTATGCGTTGTTCATATCAAGCTCTTTTAGCTACTGGAGGCAAATTGGCCTTTCCTTGTCCCTCTGCACCCCCTTCCCATCAGTTTCACATTAGGATCAGCTGGCTAAGAGAATTGCATCTGAACTTCCAGTTCACCTTGTTACTTCTGCTTATCCCAGCCTTCCTCGTTTTCTCAGCTTCCACATTGCTTCCTCTGAACTTCAATCTGATCAAATAAGAGAGGAAATAAGAGAGACCGTCTCCAGCGGCAGAGGTATAGCATCCGCGCCCAAATGCTTTTTGAAGAGCAACTGCATGAGAGATGCTGTGTGGCATTTCCTCGACTGACCCCGCTGTGACCTTTATTCACAGGAAGACTCCATTTTGATTACTTTTTGGGGGTTATCTCACGCTCTGTCATCTGGGTTGCCTGTACCCTTTATAACTGTGCTGATAGTGTTTGCCAATTTGTTTGTAGAAGGTTAGCTGATAAAGAGTAGAATTATAACATTATCCCTGTATGTAATTTTCTTAACTATTTTCAAGAACTAATTTGTTGCGAAGGAATGGTTTACCTCTTAAAACCCGATGTCAGACTCAAAGCATGTAGAATTTCCTTTTTTTAGTACAATAATTGATGTCTAAATATACTCTTTTTTATTTGTATTGTGTGTGTGTGTGTGTGTGTGTGTATTTTTGCTTTATTTTTTTTATTAGTTAGTTAATTAAATCAATTAACTGAACAAATAGTGTTTAATAAAATCTATTTTATGTGGGATTTCTTCAACCTTTCTTATGTTTCCAACTAAAATTCAACATTTTTGAATTGTTTGTTCCAGTGCACTGGCCCGGAATAAAGATCTAGAAAGGAAAGGAAAGAAAGAAAATAACATATCATTTTGGCAGTCTATTTCCCTCATCCACATTGTTTAAATTTGCGCAGCTCAGTGTGGAGCTGATGTTGAAATCCATGTATGCCGAAAACCTTAGGGAGCAGAGAGATGGTCTCTGTGCATATATGCTCTTGCTGATAGGCAGATGTATAATTGTATGTACAGTCACCATCCGGCTGTGGAGACCGTCTGAGGTGGTGCAAAGGTTCGAGAGCCTCCTGCTCTACCTGATCACAATTCCTGCATATATAATGTATCTGGCTGTTTTTCCCTCTGGTTTCTTTTACACTGACATTTTCTTTCTCTCTCTCTCTTTTCTCTTTCTAGTGTGTATTGTTCACCTCAAGCTTTTCCTGTATAATTTAGATAATTTATGCCATATTATTGCTATAATTCAGTGCCAAGAAATCTATCCCTCTATCCCTCTATCCCTCTATCTATCTATCTATCTATCTATCTATCTATCTATCTATCTATCTATCTATCTATCTATCTATCTATCTATCTATCTCATAAAGAAATCCAAAAGCAAAACACTTAAATAAAAGTTAAAAGTGTTTAGTTGTAATTTCCACTGCGTTTGATTTGTTTTCCACTCAGTATCCAATCAAACTGTAACTTTTCAAATTATGGGAAAGGCTGAAAATATTGTTTGAATTGAAATTAGCCTTAGAAATGTAAAAGTGTTGATAATTTTATTGCAAATATAAAAAAAATGTTAATTTCCTTTTCATCACAGTATGCTATTTAAATAAATAAACAAAAAAAAACAATTATTCTGTGATGTATATAATAATAGACTTTTTTATGCAATGAAAAAAGGCCATAGTTAAAGAAACGCCAGTGTATATAGAGCACTTGATCTGTTTTCAAACGGAGTAGTTGGAGGCAGAGGAAGTGAATCGGGTTTCAGACTTTCCTTTCACCTTCCTGAACACCAGCCAAGATGCGGCAGCCTTTAAGACGGGGGTTTTATCAATACACCCCACTTTCAAATCCCTCCACTCCCCTCACAAAGCTTCTCTCCCCAGACTCCAGCTGTAATAAACCACCTCTTTTTAAAATGGAGTCTGGGTGAATATCTTTGAAAGGAGAAAGAAGATATTCAATCCACACCATTAAAGACTCTGGGTGGATGGTGTTTGTATGGAGGAGGAGGAGGGGGACTCACACTGACGGAGATGCTGTGAAAAATGTATATGTGTGTGTGTGTGTGTGTGTGTGTGTGTGTACTTATGTGTTCTTGGATTGGGTTCGGTGAATCCAAGGGCTTTTATGAATCTATAAGATGGGATCTTGTCACGCCCAGCTGGAGTTGCCGGTGAGAACTGTATTAGGCTCTCCAGCCTTAGACTTATTCTGTGTTTCATGTCTGTCTTCCCAGTTCAGTCACAGGACTCCCCAGAATGCACCTCTCCCCCTCTGCTGTTGCTTGTTAGGTTCATTCATTCAATCATCACCACCTGTATAAGTACTTGTCTGTTTGTCTGTCTGGTTGCTGATCAGTGCATGTGGCTAGTCCCATCCTTGTAAGCGTTCTCCCTGTCTTTACTAGTTTGTATTCTGATTCCCCATTGCCAAATTTTGCCTGTCTATTGACCACGATTCTGTCTCTACCTGCATTGCTCTGTTTGCTGTTGTTTTGACCATCGCCTGTTACTCTGTCCTGTGAACTTGTTATTAAATACCCTTGCATATGGATTCGACTGTTCCCGTCATCATTCGTAACAGATCTTGTGTTAGACCATAAGATATATATATATATTTTTTATTTTGTGAAATATATAATTCAAATGCATTTTTTTAAACATGACCAAAGAGTTTCTATATTTATCCTGACTTTTTGTAGTTGCATCGTGTACTAAGACCGACGGAAAATAAAAACATCATTTCACTCATATCAGCCCAGAGAAATGCAAGTTTTAGTCTTAGTACAGGATGTAACTGTAGAAGAGTCAAGTTTTAGATAGGAAAAGTGTTAAAACTCTTTGATTATTTTTACACAAGAAGCTTCTGGTATAATTAGATTTAAAGATATATGCTAAGCTATGCTAAAAGTGCTATAACCCAGCCCAGTCGCACGTTTTTTTTTTTCGTGGTAGCCTACTGACACGATTCTTACTCGACTTTCGTGAATCCAGCACGAAAAGATGCATCTAATCGAATCGTGGTTTTACGTCCGTGCTGGAGTTACGAAAATAACGAAATTTTCTTGTCCCTGACACAAATAAATAGATTTCGTGCTAATTTCGTGATATTGTCACGACCACCCGTGCGACTGGGTTGCAGCCGAAGATCAGCAAATGAATGGATCACAGCTTTTTCAACTGAAAGAAACTTGCACTGACTGATCTTAAAAATTTGAGTGTATGTTTATAAAAATTACTTTAATTTACTTTCTAATGGAACTTTGGCCTAATGCTGATTTAGGCTTAGCCTAAGTGTACTAACATGAGGCATCTCTACAAAGTTGTATTAAATATTTTTGTCGGATAAATGCATGACAAAAGGTTTTCTTTTAAGTGGAAAAGGATGTTTTTTTTTTTTCGTGTAGAAGTAAAGAAAAGAGTTTAAGCGCATTTGCTTTGAACATGTCTGTTCATCATCAGTATTTCAATAATTTATCAAGATGTCAATAAGAGAACAAATGTGCGTATAAGTCTAAGACATATCAAAGGTTTGGCATGCCACTGAAATTGGATGTATGACTGATACTGTCATCCTGTTAAACGTACAAAGGCTAGGATCTGACTGGCCGCCTTGATGAGGTAAATCTAGTTTCCAACTTGAAATTTTTGCAAAAAATTATCAAAGGCAAACAGTGGGTCTTTATTGCTGCAAGGATGTAATTATTGAAATCTTGAAGTTTTGTTTTAATATCGTCCTTCCTCAAAGTCATCAGCTTATAAAAGATACATCATAGAAATCGCTGCAAAGGTCAGTGTGAATTAAAAAGAAAAAAAGTACATTTGACCAAAGCAGGGTTGTAGGGGCACAGCCTTCCGATAAATCTTACCCCACATTAATGGAAATAGACCACGATCAGAGCTAAGACTATGATCCATATGTGATATTAAAGCCAACAGCTGCTGCATTCCCTCCACCTCTGATTCCCGAGTCCATTTACTCAACTGGGCTATTAATAAATGTATATGTAATTTGTGCAAAATCCTCTACCTTTCTCTTGATCTCTATTCCCGTGAGATGTCTGAAATCCGAGAATGTGTCTCCAGATACGAGACCCAGGACAAGGCTTACCGCTCAGTCTGCAAGGGTCCAGCGGTCCCCTTATCCGACAGTTCAAGGAAAATACTAAATTTGATATCATTGTATTTCTCTTTCCTTTTTAATTTGCTCTCCCTTTGGACGTCCGCCATCTGGGTCAAGGGCGTCAACGGGAAGGAAGTTGCCAAGGCGGATAAAAAAAATCTAACATTATCATGTGATGCAAATATCCTAAATATTTATCATGTTTATGTTTGCTTTATTATTATTTAGCTGTGTAACCTTATGCAAGATGTTATACCTGCTAACTTGCCTGCAAGTTTGTTATTGTTTATTCAAAGGCAAAAGGAGATGTTTAACAGAATTCACAATACTAATACTAACACAATACTAACACAATATTAATGTAAAAATTCTAACTACTTTCTTGTTAATATTTTAAAACATATATATATATATATATATATATATATATATATATATATAAGATTAAGGAAGCATATTGCATTTTATTGTGTTTTAAATAAGTAACATATCTTACTGACAAATAGGATACAAAAAAAATCACTACTAATGTATGTTTTTAGTTTCATTTTTATGTCTCCTTGTCTTGATCCTGTCTTGTTTTCGTTCCCACGTGAATGCACATGTTTAGATGTTCCTGTGTTTGAATGATTATTAGTTAATTAGTTTCCTCCTGTGTTTCCCAGCTGTCCTGAATTCTCCCCTCATTATGTTTAGTACTTAATGTCTGTTAGTTTCCCTCGTCAGTCAATGTTAATGTTAAAGTGTGTATGCGTACTCTCCATGTGGATTTCAGTTATTGGTTTAATTATTAAAAGACTTTAATGTTTTTGGATTCCACGTCTCCAGCGATCTCCTTACCCCACATGGCACCTGTAACCTACCTGTATAGGTCCTATATGTTCTTAAAACAAAGAAATAATAAAAAATAATAAATAAATATATACTATATAAAAAATAACATAAAATATCATAAAAACTATAATGTAGATAATGAAGAAAGAAAGCATAATTATATCAATACAAATAATAAAGAGTCACACAAAGTATGGTGTCAAAAGAGCTTTACACCTTAAATTGTAAGATTGCATGTTAATTTCTCTGCCAAAAATTGTCAATCAAACAGTATTCAATGTTAAATTTAGAAATGCCTTTAACCAATATGTTAGCAGTTTATACAGAAAAAGCCGATTATACATTCTGCTATAAATGTGTTTACTTGTGTTCCTTGGAAGTAGAAGAAAAAATCTAACTAAAAAGTGTTTCACTTTAAAAAGATTAATTTAGCTTCTCACTTTAGCAGAGATAGCAAGCCTGTGTTTTTTTAAATAGAAGATGCTTGTCATGTACCTGAGAGTGAACCTTAACTCTACTTTATAGTACAAGGCATTATTCTGGTACTCCACATGTGCTTCAGGCTTCGAGCGGCACTACAGGAAGAAATTCAGTATAAAAGAGTGCAATAAAGGGCCATCTGAGTTTATTTTTGGAGTGCGTACATGTTTCTTTGTATACTGGCATAACATTTTAATTGAGGCCGCCAAAAAAAAAAAAGCTCCACCTTGTTGCTCAGATACTGTAATTTTGACACAAACCATTTCTGATATGAACTTCATAATATTCATAGTGGCTCTGGGTTCTTTTGTGTCACTTTATTAAGATCATTTTTATTCATGATATCCCTCTAAATTGTCCTTGGGAGAAAAAAGAGATTACAGTTGCCCGCTGACCCGTGGCTTGTGAATAAACATAGCAAAACAATCACAGCTCTTTTTTGAAAAACGCACAGCATTTCGACTTATGGGCCCCCAGGGGCCCCAGAGTGAGTAATGCACTCGTTAAAAATGAATTTAAATAGAAATGAATTAAATTGTCCCCTACCGTTTTATTTTGACTGCATATCACTAGATTAGAAAAGCTGATAATAAGGACAAGGCTCATTTTACACAATAAATCTTGCTGTTTTTTGTAGTTCTTGAACATCTAAACTGATTCTAAACTGTGTTTTATGTGGTTTGTTGTATTAGAAATATAAAAAAATTAACATTCATTCCTGTAATTTGTGCACAGTAAACAGCCATGACTCTAAGTATGAAGCCTTGTTTGAACAAAACGTGTTTGAAGAAACAAGGAGAGTAGAGCATTGATCTCAAAATGTGTCGAGACCAACAGAACAGGCTTTGACCTTTTCAGGAAAGCTTTGGTGATTTGCAGAAAAGGTTTTTGTTCTGTTTTCTTTTAGCTTGTTTTAATGGGTTATTTTTTCCAGCAGAAGCCATACAAAATGGATTAAAATTAACTTTATAAAATGGATTAAAGATAAAAGAGAGAGCCATTTTAAACATAGCAAATATATTTTAGTATAATAACTGCATAGTTACAATGCTTTTATTTAAACTTTTACTTATTTGCTTTTAGTGTAATGCTAAATGTTTCACTACTAAGTTTAATAAAGAATACCTATCTCTTAGTTTCCCAATTTGAGTTAGCATTTATTCCATGTAATAATAGTGTTGACTTCCTACAGCTGCCATTTTGAGGGATTTCTGCCATTCGCTCTACTACAGATGTCTCCACCTTCTCATATTGTATCTGTTTGTAATAATGGTAGCACATCCTTCATTGACACCTGTTCCCCAGGCCATGTGTACGTTACCTCAGATTAGACTTTAGGGTCAATTTCGTCACATTAATGTGACATTACACTGACAGGGACGACCACTGATAGATGATACTTTGATCTTGGACAGTGCTATGGACCTTGAAGCGAGAGAAGAGAGAAAATCAATCGTTCTTTCTGGCAATCAGCTATAGCTCAGACAGCTAATGCAAAACATAATGACCTTGTTCGGAGATAAGCACAGGAAAGAGAGAAACAGAGAGCGCGAGAGAGAGACAGGATGAGATGAAAGCAGACAGTTACTGACGCTGGTGGCTGCCAAGAGTCGCTCCTATACAACAGGAGTTCAAACTGATTAGGGCCTTCTCTAAAGGTCACCATCCAATTGATTGAAAGTTGAATTTCTTTCGCTGGGCATGCCAACTAACCTTTTACTGTTTTGCTGAGGATGAAAGGAAAAAAAAAATCCTGGTATTTTAACTTTTTTCAAAGAAAAATCACCACTAGGGTAAAAGAAACACAGACGACACACTAAAGATGTTGTAACATAAAGAAACAATGTGTTTTATAGATGCCTAGAAATTATCTCAGGTTCTCCAAAATCAAGTGACTGTTTAAAGTAATGCCAATAAAATATATGCTTCTATATAATATATATATATGAGTAGTTTCAACTCCATCTCATGGCAATTGGTACATATTTTATGAGGTGGCTGATTTTTGCTAAATCGTACGTACTGTATTTAAGAGTTGCCAATTCGTATGAATTAAATGACCTACACCTAACCCCGCCCCTAAACCTAACCGTCAATGGGGTTTGGACTAATCATGTGAAACCGTACAAGTGACGTCATACGAATTTGAACGAATTAGCATAAATTTGCCCCTCATATAAATACTGTACATACAAATTGGTTGTGAGACTCTATTGGTAGTTTTACATATTAGTTTGTCCTATGGTGTGACAGAGGGGAAAAAAAATGTTTGAAAATAAACCTTTCTCATGTTATTTTCAACTCTTTATTGGCAGTTTATTCATATTATTTGTGTGTTCATTTTTTTATACATTTTTGAATGTCACACCATTGGAAACAATAACACATAACATTTACAAAAGTGATTTTATATGCATATAATATTTAAAATAAAATAAAACATGTCAAAATATAGGTGAAATAATGTTCCATTCGCCATTCAGTGCAATATGTTTATGGAAAAGACCTACAGACCTGCACATATAGCCTATCAGTAGATTTGAATTTCAGATCTTCAGCATGGTTCAAAACCTTTTGATTCTTGTATTAAGCCAAATCTGACCAAATAGATTTGGCTTTTGGCGGTACCCGTCGGTGCACCTTGAGTCTTCTGCGTGGCAGAACACGGAGACTAATGGCGACCTTTAGGTGGCCTAACGAAGCGAAGGGAAGAGAATTGCTTCTGTCAGCTTCTCTTTTCCTGCCCACATATACTCACATTAAAACAGAAGGGGACATCTAGACACAATCCTTGAGAGGAAGGGTGAAGAGAAGGGGCTGAGACCTGAATTGAATTTTACTTCTACTTAGAGGAAAGAAGCCGTCTTAATTCACATAGCTGACATTAGACTGACATTTAAATGGTGGCGTTTGTTCTGGTGATGATATAGATGGCATCCCTTGAATGTTAGCAAATGAATAGTTTGTAATCAATCTTATTTTACTTTTTATGTTGTTATTATAGTTTATTTTGAAATTACTGGGCTAGACTTCGAGTTAATAATCAGTTAGAAAATTACTAACCTGTCAGAAATACTTTGCATCACATGCCATCGTTTTCGAATGTGTTTATATTTATCTAGCTGTCATGCTCATTTAATAGCTGTATAATTTCAAGCTTTTATCTGTTAAATAAAAATTAAGAAAAAAGTTTTTGTTTAGTTTTTTTGAAGAAAGAAAGAAAACACTACTGAGTAAATACATTCTGTCATTTGGTTACATTGGTAATTTGGATAAAAATAAACCGACACCATTCTAAAATAATAACACTAACATCTTGCATCTTGCCTGGTTTGAACATAAAACTCTGATTTATCATGCAATTAATTCTCAAAATATAAAAGCCTTGGCCTCTTAAATAGCCCATTTCCCTCTAAAATACATTGAATTATAGAAGTAAAATGGACTGCAAACACTTTTTATATAAATTTAGCACAACAAATTCAGTGTAGCTTTTGTTGTGAGACCTTTATATGAATGTTCATTAATAACCATTACTTGTATAGTCTTTTGGAAAGTCCTCTCACAAAATAAATCAATGATAAACAATTGAATTCTGTTATTGTTCATGAATAGAAGTGCGTTTTCATTAAACCTGCAGTGCCACACTTCACTTTGCACAGTTAGCGATGGGATCATCCAGCGTGAGTGTATCCATGCATGTAGCCTAATTCACCCCTCATTCTTTCCTCACTTCTTCTTTCATACCCGCTGGTAATGTGAGAAAAACGACAGCTTGGGGTCTGATAAAATTGACCTTGATGTTAATGAGGTTCCTTCAGATAGAGAGCGGTCTGTAAAACTCACACACACATAAGCACACGCGGAGCTGACATCATTGCCCTGTCAACGCCACCCCACTTACCTCTGTCAGTCTCAAGAACACGTCGCAGCCCACACTTGTCACACTCATTAGTCCAAGCGAAGAGATTTACAACCCCCTTGATGTATCCCACAATCCCCGGCTCACATCTGCTCCATTTGATCTGTCAGTATAAGCCTCTCTCCGACATACTTTTTCCATGGCTGTTCAAGGCACACTTGAGAAAACATCATCTGAAAACAAATTCACTGTCATCTATAGACCGTGGGTCAAATATCATCAGACGCTCTCGGCCGCTTTAATTCAAGATGGTTTCCAATAGAACTGTCATCCAGCATTGGCATTCAAAAGAGGCCATTCTTGTGTTTGAAGTTATAGAAAATCAAGCTGTCGTTTAGAGCTTCTTGCAAACAGTGTCGTCTGTTTTTTGTCTGCTATGATCAGCGTTCGGCAAGCTACTGGAAAATGAATGGTACCAAAAATTAGCTAAGCTACATTCAAAGTTATCTTTCAGAGAAAGTCGTAGCAACATAGTAAAAGTACGCTCTTAAAAATAAAAGTTCTAAAATGGGGTTTTCATAGTGACGCCATAGAAGAACCATTTTGGTTTCCTCAAAGAATTTAAAAGAAAAATCTTAGTGTGAAGAACACTTCAATAATCCGGAGAACCTTTTCCACATTAAATATTGATGTTAAGGTTCTTTATGGCATCACAGATGCCAGTAAACTTAAGGTGTTAGACTGCAGTGGCATCAAAAGTGTTGCTGTTTGGCAAAGATAAGGATTTTTAAGAGCATTATCATATATACTGTAATATACGATCAGGTGTGGAATTTCACACCAAAGATGATCAATCGGTTTAACATTTTACCAGCAACATTGGCTCAGAAGGATCTTTGATGTTTCCTATCGTGACCACATCACCAACAAAGGTATAACTCAAGACTCTCGAATCTTTGTCCACATCTTACGAATGTTTGAGCACCATTATCCAACAAAACTCATTTTGATGGTTACCTCCCTGCGGGAAAAGGAAAGCAAGGACAGCATCAAAAGACAAACACTTGAAGGGTTTAGTTCACCCAAAAATGAAAATTCTGTCAATAATTCCTCACCCTCATGTCATTCCAAACCTGTACGACCTACATTCATCTTATTCCATCAAAAATATCCTATTTTGTGTTCCGGAGATGAACAAAGGTCTTACGGGTTTGGACTGATTGATTATTCCAGTTTGCAAATAGTCCAGAGTTGCGAACTGTTTTGCTAACCTGTTTTACTGATTCACTTACACTCGATTGGTAAAATAGTTTTTAGTAGTGTCATTGCTAGTATAAAATTGCTTTGTTATAAAAACGTAGCTTAATTTATATTTAAAAGACATTTGCTAAATCACTATTAAATAACGTAGTTAAGCTACATTCAATGCTACTGGCCATAATAATAGTGCAAAATTGGTACAATTATGCTGATAAGATGTTTCTGTTAAACCTGAGTTTCACTTACAACCCAGAGGACAGAAACATTTTAATGTCAAAGAACATTCAGTGAATGCCCTAAAGATAGAAAATCCTGTTTTAGGTATAGATGAATTATCATGTCTACAGTCTACACTGAATTTGTTTGGTTGTAAACTCAAGCTCAGTGATTTAGATCTGTCGGTTTATTTGTGTTATTGTATTTTATGGTTTCTGGTTTTGATCGGCAGTTAGTTATTTAAGAATCTTAACCTGTCAATAACATGTTTTAGTTATATTAATATGCAGTGACAGCTGCAAGTGAGTTTCCACAAGAAAACATAGGGGAACTTGTTGAAAATTTTTGCAGTTCTGTAACGCTAGAGTTTTAAAAAAAGTTGTATTTTTTTGCAGATTGTTAATTGTTCTCCATTGTGACATTCTATTAAAAATAGAATTTTTATTTGTGGTATGAAAAATGTGCAAATGTTCTGAAATGACAAAAGTGCAGTTTTAGAGAAATGTGCTTAATTCTCATGCAAATGGAATGCAAAAAAAATCTAATTGTTCTAAAACAGGCTTAATTTTATATATATATATATATATGTATACAACCATTTTCTTTTGATATTGGGGGGTAAATTGTACGCTGAGCATGTATCACAGTGTAGTCATTAAAACAAAGTTCAAGCATCTGTTGTGGATCGCTACACCTTCATGCGCTAACCCTTACAAATCAAATATATCACGGTCTAGACAGACTTAGTGTAACACACACAACTGAACTTCCATGTCTGACATTTTGCCTCCTGACCGTAACATCCAAGATGGCTTCAGAAGGAGCCTAGAGCGTTGGTGCACCCAGAGAGCATTACCTGCAATTTTCAGGACAGAACAAGTCAAGTGTGTAAAGTTCAACAGAAACATCATAGAAAATGAACCCAGCCGATGACATTTTAATCAGAACGGTCCCGCCATATAAAAATAACATTGCTGACAGAGCTGCGTAATTTATTTCTTGTAGTGTTTGTATTGGTCTACACATTCGCTGCGCTGCTCATTGTTACACTGACGACAAATTTATATTTTCTTGTTCAGCTGAAGGTCAGGGGAAGCATATTTGGTGAAAGTCACCATAAGTCAAACTGGTGGATGTCGCATCATGATGATTAAGCAATTAATCGTATTTCAGGAGGAAGCACGCACGAACGATCGCAGCTGCCACCAATCTTCTATT
>JAUCMT010000059.1:5572888-5592516 GCA_032357475.1 Enteromius thamalakanensis
AGACAGATAGACAGATAGACAGATAGATAGATAGATAGATAGATAGATAGATAGATAGATAGATAGATAGATAGATTCTAAATTAATATTATATAAAAGTTATACAAAACATTTATATTTGATTAAATATAATATTACATTTAAATGATTTACTATACATTTATTCCATAATATAAAGCATTATTATTATTATTGTATGTAAAAATATGTATATAGATTTTCTATATTATTTAGAAAAAAAACTTAATAATGGTCATTTAATATTTAATATAATTATTGGTAACATTTACAGTATTAGTTACATGTATCCTAGAGAAGGAAACTATTATTGCATCCCTAACCTTCCTAAATTCAGGTCTATTTTGTAGTTTTCTTCTGCACACTTACACAGGAAGAGACCTTTCTTAACCCCCTAAGCTGTTTTAGTCCAGTTAGCATCAGGACTCCAGTCCCTGCTGTCCTATTAACGTCTGCTGATCCTTCTTTTTTGTAATCAGTGGATACTTCCAGATGTGGATCTGACAGTAAATATCGCTTGCTCCTCACCTCTTGGCTGATGGGAATACATTTTTGTATTCAATTACAGCAAATGACTTGAGTGGATCGATGCCTGCTCCCTGTTGAAAAGAGCATTCTTTACTGACTGCATGTTCATACAACACACCAGGCATCTGAATGACTGTTTGTGTGCTCTCCTCTCTCGGGGGGAAGATTACAGCTCGTATCATTTTGACGTGAAACGGTTTGATGAGGGGGCAATGGATCAATAGGCTTTGGGTGCCTAAACGGATCAAAATGGACTAAATGTTCCCATTTGTATCCTGCAGACAATGGCTCTGCATCCACCTTGGAGGAGCACAGCATTGATCCAATAAAGCAAAGCCAAAACGGACTCACTAATTTTATTTCATTCACATGAGGGATCTGTAATCTCGGTTGTAGGTTCTGAAGGGGTTGAGCAAGATGGTAGAGGTCAACTTAAGTCATGCTGACAAATTGCACTATTATGAGCCAGAGAGGACAGAGGTTGAGAATTCAATCAGGACCTTTTGAAAGTAATGGTGTCATTATAGTCAAAAATATTTGGTCCCTATAAGATCATAGTATGAATTAGTGTGCAACGGAAAATGGATGTTTGCTATGCTGTTTATACAGTGATAGGTATATTTGAGCAGCTATCGTGAGCTACTTTACATTTACACATGAGAGCGGTGAGGAAACACGGAGTACTGTGAAAAAATTAAGCAGGACAAAGAACTTATTAAAGTCAATGTTTGCGCTCCATGTTATTTGTTTAATTTAATGTGTTTCTGAGTGAAACAGGATGTAAAAACTGTAAAACATGACTTTTGTTTGTTGAAAATATATAGGATTGTGCAAAATGGGTTTCATGTGCTATAATTAAGTAAATTTGCTCCAACAAAATGCTAAATAGTTATTAAGTTTTATTTTTGTACTTTTATTTTTTATATATTGCATTTATTTGGCTGTTGGTTACCATTAGTGACATTGCAGAATACAGTTCAAATGTATCTCATCAAATTAGTTTGTTTTTATTTATATATATATTTTTTTCCCCTCCAGTGCTTTAAGAGGTTGTGAATTTGTTTTTGCACAGATGTCAGACTCGTCAATCATTTGTTAGAAATATTTTTGCATTTTAGGTTGCCAGTAACTGACATTCCCAGAATTCCCTGTATTGCATTTCAAATTTTGTTTGAATTTCATGTATTTTTCTTTGAAATAACTATGTTTCTTCTTAGTTTTTTCTTATTAGTTACATTTATTAGGGTTGTATGTTACATTTAATGTTGTTAAATGAATGTTTATTGCATATTTCAGTTTAAATCTCACAATGAGTTTAAAACGCTGACAATGGAGCGTTTAGTGTTTTTGTGCATGACTTCTATATATGTTCGTAGTTAAATGCTGCCTGTAAAGAGTATTAGTTAATCATGTGACATTCTTCTCACCACCTGCATTTGGTGCTTATAAGTGAATTTCAAAGGTACAAAACAAATTCCAGTTCTTTAAAGGGGTCATACAGTGGTACATGCACTTTTTCAAGCTGATTGGACTGAAATGTGTGTGTTGGGAGTGTGTGTACACAACCACCCTACAATGATAAATATCCACAGGTAGTTTTCTTTTGATTTAATAAAAATAAGTTTTGCCCCTTCTGAAATCAAGCCATTCTCGTTGACGTCACAACGACAGAGGCCACACCCACAATAGATGATTGACAGCAGCGCGTCACACAGACTGAACTGGTGTCTTACCTCAGACCCGCCCTAAGTGAGCCTTCATCACACCGAGACACAGCAAGCAAGACTTCTAAGAGATTGAGGTATGTTGTTGTTGAATGTATTATCGAACAGAGCAGTAGTGATTTACTCCCGACATCTGAGTGACTGAAGACAAGAAGATTAACGTTACGTTTGGTTCTGAAGGGAAACGCCCCCATGATGAACCGGAATGCGTTTATGTTTCCGACAATCATTAATGATCCAGCCTCACCTACAGAAACAGTGAGTATAATGTCTTTTAATGAATCTTTGCAAATCATCTTTCCTAATAATGTGCTAATTAGCAAGTTTCACTATGAATATGAAAAAGATCTAAAAAAGATCATCTGAGAGCGTCCGGAAAAGAGGGGCGGAGTCAGCGGAGCTCGTGAAGATTTAAAGGGGAAGTACACGGAACAGAGTGATTTCGAAAGAGCTGTTTATGACAGGGTAAAATTTGCGTTTTTAAAACTATCTTTGAGAAAATTTAAAACAAACTATATTACAAACTTAACATTAAGACTCTATATAATCATATTAGCTTGTGGAAAACTGGGTTTGTATGACCCCTTTAACATTCTGTATGTTAACATTCTATCAGTTAATGAAACTACGGTATTTAACCGTAAAACCAAAAATGTTATTAACATATTATTTAAAAGTCGAATTCCAGCAACCAGTGTTGCCAACTATTTCCAATGGAAAGTAGCTAAATTTGCACTAATTTGCATTTCAATAACGTCATCACGTAATACATTACATCCAGATGCACAATACTTCATGTGATGACATCATTGCGTAATCGCAACTCAAAACTACATCTTTATGTAGTATACAAAATATTTAATGTTTTCTCAAATTGTCTGGCCATCTCAGCAAAAACATTATTTGAAATATGTACATTTAGATTTGTTTGAAAAATATAGTTGACTATTTGTAAAAGTAATACAAACACTTTTTGATAAGAATTTTTTAAATATATTTCAATATAAGACAGACAAAGAACAGTTACATTCTTTGAAAACAATCACAGCGTTGTGTAACGGTTACTTACTCTTTTCAACTTGTGAAATTAACACATCTGTGAAAGTGACAATTATAGCACTATTGGAATTTATTGCTACCTAAATTACCAACAATTATACATGTTGACAAATATCAGTAAATTAGCAGTTATTTAAAACAATTTGAGCTAGAAATTTAACTTGAATGTGATATGTGTGTGTTGAAAATTGCTAAAAGTAGGCAAATAAATGTTAAAAATGAATAAATAAATTTGTTGCTAGGTGCTATTTGAAAACAATGTTGCCAGGGTAGTATGAAAAATTGCTAAATCTAACAACAAAATTGCTAAGTTGGCAACACTGCCAGCAGATTTTACAGATGTGTTGTACAATGTACAGTATGAATGACAGCAACACTTCACCTTTATCATATAAACCATTTTTAATTCATTTTGCCAGATTACAGTGTGCATGCAAGCTTTGTGTCCATGTCCATATTTCTTGAGTTTTAGTCTGTTTGTTTGTGTTTTCTGTCTCTGTGGCTTTGAGCAGTGGAGTGATTGAAACGCTGCTCTATAGTTTCTGCTGGTTTGTGAGGCCTGTCCGTGCTCTAAGCCATCTTGAAGTTGCAGACACCACAGGAATGTAAAACAGCTCCTCCTCTCAGTGAGGTGTGTGTGTATTTGTAGGCAGGATGAGGTGGTGGCATTGATGGAGCGAGACGTGCGCATGTGCGCGTTTGTGCATTTCACAGTCGCCCTGACCGCACTGTCTTTCCGTGTAGAGAAAATGGCAATTCTTGCGCTCTCACTGCACCACTTTTCTTCATTTGACTCTGATTAGCTTTGATAATGTATCTGTGCCATTACCCAGCTAATAAAAGTGAGGAGGGCGGCCAAGGGGACAGGGGTAATGGGGTCTGAGCTCCGTGACTTGAGAAAACACACTGACGAGCTCTCCCGAGGAGCGCTTGAATCACAAGTGACGCATGGGGCGCCTTGTCTCAGTTTGGCTAAATGTAACAATCCTTTAGTCACTGTTACCGACCTGGACAGCTCACAGCAGGTTGGAGAGAGCCGGACCATCTCAATGGGTCTATATGTCAAGGCTGATGGGGGACTGCGGTTTGAGCCTTGAATTTTCCCTTCAGGACTAAATGGAGTTCATAATGTCGAGCCTGAAAAGTCTTTAGCTTTTTCCTTTAACAAACAGAGTTGTCAAACATATAGTGCTGCGCCTTCAATCTGAAGTATGAATACAGTTTCAGTTCTGTTGTTACGTACAGGCTTTTGGTGCACTTACAGTTGAGAATGTGATAAAACTCATTTCCGACGTGAAGCCAATTTCCACTTTTTGGTTTGCTGTTGCTATAAAACGAGGTAAAAATGCAAAAAGCTCCAAATAGTAATGTAGAAATAGCTCCTGGGTTTCAAATCATAGTTTTGAAAACCTTATACTTTGTAGATACAATATAGAAAGGTTGCAACAGGAGCATTTTTTGAAGTATTATGTTGTAAAAGAGGAAAATTATAATGTTACTAGAATTTTTCTATACGTATATTTAATCATCGCTCCCAAATCAAAGCCATAAAAAGTAGTAGTTTCTTAAAAAAAATGGGGCTGCTGTCCAACACTGACGCTTACAACACATTGAAACTTTAAGACTTTCAAAACCTCAAACTTTGTGCTTTCTTGTCTTTTCTTACAAATAAAAGTGGCAAAAATGCCCCAAAATTGCAGTTTGGCTTTGTAGCATCTTCAAAGATACCCCTGAATGAGCCATATCAGTATCTGAGGACAACAGCAAAAAAGTCCATTTGTCCCATGATATGGCCACAGGAAGTGATGCGTTACTACTTTTCTTCAATCCCCCACTCCTTCTCATTTCTCTTTCTTTGTGTTAATCCCTGAGTGTGGTGAGCGAGCGAGCAGCAGGCTAAAACCACGGCTCTAAATGAGGCTCAGAGAGATTCAGAAGGGCCGCTGACAGCTTTATAAATGGCTTTCCCACTTGATATATGTTCACCCAACTCTGGTCCAATTTCATTTAACTATTGTTTTCTTACTGTTGCTTCAGTCCATTTCAACAATTGTTGCTTTTTTGTCTACGCAAACATGTATTTTGCATAAAGCCACAGCAGGCTTACGAAGATGATAGAGCAGCAAAGTTTATAGGCTTTTTAATTCATTCTGTAAAGAAGTAGCAATTATGTCCACATACAACAACATACATAAAATATATATAAATCATATATAATATACATCTGTTTAAATTCTAAATTAGGACACAAGTTTAAATATGTAAAAAATTGGGGTTTAAATCTTCTACCCCATCTCAGAATATCCACATTTTCATTTTATGAATTAGCTTCCAGTGATTTTTAACACTTGTCTGAAAATTAAACTTGCAAACTTGAATTTGCTTGAAAAGAAAAATCACCCTCCAAATGCAAAAAGCTCCCTTTTCTTAGAATGACTCTGAAATGTTATTTTACAAACCACACAGAGAGACTAACCCTTACTAAATGTCACCGAGCACCATGAGAACAAACCCCAAAATGTAACATTTCAAGTGGAGGTCATTGTTTCCAGCCAAGCACGCTGTGGAAGTCGAGCATGAAGCTGAAATGTGTGGAGTGTCTCTGTCCCACTAATTCTCTCTTTAATTAAAGCAGGCAAAGGCGAGGGCTCTCACAGCCGCCTGATCTCTGAAGTGTTTTTGTGTCTGCACCAATTACACCTTCCTTCTTAACGCCACATGAATGGCGTTTTGATTGGAGGGTAAAGCCCCAGTATTAATGCCGGTGTTTCATATTGCCCTTTTTAGAGGCCTTTTGCCATTTGTGCCGGCAGAGTGCATTTCTTTTCCCCTTTCATTCCCATCAGAGAAAAGATGACGTTGAGTGACTGGCCCAATCTGTTCCCACTTGTGAAACACAGAGAGTGCCATGTCTTCTTTTTTCCGCCTTTATTTTGAAGTCTGTTCTCATTTCAATTTTGTCCCCCCTCACCCTCGAAACTCGAAATCCACTGCAATGCGTTAGCCAATATGTGTTAGTTGTCTCAAGTTCTTGTGCCTTGGCGTTGCTTTGACAATTGCAAATTTAAAGTTCACAACTGACTGCCTTTTGCATCTGCTCCTCGAAGGCCGTGGCCTGCTTGATGCCGGGAAGGCTGTGAGAATTTTAATTCCTTCGATGTGCTTCGAGAGCCTCACTCTCAGACTCTTGTGGGGTGGGAGGGGAGGGGAGTGTGGGGTGGCGAGATCAATTGCAATAAAACCTCACCTCAAAAAGGTGCCGTCGAAGACTATCTTGGGAATCCCGAAGTGACGTGATGCCTCGACCAGAGGAAGGTGAGCGTGACCGTCGTCTGCGGGTTATAAATACTTTCACCTCAACAGTCAATAATGACATCTCAGAGGTCCCCAGAGCTGTTGCTGTCCAATAACTCAACACGGTGCGCATGTCAGTCAGTAGGACAACCTGAGAAAACAATAAATCACTTTAGGTGAAGTTATAGCACGACATGCCTTTTATTTATTAACTTATTTTAGCTTCAGAAGATGATTTACCAATTAATTTATATTTCATTTATATTCCATTGTCTCATAAAATTCCAAAATAAGGCTGGAATTATGAGATTTTCAGGGTTGTTTTCAGTTGTTTGGCTTAATGTAATGGTTTGCATGCAAATGTAATTTTTACTAAACCCTAATACTAAACCTACTCACCTCTGAACAATATAAACACACACACGGGCTACTGCAGTCATGGGTAATAATTGCACAAACTAATCATAAACAAGAAGTATAAATACATTACAAACAAGTTGTCACATACCAAGTCTTCTGGACCCATACAAAGTCTTTATGTGAAGAAGAGAGTAAAACAATCACTAAAAATGATCCTACTCACATCTCATTCAGAAAACATACTCCTGTCCCTGTTACGTGCTCATAAATGTGTAAATAAAATAATTTAAATAAAACAGTTTTGACTGTTTACATTGAAAACTCACAACCCTACATATGCAATAATGCCATTGTTTTTACCCAATATATATTTTAATTATGACGATAACATTTTTAATTGCATATTGATGTTAAGGGTTTCTAATTTAAAACAACGGAGGACCCTTCACTTCAAAAAGTGACTGCAATAAAAGTGACTGTGTTGCAATAAATGTTTGTTTGAAGGGCCAATTACTAGACGAGCAAACATGGGTTTATGAAGGTGCAAAGAGGCTGACAGGCAGCACATTGTCCGATGACTTTGAGTACAGCCTGAACCATCATGCTGGCCAGATAAGGAGAGCTTATGGGCTCCAAAACAATGAGACGTGAAGCCAGTCATCACTAATGGTTAGACAGCCAAATCAATGCCCAGAAGCTCTTATTGAATACAGTACAATACTGCAACGTTTGTTGCAGCAAAATTGTTTGGCTGCACACTATCTTTAGTTCAGCTGCAATGATGGAGCACCATTAATCTGTTTTTGTGCCTCTCCTCCTCTCTCGTTCTCTCTCTTTCCATCTCCTTCTTATCCTCCTTATCTTGGTGACTGTGCAACAACTAATCCCGAGGGATTTGAACCTAATGAATCTCATTGATTTGTTCTAGAGGGATGAGGAACAAGATGGAATGGGGTGTTTTGACACAAAAAATTAGATTCACCCTCAAGTGTCTTTTGGGCTCGGTAAGCTTAAGAGGTGAGAGAGAAATTTGGACGTCAGGTTTATAATTAGATTTTCCTCTCATGAACTCACGGCTAAGTCTTTTGCCGCCATTCTGTAACCTCAACACTGCAAAACTGCAATATCCTTTTGGTTTCCTGCTTTCAGTGGATGGGGGAGGAACAGGAATCCATTTCACGTAAATCAACGTTTTACATTGAACCCCAGAGGCACAATTTTTTACATTAAACCAGTGAACCAGTGAGTCAGTGAACAAATTACTTTAGAGGTGTTTGTGGAATTTCGTAGCGAAAAAACCTATGTTCTGTGTATAATTTTTTTTATATATTAGGCTTTGGAAATTTGTGATTTGACGAATCACAGGAAGAATAGCATCCTATTGGGAAGTAGCATGGATATATTAACAGTACAGTATATGGGTTGTCATAAGTAAAGATCATGTTCCATGACAATATTTTATAAATTTCATACTAAATTCCATACGTAATTTTATATTAAAAATGATTTTGATTGGTTATATGATAGCAAAATGTTTTATTTGTATTGCTTTAAATGGGATTTTCTCACTGTTTCAGATTTTTGCACCCTCAGATTCCAGATCAGTTCAAATAGTTTTATCTCAGCCTAATATTTTTTGATCCTAACAAACCACACATCAATGGTAAGCTGATGTATTTAGCTTTTAGATTATGTATACCCTTATGACTGGTTTTGTAGTCTATATATATGTATATATCATTTTGGCTCCCCCTTCTTTTTTAAACCTATAACAACCATCTCACTGAGTAAATCAACCTTTGTGGCAAAGTTATATATTTGATTAATTTTTCAATTCCCACTCCATTGGTAGCAGATTGTTTGGGACTCCTCCTTTTAATTAGCTTCCCTCTAGCACCGGGGCACAATGTTTCAATTAGACACTTAATGAAATTCAATGATCATAAAATACAATTACCACCATGGTGCAGCTCTTCATTGAAACCAATTACGGTAGTGGTAACAAGTGAGAAGAAGTTCTTTCATCATGGACAAGAAGCAGACAGGAAGAAAGGCGTCTGGGGATGTGTGCTTCCCTTTTTGTGTTAGCAGTGTTGGCACTAGCATAGGAAGAGTAAAACGCTGGGAGCCCCGGCGTGGTGCTTGACCCTCTTGAGATGAGCAATTATGGGTGATTTGCCAGTTGGTGAGGTGATAACTAGATGTGCGCTTCTGTGTGTGCTTTCCCCACAGAAACAAGCACTCATTTATCTTGAGACGTGAAAAATTCACTCCACACTCCATGCCTTAAAAATGTGTTAGAGTAGTTTCTTTGTAACTTTTTGCCATTTTAATACTCCCTCTGCCATTGGTCAAGCTTAACAGTTAGCCACGCCCCAAAACTAACGCCATTCATTGAGCAAATGTTGCTATGCTGAGCTGGTCGGATTGTTTAAACAAACAGTTTCATGTTTTGACACCACCTCAGAGCCACAGTGTTTGCACTTTTTTTGGGAAGGTAAATCAACCTACATAAAGTGTTGGCTTATTTGTAATTGACTAAAGTTTAACTTGGAAAGGAGAAAGTATTTTAACATTTAAAAAATTTACACACTTCAGCTTTAAGTAGTCAGAAGCCTGACAGGTGCCAAAGGGAACTGTTATCAAGTCAAATTATTGTTCTAGTTTATGACAGAGACAAATGGATACTGTCAAAGCACATTTTAAAGAACGGGTGATGATTTTTATATATTACAATCTGCAAATGCATATTAGAGGACTTTGTAGTACCTGTAGAGTAGCGTAGCACTCTATCAATTCGACAGTAATATCAAATGTCAAATGCAAATGATGAAACGTTATTCATGCCTTGAAAAGTTTCAGGTGTGGGAGGTAGAAACTTCTGAGCGTCGATGCCTGCAGCCATTTAAGGGACGATCGAATCACTCACCAGCAATGCTTGGCATGTGCAGGGATTTCAGCCCGACGCAGACCGACCGCTGCGGAAAATTGGCCAGTGACCCCCGAGATGGGTCAGTCCCAATTCACAGATGGCAAATTGTGTGGAAGGCATTGATTAATGGGAAAGACACAACTCGTTATAGTCGGCGGTGTCATCCTCGCTCCCTGAGTAACCCGGGCCCACACCCTCTCATTCCCCTCCCTCGCCTTTCATCAAGCAAGTGGATGAAATAACAATCTAACAATTGATCTCACCCCCTGCAATTAATGGCCTTCTCGTTGGTGTAATTTGCAGAAGAGAATAAACAGCAATGTAACTGAGACCCGGCAAATGGAAGTGGGAGATACATGTGTGCATTTGCCATTTAGCATATGAGGTACTTTAAGTTGATTGTCATTTAATGGTAATTGGGGGTCTACGTATATCAGAACAGTGAGATGACTAATAATAAAAATAAAAGGATGCAGCTATGTTTGTAAGAATACAATGGTAGTAAGACAGTATAGAAATCTGTGACATATTTAAAATCGGATATATTGTACACCCATGTTAGTGATTTTTACTATATATACACACTATAACTTTATCCATATACATACTGTAATGATGGAGATGGGGCATGCGGATTGAAATGCAAGCTTTTTTTTTTGCAAAACCGTGGTCAAAACAGGCAGGGTCAAAAACAGTGGCAAACAGGTATGACGGAAGCAGAGCACAAGGAAATCCCAGTAGGCTAGCAGGGTCCATCGAGGAGCAAACAGAATCAAAAGGGGCAAGCCGGAGCAGTAAATCCAATATCAGGGTGGAGGTCGGTACACAGTGAAACCACACAGAAAACAAGACAGAACAATAACTAGAGTAAATGTTTCGTAGGACTCAGCAGCTAGGCTACAAGCACAGACCGTTTTTAAAGGTGAGACAACAAGTTAACAAGGGGGAGGAGCCAAAGAATTGTCATGGTAACTAATGGGAGCTGAGGGACAGGTGAGCACAGAGACAATGCGTAACAAACATTTCACAGTAACTTACACCAGTAACTTAGTCCTTACATCAAGACAGAGAAACACAGACAGGGGTAGCACTACTACTAGAGGGGTGCAGTGCCCTCTGATGGCTTTTGAGTGCATTCCAGCTGGTCATTATGACATAGCCCCCCTCCTAGGGAGTGGATTCCAGAAGCTCCTAATTGGAAACAAGGTAGAGTCCAGGAGGGAGGCAGAGCAGCAGCAAAATGGGGCAAAGATGGAGGGCCAGGTCCATGTAGGGGAACAGGAAAGAGCAGTGGTTGGCCTGGTCCATGGAGGAGACCTCCGGGGTGGCGCTAAAAGTGGAGGCGTCCTCCAGGCTGGAACAGACGAGGCAAGACCGGCATAACTGCAACAGAGAACACTAGGAGGTGAACAGCGGCCTCCGATGAGGCTTTATCAGTGGCAGGACGAGAGTTCATAGATGGACTCTATAGTTGTGACAGGGTAGGATGAGAGTGCATTGATGGCCTTCATTGCTGAGTTGACACAGGGAAACAGTTCATAGATGGACTCCTTAGCCGAGGCAGGACGGGGCAAGAATTCACAGGTGGCACTCAGAGCCCGGACAGGACAGGACGAGGTTTCACATGGCCGTGGTTGGGCCAGATGAAGATTCAAAGGCGGCTTCCATAGCCAAAGCAAGACAGGGTGAGAGTTCATTGAAGGCCTCCTTAGCTGAGGCAAGACAGGGCAAGAGCTCATGGGCAGCTTTTATTGGCGGTGGCAGGGCAGGACGAGGGTTCTGCAGCCTCCATGGCAGTGACCAGGCATGACAAGAAGTCATGGGATGCTTTCATAGCCATAGTAGGGTGAGGCGAGGGATCAAAAACGGCCCTTCTGGCCATGGCAGGGCAGCTTCTACAGCTAGTGGCAGAACCTCTGAAGGATCTACGGCAAAAGCCAACACCTCTGGAAGTAGTGCAGCCGCTGGCGGAACCTCCGGAAGATCTATGGCACAAACCGTCACCTCTAGCGGTTCCAGGACAGATTTATGGACAGGTAAAGTCTCGGGTGCAGACTCATAGGTAGATTACACATACACTCACATAAAGTGCTATGCTGTATGCCTAAACAACTGGTAAATGTTAACTTTATTATTGGCCAACTCTATTCTGATATATGCAACTGTAAAGCATGAAGCTATTAAGATATTATAAGCACTGACATGTTTTTTTTTTCGTTAGTTTTTTTAGGGGCATGACAGTGGTTTAATTTTAAATATACACTAAACTGAGCTACCTTTGGCAATAATTAGCCATGTAACTTATTGAAATACTACAGGTATATAATTTTTTTTTTATAAATCCTTGACTATTTCTTTAAAAAAGATTTTTTTTAGTTATTTCAGTTATTTTAGTTAGTTGGGAAATATTTCTACCCAATCTCATGAAGGTGCATATTGTATAAATAGTACACCAAATGGAATACGCAAAAATAGACTTTGGCGTGTTTATGCTATGTGATGGGTAGGATTAGGGTTGTGGGGTAGATGTGTATCATATACAGGTGAAGATTTCCTACATGAAACTGCATGCCAAACACCTGCAAACACCTGTACGCCAATGTAGGCATTTTCATGAGACCAAGCTGAATATTTAGTTAAATGCAACTATTTATCATTGTTTTGTTTTTGTTGTTTGTTGGGGTTTTTGTTGTTGTTGTTGTTAAAGAAACTGGAGTGTGTTTTTTAATTAGATTAGATTAGAATTTGAATTTATCTTTTTTTTTTTTTTTTAGTCATAGAGACTGCTCCAGTATAATTACAAAACATTATATTTTCTGATAGTGGTATGTTTTCCTGAAATGGCAGTAATGAAACTAAGTAAAATTGCTTTGTTTTTCAACAGGTTTTCTGAGCACTCCACTGTTTATTATTGGCAGGAGAAGCAGATGGCCCACAAACTCACTCCACTGGTAATCAAAGAAACGGTTGAAAGTTTTATAGCACCACAGTATATTTTAAGCTGAGGGGAAACTATTTAAAGAAAATAAATGACAAATCTCACCTCTCAAGGTAAAAATTGACATGGAAGAGAATTTTTTTTATAGCATTAAGGTTGATAGAATTAAAGTTAAACCACTGATATCCCATCTACTATTATAATGTTGTCCTTAAAGTGAAGTGACTTGTGGCCAAGTATGGTGACCCACACACTGGTTGGGGGATCGATGCCTTGCTTAAGGGTCTTACCTCAGTTGTGGTATTGGAGGTTGAGAGAGTGCTGTATATTCACTCCCACCACCTACAACTGCCGCTTGACCTGGGACTCGAACCTGTGACCTTTGGTATCAAACTCCCTATCCCTATGACTATAACTAACCCTTTAAAAAACACTTCAATTATTTTTTTGTTAGTAGGTTGCAACTACTTTTAAAAATGAGGAGTAGCTTGAAAAGTTTTGAAGTTTCTTAATTCCTCAAGACTATTAGAAATATAGAGACATTGATGGCTGTGACACAGGTAACAGAAGAACAGATGAAAAGATACATATCCACGGACCAAAAATATCTTTCAGTCTTCTGAAACTCATCCACACGCTCAAGGAATCGACTTATATTAATCATCATCCAAACTTCTTTCCAGTAACGTCTAGTCCAGTGTCCCCTAGAAAGAGTCATTTTTCTACCTTTTAAAGTGCATGTTTTTTGGGTTTTTTTAAAGACTGACTGATGGCAAATTGCCCTGACTGACTCATAAAAGGAGCAGGGAGGTCGTTGGTATTGAAGAAATATCATGTTTGATCCAGAAATGTTTTTCATGTCTAGGAAGAAGATGACATATGGCTCTGACTCACTCACCTGTAAGAAGGCCTCTTCCATAGCTGTCTAGAAAGACTGGGACAACAGAGAACGCAATAACAATGACTTATGAACAAACATGACAAACTACAGCTCTCTTTTGCAGTTCTTTGGTAATCAGAAAGGCTCTTGAGCTGAAAAATGAAAATTGTGTCATTATTTACTCTGTCATGTCATTCCAAAATCACAAATTATGTGTTCTCCTTTTGTGTTCCACAGACAGGCACATACAGATCTGGAACATCATGAGGGTGAGTAAATCGCGACAAGTTATATTTTTGGGTATTATTTCTTAAAAGAATCACAAAACAGTTGGAACAAATGATACATTGATACACAGTTTTTTCATTGCTGCAGATCTCCTTGAGCTGACGGTTTTGAATTTGCATATATTGAGTGGGCATCTAATCTAGTGAAAGCAGGTGTAATGTAAGAAAGAGCTTGGCATGCTGTCACCTTCACTTCCATGTCGGGTTTTATCGAGGAGGGCGGAATTTGATTGACGCTGTACTGCACCTTCACACATTGCTCTGACGAAGAATACTGCTGCTCTTCACTCATATCGCCTACACAGATAAAGAACAAAAAAGCCTGACTGAAACAAGGTGAATGACGTCTCATTTCGGTGACAATTCAAAGACAGTGAGTAGAACTAAGCTACACATCCTGTAAGTACTTCCAGACAAATAGTACACTGAATCATGCTCTTAAAATAATACTAATCCAGTTGAAGCTGTTATTTATTTTTTTTTGTCAAAAACAATTCTAGACCACTTAAAGTTGTAATGTAATAGAAGTAGCAACAGATTATTTATTTTCTATTGTGACATATGAAAAACAAAAATAATGTAAGACAGGGTTTTGGTGCAATCGATCACTTATTAAATGAATGCACTGCAAAAAAAAAAAAAAAAATTACAATATTTATATATGCATATAAATGTGTAACAATACACGTATTCGCATTGAACCGTTCGGTACGAGAAAAAAGAGAGTTAAAATAAAATGTTTTCAGTGCTACGCTCAACAAGGCAGCCCAAACGTCGTGACAGACTGACTGCCCCTCCCACCCCCAAACAGATGAAAACCAGAAACACGCACATTACAAACTATCCCCGTGGCATTCAGGTAGGCATCTCCAACAGATTCGAACAGTGCAAAACAACCGATCGGTAACAGCGATCTGTACATTTACAGCCACGCATTTCAATGCGAAATTTAAGAAAATGCTAAATGTTATTGAGCCCTCCTAGCAAAGAACAGAAAGATTGTAACCTTTTTTAGCTGAAGCACTACAGCGGCCCATGTGTTGAATTGAAAAACAAAATTGCTATTTTCTTTCTATTAGTTTACAGCTACTACAATATTACATTTTATTTTTTTAAGGAGCATTTGGTTTTGGTTATAAAGGAGGTTTTTCTGCTAAGATGAAACCCCAGAAGATATGTGAAGTATAGCTCCATTGTTGTTTAAAGTAAAAGTAAAGAAAGCTTTCGATTTACGGGTCGATCGACGTTCCTACTCTCACCCATGGTCATGAGCTTTGGGTTATGACCAAAAAAACGATATCCCAGATGCAGGCGGCCGAAATGAGTTTCCTCCGCCGAGTGGCTGGGCGCTCCCTTAGAGATAGGGTGAGGAGCTCGGTCACTCGGGGGGAGCTCAGAGTAGATCCGTTACTCCTCCACATCGAGAGAGGCCAGCTGAGGTGGCTCGTGCACCTGTTCCGGATGCCTCCTGGGCGCCTCCCTGGGGAGGTCTTCCAGGCATGTCCCACCGGGAGGAGGCCCTGGGGACGACCTAGGACACGCTGGAGAGACTATGTCTCTCGGCTGACCTGGGAACGTCTCGGTGTTCCCCCGGAAGAGCTTGAGGAAGTGTCTGGGGAGAGGGAAGTCTGGGCGTCCCTGCTTAGACTGCTGCTTAAATCTGTGTTGTGACACTTAAGTGCCCTGCTTCAAGTGTATGTCTAGTTGTATGTTTTGTTCTTTTGTTTATTTGAACTGTCCTTTATGTTTTTGACTTGATTTCAGACTACCAGGTGTTCCTGGTGTAACAGTAGTAAATTTTATTTATTTTTTATTAATTTTTTTGTTTCATTTAACCAAACTTCTTTCTTTTGGTTGTCTGATTTAACTTTCTGTATCAAATAATGTGCTTAATTTTGATGCTGCTTTGGGTTACCGGTGGTGAATTAACCTACTAGGTAAAAGTCTTTGTGAGTGTTGTTACTACCTTGTCTTACCTGCTCTTGATGTTAAGAGTTTTTGTACAAAGAAGTGTGGCTTTTTATTTAATCATTGTGTATTTTGTTTGTTGGTTTATTACAGGAGCTGAGGTTCTTGGCAGGCTAGCCTTATTGTGGTGGTGGTTCTTTTTGTTTGTGTGCTGTGCTGCACTTGGAGTGTTTGGTGTGATTTTTATAGTGCACGGTGTGTGTGGAAGTGTGCTCCGGTAAAGACCACGCAAAAGCTCCAGTCAGTGAACCTTGGCTCTTTTGTGGTAATGTTGGTTTTTCTGTTTTTGAAGTAGGCTCTTGGTCCCTTTTTCTCCTAGTGAGTTTTAAAGTCATTGTATCAATAAAATATTAACTTTTGTACACCTGACTCACGTCTCTTGCCTTTTCTTTGAGGGACTTGAACCTGTTTAAAATTAAATCAAGTGGTTTTATATATTTTTTTCCCTGGGTTATTTCCTAGGGTGGAGTAGTCGGATATTTAATTAAAAGCAACTTTAAAATCTCAAACTCCCCTCACTGTCACATTCGGATGAATAATATATAAATTAAGAAAAAGTTTCATTTAGAAAATAGACAGGGTAAAGAACACTTACCCAACAAACCTGTTTTGCCGCAGTTTCAAAGAGAAATGTCCACTGGCTGAAGCTAAAAAACATCTGAAGTTATGTATTGTGATGGTTCAGAATTGAAATATCCAGCTGGATGTGTGTGATATTTTCGTTCAAAAGCATCAGTTTTCAAATATCCCCAACTTTTTGTTGCTGTCCTAAAGAAACAAACTCTCATGTAGTCAAATAATAGAGATGTTTTATGTATTATGTATTCAATTCCACGAATAGCAAGTAAAACATGTAAACCAAAGTCATTAAAAGCTCTTGCCTCATCATACTCCTTGTTACAGCACTAATTTCCCCTCATTTAATTGCAGCATGAACACAGACCCAGAACCACAGAAAAGCATGCTCCACCACTGAACGGCCGTTTAAGCTGTGGTGAACTCTGCACCCAATGTGTTTAAAGCCTCATTATCATATTAGCAGAAAATGGCTAGCAATGACAAAACGGGGCCAGTGTTCTTGGATTAATCGGGACTGGCGCATTATAGTACAAGCGAACAGCTAGGCTTCTCGAAGCTTGTAAAGCAGAGCTAGACATCCTGCTGTGAAGGTGGAGTGCTAACTGTAATCCACTTAAGATGGCTCAACATCATGAACTCCTCAACGCACGCAGAGCCTGTTATTGCAGTTTCTCACGCTTAACTCCCAAAACCCTGCTCTTTTGTTTATGATTGTTTTCACTCACAATGACAATCTTTTTTTAAAGGATATTTTGTCATTTAAATCCTTTTGGCGTGAGTGATATTTCAATTCCCTTATACAAGCTAAATACAAGTTGTCATTGTTTTTACCAATTGCATTAGTCATGCGTCCTAATGCAATCATCACTAAACATTATTAAATATAATTTTATTAATGTACACTTTGGGGTCAGTGAGGTTTTTAAATGTTTTTGTAATTCTCTTTTGTTCTATTTAGCAGAAACTGTGAGGCTTTTCAGCATTCTTGGATTAATAGAATGTTCAAAAGAACAGCATTTATATGAAAAACAAGCCATGAATTTATTTACAAAAGTATTAATTTATTTCTACCGCACTATAAATCACTGTTTGTACACAGACATAAATATTACTTAAAACCGTGCAGCTATAAATTACTTTTTTGAGTAGTCAGTTAGCAAAGCACAAACAACCAATTAGAGTCCCCAAAAACCGCACAGCAACACTTTAACATCCAATCAGAACACTTTAGCCACCACAAAGCAACCATCTGGAAACCACCCAGCACCAGCTTTGTAGTAGATGTGAGAAAGCACCCTTTTTTTAACCCCTAATGCAAAGTCTAGTTATTGATGCGTTTTTTTTAACCATCTCACTTAAGATTGTAGTATTTATTTGTAATCTACTCTTCAACATACTTATTTATGAACACATTAATGCATCGTGGGATATTTTAGTGGAGTGCTGAGTCATCTTCAATAAAACTTGGCTTAATGGGATGCTGGATGGTGGCCAGATCTCCTCCTCTGCTCAATATATCACACATGTATAACCACAACAAGACTATGCGCATTACACCATCCATCCATCAGCATGGATGAGAGCTGCCGCCCCTCTGCTCCATCTCTGTCGGTGAGTGGAAGCACCTGTAAATAATTTCTTTTACTTTGCAGCAGATTTTTCATCTTGCTTGGCAATTGTGTTAGTTGTATTTAGAGGGGTCCTGAAATACAAGAACCTTGTCCTGGCATACCACTGATTTAGTTTTAACAAGTTTATTCGCAGCAGGCATGGCTTTTCTGACTCTCAAAGTGGATTTCAGTATTTGATATGGAGGTAATGCATTAGCATGATGAGAGTAGAAGAGTTCAGATTCTCACCTCACAGTTCAGGCCACTGAATATTTTAAAGGTGTGATGATATTTCGATATCTCGTCATGAATGTGGTTCCCAAGGATAAGAATCGCTGTTTGTGATACGTGCTACCTTGTATGATGAAGAAACTTTTAGGACTTTTAATGTTAAGTCTGTTTTGCGAGGGCGTGTTGCTATCATACTATTTGCAAACCGTACCAGAGTTGACATGATTTCACACCAAAGTCTGACGTCAAACTGATTTGGCACTAAGTCTTAAAAATTCTCAGTGAATATGTCATTCCAGAACCCATTTTTGTGTTGTGAATCATGGAGTAAACACATGGGTAAACCCAAAATACTGCCTGAGGTGTCTGAGCTTGGACAGGGGGTAAAAAATAAAAAGAAATGGCTGGGGAAAAATAGCTTGCAGCGAGGCTGTAAACTTTGCTCGTCTTCCAAGTGTGCCCCTGGTGTCAAGTCCATTTCATCAGTGTTTAAAAGTTGGGTAGGACTGCTCTGGATAGCCTGAGAATAAATTCTTCTCTCAGCTATATGGAGGAAAAAGCAGCTTATTTGTGATGTGGTTGTGAAAATGAACCAAATACACTCCGGGGAAGAAAAGTGCCTTGGGATAGAGAAGTGTGTAAGATGCCATGGAAACATGTGCAGGTTTATCTCCTTACATTCTTTTGAGCGTTAAATCTTCCAACAACTTCCTAAGAATGCTTTCTCAAGGATATATATATATATATATATAGAAAGAGAGAGAGTATGTCACTTCCAGACATCAAACTTAACAGCAGAAGTAAACTGTACATTTGTTCATTGTACAGTAGCACTGTTCTATTTAATTTGGCACATGATATTTTTAATAATTAAGAATCTTCTTGAAATGCGTGTTTCAAAAATCTTGCAGTGTGATACAATTTATACATTTATTCTAATCAACAAAAAATGTTTTGATGTCTTTCATACTTTTATGGACCTTGACTGTGTTCATTACTTGGCAGTCAATGAATCATTCACAAGCCTCCCAGTATCTTACATTGTAGGGGTGGGACGATACAGGTAACTCACGATTCAATTCTGTGTCGATATATGGCCCACGATAATGATAATATCGATATATCACGATATATGTGACTTACTGTTAATTTCGTCAGACGAGACGAGACGAGACGAAATATGTTCGTCAACGACCTTTTTTTTCATGACTAAGACGAGA
>JAUCMT010000059.1:5592616-5649616 GCA_032357475.1 Enteromius thamalakanensis
TCGATATTGGCCGTTAGTGTATCGATTATTTATTGCGACAGAGGGCACAACAATATATTGCAATATCGATTTTTTTTTCCCACCCCTATTACATTGTGTTCCAAACATACCTTTCAGGGGTTTGGAATGACATGGAGGTAAGTGATTGACAAACTTTTCATTTGGGGGTGGACTTATCCTTTAAAAAAATGAACAAAATTGATATCTAAAACTTTGATTCATACCAGAAGTAACCTTCTCTGTCTTGTCTTTCACTCATGGTCAGTTTTGTCTTTGTCCACAATGTATTTGGAACACAATGTGTGGCATGAAATGTGTCTTTCATACATTCAGTGAAGATAAATAACTTTACCTGTCTGCAAAGAAACTTTTTCACCAAGGCCATACTCCAAATAAAGCCTTCATGTTTATAGCTTTACTCTGGGATAAGAAATCTAGGCCATAATGCTGAACAATTACTCTCTCTCAAAGCAATTATGAATATTCACCAAAACATTAATTATTGATTGACCCGTGTTAACTTTGAGTCACAGAGAAAATTAAAACAAATATTAATCACATACCGGAATGTTGGCAATATTTATGAGGTCCGGCAGAGAGTCACGGAAGCAGCTGAAAATGTGCTGAGATAACGTCTCTGTTCGTGTTCTCCAATCTACAATCCTAATAGAGAGGACCGTCTATGTCCAATTAATTGTTAAGCCCAGTGGTGCACACACACCTCTTTTGTTATTGAGGACATCTATGTGTGCTAGCGGGATGACTAAATGTCAACCTCCCGTGTTCACGTTCCCCTTGCGGGATGTGATAACGTTCCGTCTTATTGCATATAGAGCTCATCAGGTTTGTCCTTTATCAGGGGTGTTAATAGACCACTTCACTAGCTATCTCTATGTGCAAATAACCCACAAAAACTGAGGGAATGTCATTGGCGCTGACGTTGTGTAGAGCATTTATTGTGAGGGTGTGGCAAATGGTGTGAAGAGACGCCAGATGTTGTACAAAACTAGCTGGACTGTCATAAAGCGATCTGCATTTGTTTATGGTGTTTATTTTTGATTTGTGTTTGTGTGTGTGAGTGCACATGCTCCCGGTATTTCCTACCTTGTGGGGACCAAATGTCCACACAAGGACAGTAATACCAATAATTTTTGACCTTGTGGGGACATAGATTAGTGGTAGTGGTGTGGTAAAGTATCAAAATAATGTCTATGGAATGTCCCCATTAAACATAGAAATCTATGTGTTTGACCTACCTGTACTTTTGGGGACAAAACAGTTGAAAAAGTCTCCAAAATTTATTGGTGAACTCAATGAACCAATAAAAACTAGTGTTAGAAGTAATGTTTGAGTAAAGGTTGTTACAATTATCAAAACTATTTTTAATTAATACAAGTGCGTTTAATAATTGTAATATCCTGTTAAACAGTTATATAAAAGTGAAATATTAACAAAAAAATATTTAAACCAAGCAGAAGGTTTTTTTTTTTGACCAAAAAGAAGATTTAATAGTTCGCACGTATAGCCAAAATTATTTTATTTTCTATTTTTGTAATAATTTGGTATCATTACTGTCAACTTTTCTAGTTATGGTTTAAACACCTAGATTAACCAAGTCGATAAAAATGTGGTAGTTTGTGCTTTGACACGTTATGCACTGGTGATTATGTCTGTCATCTGTATCTATAAATAATGTAGAATCTTAAATATGTTGTCTATAATATATATTATTTTTCCAAATCTGCCTTTATTTCCAGATGAAGATGGAAAACAAAGCCCTGATTTGAGACTTTTTATATCCCACTGCACTTATGAACTCGAGATCCAATTGAATTAAATGTTGGGTTGGAGAAGTTTTATTCATATCCACATATTATAATCTTATCACATGGAAAACTATACTTCATGTGGATATGAAGTGCATTCACAATGGACATAATGCAATTGCAGCTGACCATTCTGGACCGATAACACTCTACCAGCACATTAAGCATGAGAAAATACTTACCATTTAAAACAACTTTGAAAAGGTTTCCACTCTTACCTGTGAACCCGTGCAGTCCTGAATCAGTCTAATTAGCAGCGATGTTCGCCTGGTCAGATTAAAGGTCATGCAGTTCTCTGAAGCATGTCTCCTGCAGTCCCAGCCACGCAGGTGTGAGCAGGTGTCAGACGCAGTCAGGCAGAAATCTATCTGTCTGTTCGCGCTCCTTAAGGCCCGGGGGAAAATGAGCAGCATCTGCTGAACAGGTTCATCTGTTGTAAAATTGGATTGCTGTGTCTACCCACAGTCCACCTCAACTCAATGAGATAGGGACAAGAAAGAGAAAAAACAGAGACAGAGTGATTTGTTTGATGCTTCTGCGGTCAGTGTTTGGGATTGACAATCATATTTGCTAACAGGTATGACTCATGAATTGATTTGTTTATGTGGTTTAGATGAACATGCTAGGGCTTTTTGAACAAATAACCAGAGTTTGTAACCTCTTTTCTGTTAGTCTTCGAGAATAATGCTTGTAACCAAATTGTTAGTTACTAAAATGTAGAATATAATGTATAGCTGGGTAATCAAAGGCACTTTTTTTAATCTAGTAAGCTAGATGAAAAAACTGGTGAAAGATAGTGTCTACATCTGTAACCTTCAGTTGACATAGTGCATATCCATCTCTGCCCATGAAAGCATCTAGAATGCACACAAGAGCAAGTAGTTACAAACAATTAGCTGTCCAGGCATTTGCCACTTCTGTTTATAATAAAACTGTGACCTTATTTAGCTCTCAGATCAAGACTGACTGCTGTGTTCTGCTGCTGTGTGAAGCTCAGTGAAGTGGTAGTTTCTTTTGATTAAATGTAGATTCTCTTTGTTGTTTTTTGAATAGTCACAAACAATTAAAGAAAGAAAGTTATGCAAGCTTGTAATTTAAGCAGTGAAATGAGAAACAGATGGAACAAATAAAGGGATTACACAACAGAAAGCACTGCTAGGAAAACTCAGAAATGGTGTTAATTTAGTTGTCTGTATAAGAGGATCCAGGGGACTCCGTTTTTGAGCTTCCTTCCACTCCTTCCACAACTGTTTTGTATTGATCGACGGTGCATTTTTGAATAATCCTCAGTGATTTTTGGCGGCGTTCTCCCAAAGTCCCTGACAATCTGTTTCAGCTACGCCTCGCATCCTCTGGAAGTCCTACAGGACCTCCGGCTAACTTCCCCAGCTCAGCACAACCAAAGCAGATCAGAATCTCTGCGGTGAATTTATGTAGTCTTTGTTTTTGTTGTCATGTTGCATGCTTTTGTCTCTCCCGTGATGCAGATGCGCGTTTAGATCAGGAAGTGAAGGGATGGACCCTCTGACTCCTGAGGGATTTCTGCTGAGGTTTACTTTCATGGCACTGTCAATAGCAATTACCGTGCAAGGTTTCTCCCAAAGCAGGCCTAAGAAAGATGCCAGCAGCCTTGTGCTCCCTCATTAATAAGACTGGAAAAAGTTACCGCCGACATAAAACGCCTCTGACTTCCAGAATTGTGTCTGGTCAACACCCAGGCGGATGAAAGAGGACACAGATGGAGACTGAAACTTATGAAATGCAAAGCAACAGTTCTCAGGCAAGATTGTTCAAAAGTCAGAATTAGCTGCTTGTCAGTTCTCGAGTTTAATTGAATTGGACACACCCCACAGGAAAATGAATTGGAAATGACAATTGAAAAATGTAATTCAAAGAAATTCAAACAGGCCATGTGTTCTTGTTAATGATCTGTCTTTCTGTCTGTCCGTCTGGAATCTTTCAAACAAGGCTTTGTGAAGGTAACATTAAAAGTTTTTCAAACTTAGTTACAGTACATACATTTCTTTGAATTCAACTTATTTCAATTTATCTACTTTCTTGCATTCATACTGCAGCTCTGATAAAACCCTTGACTGATTTTACCAGATGCTTCCAATCCGAACACTATGCAAATGTACATGATGTAGGCAGAATAGGAAAAATGACCATTACATAAATGCATAAACAACATAAAAAATATGATTTACCAATTTTTGGGTCATGACCCACCAGTCGAGAACTGCTGATGTGAAGCATAGCTGTCAGAATACTGTGGGACGTTGGCTGACATTGTATGTATAATTACAAAAAACACTTTCCGGCACCAGCCGTGGGACCCATATTTCCCCCATTGTTCAATATCCAGGGCTCTGTGAATGTAAAGCTCAGCAATCCATCCGTCAGCTTGGACCAGATTGTCAGACGATTTGACGGGGTGACTTTCAGCATCAATAATTAACAAGTGCGCCCTGATAACAGAAGTGTTTAAAATGGTAATTCATAAACGGTTAGACCAGAATCTGCCTAATTTTGGTGATTGACACTTCACAGAATGTGTCTGTAATTTGTTTTTCTTGCCCTCGGATTCAATGTTCTGCCAATTCGATTCCTTGCACAACGCACAAAATGCCCGTAGGGTTACAAATAGATCTCTTTTACAGGTGGTGAGCTGTTCTCCCATTGTCAGACTGCACTACGTCCTCTGGAGCAACTATTGTGATGTGAATAAGTCAGTCAAGATGTTTGAGAAGCAGCCCTGCTGGGACATTTAACGAGAGTCATTATCATTTGTCAAAGTCATCAATATATATCAAGCTGGCACATATTCGAAAAGACTTAAGAATCAGAGCCTGATTTCCGTACCATTCCCCGTGGTGTCGCTTGACTCCCCAATAATAGATTGTCAACTACTCATTTTGTCTTGTTTTTTTAATGTTTACGTTGCCTTTTGATGCTTGACTAGTCTGTAGATATCTCTCCTTGTCCTTTTGTCCCTTGTGGGACATTGAGGAACCGCAAGTCGTGCTGGCGTTAAGCGAACATGACCGAAGCGTGAAGCATAACTGTCTCGTCCTGATTGCAGACCAACTTAATAACCTCCATCATATGAGCTGGCATTGTGAAACCAATGAACTATGACCAATCATTCACATGATTGGACTATGGGGGGCTAGGCTTGGGTGGCCCAATAAAAACAGTTGGTGCTGAGTCGCAGTATTTATATAAGGTTGGGACAGATGGCTGAAAACTCTCAAAGCCCCCACAGTTCATTACTTTAGAGGTCTCCCGTTCGCCTCCGACTGTTTTTGTTCAATACACAGACAATAAGCAACAGTCAGTGTGAGAGACTCAACCTCATGTTTGCCCTTTAAAGCAAAACGTGCTGTACAGATGTGGCGGGACTCCTGATGCATGCAGATGATACTGGCGAGGTGATTTCGAACAGACGTAGCTGGTTAACAGAAGGCCTCTTATGAGTGTGTGTGATTTAGTGTTGTAAATGAATACTTTAGGGACGGATGTGTGTGTGTGGAAGGAACGGGTCATGGCATAAAAGCAAAACACGAAGACAGTAACTCATAATGCTAATAGCTGGATTAGCATGAACACAGTATAGATAAATCCAATTACCCTGTAATGCTCACCGACTTGCAGATTTATGTAGTTTAGTATGCACATTTTCTGCCTCAATGCTGCTGGTCACAGTTATTCACTGCCGTTTGCTTTGCAGGCACCAGAACTCGCTTACCAGATAATCTCAAAAAAGACCCTCTTTTTCTTTTTTCGAAAACAGCACAACAAAATGTGTTTGCAAAGAACAGTATGCTTTAAATTTTTTTACTTGGTTATTTTTTGGTAATGATTTTGTCTTGTCTTTTCCATTGATTCAAGGTCATCTTTAGTTTTTTATACGTAATTGCAGTCCCTTTTCCTTTTTTGAATTGTTTGTTAGTATTAGAGATCAGGATGTTGTTTACAAATGTTAAATGGTTGTAATATTATGGGTGTCTCTGAAAGGTTTGTGTTGTTAATGATGTATTTAAAAAAAAGTAGTTCACCAAAAAATAAAAAAGACTGTTATTGTTTTTAGCTCTTTTTATCTTTTCCCCTTCCACACTATCAAAGCTTTGACATCTCAGTCATAATTGTGTTTGTTTTAATCCAATCTCACAGCAATCCATACATATTTTACAAGGTGGGTAATTCATACTAATTTGTACCTCACTCATACGAATTAATGCGATTTTTGCTAAATCGTACATATTTTACGAGTATGATTTTGAATGAATGACCTAAACCTAACCCTGCTCCTAAACCTACCTGTCACAGGGTTTTAGACAAATCTTACAAAATCATACGAATTTGTATGAATCAGCAAGAATTTGGCACCTCATACGAATACGTAGGAATTGGTCTTGTGTTGGTTTAGTTTTAAATTTAACACCAGTGATACCAAAAGCTCTTTGTGAACTTAAAGTGAACTTTACATGCCGATTGAAAATGGGATGCAAAAATACAAATAGTTTCCATGTGACTTCAAAAGACTAGTTTTTGAGATATTTTGTAATGTTTTTGATTTTTTTGGACAGCAGTCATCACTAAAAACGTCTAGGTTACGAACGTAACCCACTTTCCCTGAAGGAGGGAACAGAGACGTTACATATGCGAACTTGCCAGAGAGATCAATTGCCTTTGAGCTTCAAACAAAAGGCCAATGAATATTGGTGTGCACTTGATTGCATTCAGGAGCACCTTATCAGTATGTGAGTATAAGAGTGCATTAATGCAGTGCACCAGCGGGTTTTTGCTGAAGAGCCGAGACGGCGGAGTTGTGGCACGAAAGTGTAACCTTCCTTCAGGAAACGTGGGTTACGTTCGTAACCTAGAAGTAACACTTTCAGTCAAATCACTTCGACGTTACATATGGGAACACCCATGGAACAGGCCTCAACCCTAAAGGGCGCGTTACACAGAGACCCCCCGCTGCCAGTTGTACTGAAGCAGGTGGTTGGAGAAGTAGAGCACTAAAACACATAGTTTGTGCATGTGGAATTCAGGAAACTCAAATATATCGATAAGATTATGGATATAATTGAAGGGAAACACAGCCTTTTGGCTCAATGTGGAATATTGAGATTTGTAGCCACAACAAAAGGACTCAGGTTTGCCTACTTAAGGGGAACAATGAGTTAAGGAGCACAGATCCCCTGGGAATGGCACAGCAAGTCGACACCAGCCGGCCTCCCGCACACCTGCTGTCTTCATTAAAGAAGCGGGAGGACACAGCCACTACGCAAAGGTTGTAGAACCTTGCAAAAGTGTTGGGTGTCGCCCAGCCTGCAGCCCTACAGATGTCTGTTAGAGTGGCAAGGTTTCCCACGGACGCCTGACCAGGGGCACGAAACCCATTGAGGAGGCATCCGTGTTGACCACGACATGCCTGGACACCTGACCTAGGGATACTACGACCCGCAGGAAAGCAGAATAGGCGGCGACACTGCAGGGAAATGCCAATGTGGATGTGGATGCCCATCTGCCACAACAGGGAGAGGGCACCCTCCGCGACCTTCGTAAAGTAAAGACTGTAAAACCCTGACCTCATTTCGGCTGGAGGGACAGGCTCGATTGTATCCTTCGCTGGTAGGACTGCAACCTCCAAACGCAGGACGGCAGCATCGTTGTATGAGCGGACAGTGGTATAGCGGATGCCACGGTACCTGGCCAGGCGCTTGGCGAACTGAATCGCATAGCCGAGGCGTATATGGTTATATGGACTGAATGTCCCGGGAAAGAGTCAGGCTGCATTGAGCAGCGCTTACCTGGATCATGTGCTGCCGACGGCAGCTGAGTGCACAGAAGCTCCAGGCCCTTCCCCGAGTAAGGGACCCGCCACGGCCTGGTCAGCTCGGGCCGTGGTTCTAGCCCCCAGAAACCAATCATCCAGCCCGCTGCACCTCCAAACCGATTCACCCTCTGACGCTGCAGAAGACATCTCAATCTCTCGAGCAGCCTCCTTCAGGAGGACCACGAGACTACGCCGTGCATCAGAAGTCCACGGGGCTGTTACACCGGACGGAACATTCTGAACGGTCACCTGGAGGTCCGATAAGCGCCTTGGCATGGGAGCCGTGAACTTGCTATGGTCCAGTGACTTCCCATGGGAAGGATGCGTGGGGAGCCATCTCACGAATGAGAGGCGAGTCCTCAACATAGCAATGGTCATCCGTTTGCAATGAACGCATTGACCATCCATGAAAGCCGTCTTAGCGTGTTCTCGGCCCAGACACATGAGGCAGTGATCATGTCCGTCCAAAGAGTTGAGGAACCTTCCGAACCCAGAAACGCACGGTCGGCTCGACATTCCGATGAACGCTTCACCAACCATAGAAAATTTGCTCTTTCTCCTGAAATGCCCAGGGAAGACCTAACGCGGCAACGCCATTATTCATTGGCCTTTTGTTTAAAGCTTAAAGGCAATTGGTCTCTCTGGCGAGTTCTCATATGTATATAATAATCTGAACAACATTACATTTTTGGCTGAACTACTGTATGTGGTCATTTTGTGGTGTTTTTAGTAATTTTCGGATAGCTGTCATCAGTATGAACTGTTGCTACAAAAGTTATGTTCCACAGAGAAAAAGAAAATACTGCATAAGCATTTGGAACAAGTTAATAATGACAAAATATTAATTTTGGGGTGAACTACATCTTTAAGTAATGTGAGTTTTATTATAGTACTCATATGAATGAGTAATTTTCTGCAACATAATTACAATAGCATGGATGGCAGTAATTAGCAAATACATGCAGTTCCACAAAATTTCATTAAAAGCATGTAGTTTGTTATTATTGCTTGGTAATTATTCATGTAATAAGTTTCAATATAAACACTATAAAAGGGAACGTTTGTTTGCAATCCCCTGGTTAAACTGACTGTGGATGATAATAGTTATTGTGCATGGGGATGATTATGGAGTATTTATAAGAGGTTTGTGGCCCATAATTTTCAGCTTGTTTTGTCATATAAATTGCAATTTAATGTGTTTTCCTTACATCAGCACTCAAACCAGCCATTAAAACATACAAAGACTACACAAGGTCACAAACAGAAGCATCCTGGAATAGTCAAGCGAACTCTCGTAATCAAGGTTAACACTGCGAATCTTGACAGATTCTGTGATGAAATTACACATCACCGACCCTCTGCTAAAAATACATCTTATTGAAATAGACTTTCCCCATGATTCCAGCATGGCAAAAAGGCCCAAGGTGTTTTTTCTTCCTTTTCAGCTATTATGGGGTGCGATAAGGGCAAAGGCTGATCTAAGCGCAGCGAGTCAAAAGGAAACCTGTGGATCACATGGTGTTGTCTGATATTCTCCTGAAGCCTGAGGACAGTGTCAGAGAGTGATTCCGGCCCCCCGGGAGAGAACCGGCCCGCCACTGTGTCCCGCTGTCCTCTCAGACAATAGGAAGGGTAATGGCCTCCCTAAGGCCTTTCCTATTCAGTCTGATTAGACCACCTGCATCAGAGGAACCCGCCACTACAACAATTAGCTCCATTTATCAACCTCACATCCTTGAGAGGGCCATTGGAGAGAGAGAGCGTGAGAGAGAGAAAATAAAAAGAAAGTCTGAGTGGAATAGAATGAAGGGAAAGTCATGAAGAAGACAGGAACAGAGACAAAGAAGCAAAAATGTCTAAATATGATGAGGATAATGAAGGCTGATGGTAGTGTTGTTGCATAATCGTGCCAAAAAGCCAGAACACTGTCTCATCCGTATTTGCGCAAACTCAATGAACGATAGCTTGTAAACAAAGACTTGCATTAAAAAATTAAAAATTAACAATTCTGAAGTTCTTTTCTTGTTCAGGAACATAAGTAATGCATCTAGATGCAGCTTTTCTGACGATATACTCCAATTGTAAAGTCAACCCAACATGCACAGCAGGTGAGTTGGATTAATGAATTTTTAATACAGGTTCAAATAGACCTAAACTGAAAAACAAAGTTTGTAGTTCTATTCCCACTCTTCCCAGCATGCACTGGGAAATGAATAATTCATGAATGCATCCTTTGATCATTTGGTAGTTTCATTTGTACAGATGATGTTGATGTTATGTCACATTTAGTAATTTGACAATGTTAATATTGAACAATTTAGGAACGTTCAAATCATACGTAAACAAATAAATATGAAAGTCTGAATCTAAATAAGTTATCGTTAAACTGATGGCGAATTTAAGGCTACAGCAGTGAAATGGTTACCATGTTAGTAAACTTAGATGGTGGAGAGCTGTAGTTCCGACCACGGAAATGTGCGACGCTGTTTGCAAATGTTCGCTTTAACTTTGTTTTCGGTAAAAACACAAAATCACTGAACTATGTTGGTAACAACGTAACTTGCAATCATTTTTTAGGAAACACACCCCATATGTAAGTTTTTAACTACAGAATGTTGTTCTTTGCGCCATCTGGTGGACATTGTGTAAAGCGCAACAATGTTTTTTTTTTAAACGTGAAAAAGTGTCTGCATCCCTTTGTGATAATGCATGGTGAATTGCAGGCTGCCGTGTGAAAGAATATGCATTTACAGTGGCCAGATCAGTACTTTATTCTAAATCAGCTCATTTGAAAATAAAGAAACCAGTATAATTGATATTATTCAAGATAGATATTGTCGGTGGCTTCAGTGTAGCTCATTATTTTCACAAGCTACATTTTCAGACTAACTTCATTAGCACAATATATATTTAACACAAGCTCAGTGAATGTAGCTAGTAAACAAGAGCATGCTTGCTAATTAATGCTTGATAACTTATTAGTTATCAACAATTAGTTGTTGTTTTTTTTTGGATCTTTACAGTTTTCTGTCCATGTTTAATTTAGTACAAATTCAGGGGAACAGAATCTGGGGCCTATACAACTATTCTGTTGTTAGGAAATACAGATAGATGGGCTAAGCCAGCGAGCCGGGGTACTTCATCTTGGCAAAAATGAGTTCTGAGTGGTGCAAGTGCAGAGCACAAATGTGAGAAATGTGTGTAAAGATTTTGGAGTAACCGTTGTTTAAGGACTAACCTTGACACCGCTGTGCTATAAATGTGAGATTAAATAGCTCAGCGTAGATGTACGGCGGCGATGGGCAATTTCTCTCTACAGGTCTCCAGAGAGATCCGCAATTGAACTGAGAGAAGATGCGGCGCACAGCCCTTGCTGTTTTGCCTTGGCTAAATATAATATGCTATATTTTTCATCACGCTATAACGTGCTTTTAATTGAACAGGAGATATTTTTCACAAAAAGAAACGCATATTGCAAACCGGGCTAAAAAACTACAAAATGGTGTCTTGCCACAAAAAATGGATCACCCCCTCCAAGACTCCTTCAGAAACTCTTCCAACTACTTTCCTCTTGAGGTCAGAGCCAACTTGAGACTCAGCCGCATATGCTCCGATCTGCCAAGCAGGAAGAAATTATGGTGATCTTATTTCTCATTGCGAGTTCTAGTACCGCCATTTACCCAATTACGCCGTTATTGGTATTCCAGGCCATATATGGCCGAGGTAAAGCACTTACAACGCGTCAACATGAGGGCTTTGCTAATTATCCAGCCTCCGAAGCCATACTTCATAATGGAGGGTTTGCGGAGTGCAGGGGTCTCCAATTCCCTCTCGGTCATCGTGCCCCCATAATCCCCCGTCTCATCACTGTTGTCAGCAAGACAGTATATCCATCGCCTGGAACCGTGGCCTCCACAAAGTCCTTAATTAAGTCCTGATCACCCTGTCCTCTCTCTCTGGCATTAGTGTGTTTAATTTCCTGCCTTCATATCTCTAACCCTCGCCGATATTTTATTAATCAAGTTTCGACTCGTGGCTGTGTTTGGAAGGGGCCGTGCTCTCTTCCTCACGCTTCTACCACCAAAAAAATGATGGCAGTAAAACTCTATCCATTGATTTAACCATTAAGCAAGGTTTAGGCTGAATAATTCTGTTGATACATTGCTCAGGGGTTCATTCTGGTAATATTTAGATAGCACATATATATGGATTAGTCTTTACCATCTACAGGTGGTGACCAACTGTAGTAGACTTTCTTTTTTTTCACAAATAAGGTTGGAAAACTAAAACGTTGAGCTCAAGACTGCTGGAGGTTGTTCTCTGAATATTGAATGAAGCAGATTAAGTGGAAAAATAGAGTTTAAGTTTAGTCATCAGTGTTTTGGGGAGATTGGAAGCCCCTAGGCCTAGAAACAAAACTATCAAGTGGAAAGTTGATGGGAAAATATTTAAATGCTGGTTTTGGCTTGTTTGTGTGAATAAGAGTACATCAAGTACTGCAGGTTTGATGCACTTTGTGATTTTTACACATTTTGTTTTTACAAATGAACTCAACTTTTGAATTCATTTGCCAGAAGTAAACAGCTAAAAAATCTAACTAATTAAACCACGGTCATGTGAGTTTAGCTTCACTGACATTAATCTAACTATTTTAGATATTATGTAAAAATTAAAGTTTGAATTTAAGAATAGTTTGCAACATTATAAACACAATGAGGGTTTACACACAGACTAGTGTGTAATGAGTTTAAGTGTTTGATAAGATGATGTTTAATACCTTAACAACCGTTGTATTTACATTTAACCACTTTTACTGTAGCAACCACCTTTTTAAAAGCCTCAAACCTTTTTTTTTTAATTAAAAAAGTCCTTAATAAAAAAAAAACACTGACTTAAAGTCGATGGAGCTGCAGTTAAAAAAATATAACTTGTTTTCTAGTTTTAGGACTTTTTTTAGGTTCTTTTCACAGAAAGACAAGTTATAGGTCACATTGTACTTGTTTGACAAAAATGCAATATCTTTGTCCATTTAAACCTTCAAATTTAAGAATTCTAAGAATATCCTTCCCGTTAAATCGTGTTCTGAGTTAGAAGGCTATGTAGTACAATAAAACAATACACAAGAATTCCTATTTTTGCCATTTTCCACAAGTGTGCTAAATACAAAACATCAAATATGTCCTGATTAGCTTAGAAATTTAATACAACACTGGACCACACAGTATTTTTTCAAAAAAAAATTATTTTGGTGTTTCGCAGTATAAAGAAAGTCATAGAGGTTTGGAACAACATGAAGTTGAATACACTATAGGTTGAGACAAGCACTCATTTCAGAGGTCCTTTCATCAAACCTTAAGTCATGCTAATAAATCTGTTCTACTTCTACCTACCTGCGTATTTGTTTTCATACCTCTCACAGACTGAAAACAAACAAATAGGGTACAGTATTTGAGAAGACTATAAGACAGCTCTGAGTGTGTACAAGCACTCCATCAAATCTCAAAACCAACAGGGTGCAGAATTCACTTCCCCGTCATACCAGCCCGCCATGGAAGAAATAGAGATCTTGACATCTTTTGATACACAGCATCCACAGGTGGCCCCAGCGGCGCTCTTTCAATTCCGATTGCATGACTGACATCCCTCACCATGTGAGAGAAGGACAGGACTGTGATTTTCAGGAAGGTCGACCGAAGAAAGATGGGCGGTGCGCGGTGCATGAGTTTCTCAGGACAGTGTGGGCTCTAATTTCACAGCTGAGCTGCATTTGCCGGCGTATTGGACCGAGGTTCAGATAGACGTGCCTGCTGACGGGCTCTGACCCGGGACGAGATAGTGTCAGTAAGTATTTGTTTTATTTTTTCTCTTTTTACACCTCTGCTGTCAGATTCATTACCTTGGAGACATCAATCTTTTCAATTTGACAGCGCATATAACAGATTGTCATGACAAGTGTGTTTTTAATTTTTTTCCAATGTCAAAGCAGACAGAACTGTAATATGAGACGTATGTCATTTGAAACGACAGTTATGATGCTATAATTCCAGTCACATAGAGTTTTCTCAAAATAGATGGTAGCATAAGGGTAATACGTTGACAATTGGCATGCCGATAAAGGTAACCTTGTGAAGATGTGACTGCAATATCTACATCCTGTTAAACGTGACTTCTACCATTTCTTTCTTAGCAGCGGAACGGATATAAGCACTTCAGATATAAAGAGAGCACAAACGGATCTTACAGTATATATGATGGTTTTCAAATATTCATTCAGTCGAACAGGAGAGAGGAAATGTTCTTGTAACGTAAATGCAACTTTAAAAAGAATCCTTGAACCTTTACATAGAAATCAATCGTTGGACTGGGTTCTTGAGAAGAGGTGATCTGAATCTTGGCTCAGGGATTCTTGTAATTCATTGGATGTGTTTGAATAGCTTAAAAACTCTAGTACACAGAGGTAAGAATGTAACAAGAGATGGTTGCATCTTATGTTTAAGTAACATCTCATGTACTATATTGGCTTCATCTGGTCTTCTTATGCCAAAACATGTCCTATCTACTTTTCCCAGCCTGTAATATCCTACATATTCTTTGTAAAAATCCAACTGTAGGTGTAAGTGCAAGGTTTATAAATGCCATATCATGCACTAATGCTATGTATTTGTAGGGTAACTGCTACTAATAGTAGTGTCAATAATAGTGCATTGTTGGCTATTGGTACAAATATATGTGTGCTTCTTATAATGGCAGTCAAGGGGCACATACTGTATATAACAACATTTTTTAATGAATATTTTAAACTACATACCTAAAACTAAGATTTCTGGGCAATAACTTCATTCACCCTGTCTGTCATCTCCTTCCCTTTCAGGCTGATGTGTTGGAAGCACAAACCTGTCGACCTTCCAGACCTACAAGCTTCGGTAAGTCCAGGTGAGTCTAACCCTTGTGACGAGCCAAGATTGTGACATGCCAAAGGAAGGGGCCTTGGGGGGAATCACAGGACATTGACTTCCTTTGTCTTCGTATCTGTTTACTGCCGTTATATGTGTCAAGCAGCGGGTCATTTTTCTAGCCTGGCCAGCTCACCCTTCTGTCCGGCCCAGGCAGGCACTCCCTGTGGTGGCAATCACCTTGCTGACGGAACCCTAGTCGGTACAGTGGGTATTTTTCGCCAGCCCTTCGGCTTCAACCCGACACGCTGCAATCTTTCATGTGGACGCCGCTGTGCCACATTCTTAAATAAAGGCAATGCATCACAGGAAGGAAAGGTGTCAGTTAAAGAGAGGGAGAGAATGGGGCTAATGACTCAAAAAGAGCCGTGAAAAAAGTGGCACATGAAATTTAGCTTCTGGACACTGGACATTGAAGCAGTGCACTGGTGTAGAGGTGAATGCATAGATATTAAAATTATGAGTGATGCCCATTAGCCGTAATTATAATAATGTAATGTATTGGGTGTAAAACAAATTGTAAGTAAATAATATAATGTTTAGTATAATAGCGGATATTCATTTTAAGATTACATTTAAAGTATTTTTCTAAATAATTATATTAATTATTACTATTATTATTATTAAATAAATATTTTAAGTAGTATAAACATGTAATAGTATAATATAAAAATACAAATACACAATTATAATATAATATAAAAATACAAATATACAATATATATATATATAATTAGTATTTAGAGATAATTAACCATAATTTTGTGCATGTATATATAATATTAATTACTACATTGTTGTATATAAGTTGTATATATTTAAAATATGTAATATAAAATTATTATTTGTGTGTGTGTATATATGTATCTATATATATATGTACAGTATATATATAATGTAGAGATTTTTATCTCCAGTGTTTCTGCTTGATTTTAAGGATTCAAGGATTGAGTCACGAAACAGCACAATATCTCTGGTTTCCATGACGTGGTAACTTAGAATAGATTTCTTCCAGCTGGCTGAGGGTGTTTTTGCGAGGATGTCGCACCTGTACTAAAAGCTTATGCTCTGACCATCCATGCCAAAGCAAAACCACAAAATGGACATAATATTCTGTCTCCAAACGTGGCGAACTTGGACACGCATGACAATGATGGAGCCCCGGCGAATGGGCTTACACGCCACATTTGGTAATTTGCACACCTACCTGCACTTCAGAGCAGCACAATTTTTGAGTGTCTCCGGGGCGACTGGCCTCTCCCATCCTCATTGGCAGGCTAAGGCACACCTCTTCGGCCCTGTCCGGCCGCGGCTGCCACGCCGTGAAATGGACGTTAATTCTCTGCACTATCTGTACCATGCAGAGACTGTTTTAAAACCTACATATGATTCCCGCTCGCTCTGCTGCTACAATTATCCAAACGTGGAGAGAGAAAAGGAATGGGTAAAAATGAAAACATCAAACAAACCTGTGAAATGCAAAACAGCGCAAGTTTTGCATGTGGTTGTTCCCATCAGTTGGGCTTAATGAGAATTTCACCTTCCAAGTTTTAAGGTAATGGAGGGAAAAGTAGCATTTATAAGGAGTTGAGCTATATTATGCAGTTAGGTAACTCTTCACTAATGGAAGGTATGGTCAGTTTTCAGTGGTGCTGTCCAAGGTCCTGAAATCAACCCACATTCACAATCATAAATTACTATAGGTTTTCATTGGAGATCTATAATAAGGCTGTGCAGGGGTATGTGTGTATATATTAACTGTAGAATTTAAGTAAAACATATCACATTAAAATAATTTTCTGTTTTTCTGTAAGGGCATTCCTAATGGCTGTATAAAAGTAATTCAAGTTCTTACTTAATGCAAGGTCTTATTTTACTTATTGTTTATTGCTCATTGTTTGTTAAGCATCTTATGTTCCTATGAAACTAACAGTATGAAAATGAGTATTTAAATGTTTCAGTTTGATCATCATATGCAAAACGATTAACAACTAGTTTCAAAAGCTACAGAAGGCCTGCGATTTAAAACCTCCGCTGTAGAGAAACAGCACTGACCTTTCATTTCTATAATTAGTAGCTAATTTAAGTTTTTGTTATTCACTGTTATTCCTCCTAATTAACTGCATTTGCTTTACATTTCAAATGTTAATCATTGAAAAATAAGTTGTTTGTAACTTCACAGTTGTCATCTAAGTGAAATGAAAGCTCAACATCAAGCACAATATCATCGCAATTAATTAATATGATCCGTGGATATGAAGCACAAGAGCAGGGCCCAAGCTGCGTTTTCTTTTCTCTTTTACCTTGTCAACAGTCCATAAGCTCATGTTTTGGCATTCAACGAGTCAGTGGAGAAGCTGACCACAACGCAATCCCGCATACATCCACAATGATATGATGAGCATTGGCACCTGTCGCAACAAGTTACTCGACTCTCAAAAGTGAGCACCGTCCGTCTGAACCAGGTCTTCATTTAAGTGTAAGTACCGTGACACAGCCTGGAAAGCGGAAAAAGAGCGCACATACACACGACTCTAACAGATGGGACTCTGTCTGTTCTACGAGGGCCCGTCGGCATGTTATAGTAAGTGCTCCCTTGTAACAGAGAGCATCAGCGCATATGCAGGGCCTAAAAGGCCATGTTAATATGTTAGAAGAGAGAAGCTTTGTCACAAAGAGACGGTTGAGCCCAGCATTGGAGCTCTCATGAGATTCCTCGTATTGTCGTATTCAACTTGCGTAAAAATACAATAATACCCGGCTTTGAAGTATTAAACGCCTCTCCCTCCAAATTGTTCCCCCTACCATCTGATGTGCACACATGCTTCTGTTTTTCGATCGCCTTAGACAAAACAAACAATAATAACGAAATAATCGTAATTTCCCCCGTTGAGGATTGAAATGAGTTGGTGGCTGAACTAAGGCTCCACACAGTCACGCTTTGTTGATTTGGAACACTCTTTGTTATGTGTGTGGTGAGACTGCATCAAGCTTCCCGCTGGCTTTGTCAAACAAAAGTGCTATGTTTCCCTCTGCTGGACGGGTTGGGAACGGCATGAGCCAAAAGACATTCGTGTGGCTGAGCTAAAGAGGGACGTCTAAGAAAATAAATCACTCCTTTGTCGATATTCCCTCATCCATGCGTCTTGTTTGAGAAAAAGTCTGGCAAAATTCAATGCTGCAAAGTGATTAAAATGGATTGATTTCAACCTCACAAACAAAAGCATGCTTATGCACCTCTTAGCAGAGATACAGCTAGTGTACCTTCCTGAGCGTGAGTGCATTCTGAGGTTTATTTTATTGAAAGGTTGGCTCAAGGCTGATATCCAAACCATACCTGAATGTGTATATTCAAGATGTTAAGAAATTTGCTCTCTTTAATGCAAACCTTCAGAAAGGATTCCTCAACAGCCCTTAAGAGATTAGTTTTTACACATAACCTCAAGTTCACTTTCAGATGACAAAATTAATTGGAAAACAATGATCACTTAATGGTATGTACTGTATAATGGGATGACTTAACATTATGTCTTTAATTCATAAAAATACTTGACAAGGATGAGATATGGCTGGTAAGTTTAATCATATTTGACTGTCTGTATTCATGATATGATTCAGTCTCTGCAATGCAGCAATGCTCTTCAACATTCAAAAGGGATTTCTCAGTGGTTCTCGAGAGTTCACGTGAATTTTCACTAAATTTAATTTCACCAGCTGAGAACCATGAATGAAGCAGAAACCCCTTTTACTGGAACATTTTGTTTCATTCATAAAATTTCCAATTGTGAGCAAAATAAAAATTTAAACATAGAAGATAAGTCAAACTATACTAGATTGTCTGTATTCATGATGTTAAGAAAATTACGTTTATTCAGAAAATTTCCAACAGCATTATTTTTTTCCATTTCAACATTAGCTGATAAGATTAACCAGAAACCCATTATCACTGGGACTTAACTTTGTCTTTAAATCATAAACTATCTTACATTGACATGGATGACATACAAACAATGTAGGTAAGTCTACAAATACTTGAATTTCTGAAATTCAGTCACTGTAATGCAGCAGTGCAATTCAGCCTTCAGAAGGGATACTTCACCAGTCCACATGAAGCCTTAAAAGTAAGTCAGACTCATCTGATAATACATTTTAATTTACAAGAGTTCCATGGTCATTTCAAAGTTTTCATTAATGGACTTACAAAATGTTCCATTTAAAAGTTTTTATCTGATCATTTGTTTCATTAAATTCTCTGATGTGAACATGGTCAAGATTCAAACAGCAGAATTCAACTCCAACTATACTAGGCTGTCTAATAAATCAATTTCAATAACACGGCAATGTTCTCTCAACCTTCAGAAAACCTCCAGAAGGAATTCTTCAACAGCCCTCGAGAGATGACAATTTCCATGGAGTCTTTCACAAAGTTCACCAGCAGCTGAGAAATTGGAATTAATCAGACAAGCATTATTAATTAAATCACTGATGTTTGCAATTCATACAATTCTCTAACATGTTCCACATCAGAACATACTCTAGCAAAGACTGTTGTACTCTTGATGTTCTCAAAGCCTTCCTCTCCCATTCGGCAACACTCCAACCTTGTAAAAGTGTTCAGTGGGGATTTCCCAATGGCACATGCCTCTTGAGAGATTACATTTCCCATGGAGCCTCCGGTGCTAAATCAAGTTCACCAGCAGCTGAGAAGTTGAGAGAAAAATCGCTGTGAAGACAATCATTTTCATCTTTACACTTCTCAATGTGACCATTTTGCTGTAGACCTTTCAAAAGCGAGAGAATTTATAGAGCTCGAGTGAGCCAGTTCAAGATTTTTTGTTTTATTTGATAGCATCTGATGGGTTGATGAAGACCAAACAAGTGCATGAATGAACTTCAACCAGAACTCCATCAATCCTTGAGTCATCCGGTCCACTCCAGTGTGACTCAGAATCAATGGGAAAACCATTTTTATTGTGTTGCCTTGACATTTATATCACCGATTCATGCTTTCCTGACATGGGTGGATGAATAGGTTTTGACATTGACAGAATGATAATAGCCCAAACTTTTAGAGCAAAAGGTTTCAATGGTAAATCAAGTGTTTGCATTCTGTGAGCTCTTTCTTTCTGACCGTGTCCGCAGGAAGTCCTTGAGACCTTGTGATGGAGTTGGTTTGAGATGTGTTTATTTGTGAACTTCTTAACCTTTGCTCTTATAAAACAACACTCTCACCACCACGGGTACATCTCTCACTTTCTGGGCAAAGGGGGTGTCCTGCTGGGCCGGCGCTGACGCTGGAGTGCTTTCGTAAGGGTAAGGCAAGCTAGGTCATACCCTTGATCCTCAAAACTGTGGAGCCTGTGGGGAAGCTCTTACTAATGGCTTCAACTCACGTGACAAGAAGGAAAACAACCCTTAACTCTTATCAAGGTCCAAAAAGCTAGAAGAGGTGACAACTAAACTCAGCTGCAGAATAAAGGTCCATTAGCATTAAGGACAATAACTAAAGTTATGAAACAATCAAAACACAGCTCTAAAAAACATTCTACCACAACTATAATGATAATGATGACCTTATGCAAATCCAATAAAAGTTATAAATTAAATACAATTTATGGAAATTAAAAACAGAAGACAACAAGCACAGCGGAGGGCATTGTTAATTGACAGGTTGTCGCAAGGGCGGAGCTAACTGCAGTAACAGAACATTATTGATGTAAACGAAAATAGTTGTCTTCCTTGTGTAAAGGGGCGTTTAAAGTAGGCGTTTCACAATCCCAGAGTTCACTTGGAATCAAGGTGCTATCGACACATGAAGAGCGCATTATAATTAATCAGCATTGATAGTTAAGACCATAACGAATATCCAGGCGAGAAAGTTGGAGCAACCATAATGGCACGATGAATTGCATTCCATTTGTGTGTACATGTGTGAAATATTAGACGGTAGTAGGCTGTTAATCTCATGATTTTCTCACATCCTTTATGCGTGGTATGCTCTAGCAGTCTCTCACCTACCGTCAACAAATGAATTCTAATAATCCTTTGAAGACTCTGCGTCTCAGTGAGGGTTCTTGTTGGAATGGGGGAGAGGCATTAGTGTGAGATGAACAAGATAATAGGGGGGGAGGGAGGGAGGGAAGAGAACTGTGTGAAAGAGAGTGCCGGGCGCTAGCGGTTTCCCGTGTTATTTGCCCTCTGATAAGCCTCGCGGTGCACAGCAACCAAGACTTTTTTTCCCTCTCCTTTCCATTCTCTTTTGACTTTCTTCTCCTGTTCCCATCTCTTTCTATTACTCCTTTACTATCTCCCTTTCAAGTAGTAAAGCAGCACTTTTCTGAGAATGTTCAATCAGAAAGAGGTGAGAAAGCAGGTGATGGTTTGGAAGACAAGGTTTTGGGTTTAGTACATGGAGTGAGTCTATTAAAGGGAGTGATTGCAATCGTCTGTGAGAATATAGCCTTCTTGAGTTTAGACTCAAATATTTCCCTCTTTTGTTCCTGTGTCGAAAAATATCAATGTGTCCGCACATGAATTGGAGTATTTTCACAGATGTAAGATTTCTGTGACCATTTGCGAACCAAGCAGGCACACAACATCATATTAATATTTGATTACATTTTGGCTGCGACATTGAGTGACCAAAATACAATGTCAATGTCAATTCAACATCTGATGTCAATGTTAATACCAACATAAGCTGATGTTGATATTTGATGTTTATTTACTAAATATCTTCATGGATAACATCTTTACTTAATATCCCAATGACTTTTGGCATAAAAGAATGTATTAATGTGTATTTCAATTGTGGCCCAGGGTCATAAATATGACATTATTATTATACATTTTTAAAATGCCATAGTATAAGCATGTTCTGGGTTCAATTTTGCATCAGTGAATGTTATTTTGAAGGAAAAACTGTTTGGCTTCATATTCTATAGAGTAAAATTTAGTCATATCCTGAAGCCAATCTTTTATTTGCAGAGCACTTTTATGTTTTTACCTGCTAATGGCCAGAGCCTTACAGTACTTTTAGCTACTGTTATTATGAGTGCCGTTTTCTATAGTACGTAAGTAACAGCAGTAAAGTCATTATAGTACTGGTTGTCATGGTAAATCACAGGTGGTAATTGTTGTTTTACTGATTTTTATATCCATTAGTGGCAGGTCAAGGGCCGTTTGTCCTCCAGCCCCTGAAGACTTCATCAGTGAGGCTTTGATGATGCTGATGATGCATTAGCCAAATCTCATACGAGGATTTCATTCCCTCCAGGAAGCTCCAGCTAATCCATATGAATTTCCATCTGTTCATATTTTAGATCGACCCGATTTGGTGTTTTTCTCCAGGTGAGAGAGGCGAAGAGAAATGAAGAAAACATTCTGGATTAAGTCGAGGTAATGGCACTCCTGCACTGCCTTTTGTGTGCGCAGCATCTGCAATTTTTCCGGGACGCCATACAGGGCAAGTAAATTTTTCATTGCTTTAGGAATGGGAATAAGATAGAGAGAGTGTAATAAAAAAGAGAGAAGAGACAGAAATGCCTTTTTTTCCCCTTGTAGATACTCATTTCACCATCTGATTGGTTTCAGCCAATCAGCTGGAGTCGATGTGGCCCAGTAATGAGGTGTGCTGAGCGAATGAGCTGTGGTGGCGTGAGATTCTTATGCCGGTGCTGAACGAGAACTGATAGCCCAGCCCCTCCCTCCTCAGTTTCCTCCTCCCTGCAACCCGTTCTGCGTGTGTGTACATTTGGCCTATTTTTATGTGTTCAGCTGTTCAATATTCTTTTCTCATAAACAGCGAAATGGATAGCTGAAGCACCGTATTAGATTAGGAGTCAGTGCTTACGTTGAATACTGTATGGTGCAGTAACAACAATGCAGTGATCGCAGCACAGCTACTTAACATTGGAAAGGTCAGGGGGCGCCATGTTTAAACGATTAATCACAATCGTTTTACAGCACTAGTTTTTTTGGGTTTTTTTGTTTTTGTATTGAATTGTAATGTATATTTTTGACAATACAAATAAAAGGTGTGGCTGGCCATCAAATTCTACGGTAATGCACATTATTACACATTAGTGACATTTTATGTACATTGAAATCTGTAATGACACACTGTTCTACATAAATGGCAATTAATGTCATCTTTAGAATTTAAAGTGCATTTAATATCTATCTATATACATATATATATATATATATATATAATTATTCTTATTATAAATACTTTATAATGCACACTAAGTTCTGTGTTATAATGTTATAAGTAAGTCTTGTATCACGCTGAAGTGGCTTATTTCAAGATAACTACTGGCTGCCTGTATATTATCCTGCTTGTTACACAGCTACTTTCCAGATAAGTGAAAAAAACTGAACATGAATATGAATTTGAAACATTTTATTGGCGTATTTGTTTTAAATTAACATTTTCATTTTAATCGCTAACATAGCAGATTCATGAAAAATCTGTAATCAGAATTTTTGGCACAACTAATTTATTAAAGAATCAGCATAAACTACATTAAAGAGAATCGCTTTATTTAAAGTGAATAAAATCCCCTAGTCCAACAACTACTAAAGAACAGAGCCGCAGACACGTATGGTCTCCCATATGGTCTCCCATACTCTGCATTTAACCTATTCAAGTGAAACTCCCTATCCATTAAGCCACGAATGCCCCATAAAAAAATTAAAGCACGATGGCAGAGTCAGAATCACGAAAATAACATTTACTGTTTAGTGTCACATTGTTTAAATCATAAGCATATTTAACAAGTCTACAATTTTTACCATTTCTACAAAACATTTCTACCATTATCTGGTACATGTGGTCATATTGTACCTTTCTTTTTTGCTCATTATTAACTAAAGATGAGATGTTTGTTATTATTGCAGTTATGGTTGTCAAAACAGTGTGGAGATTAAAGCTTTCTTTTTCAGACCTGTCTGTTTCTGTATGTACCCCATGCAAGTGAGGAATTATCGATTATGCAGGTCACCGGTAATTGATCAATCAGACAAGAAAACAATCTTGTGCTGCGCAAATGCATTGTTGGAGTTTAAAGGATTGACGCCAGTCTTGCCCAGGGCATGGGAGTCCGTCTATAGCATTATCTCTGGATTTCAAAGGTGACATGATTTGTTTTTGAAGAGCACACAGCCCTGAAACTACATCTCGAAATCTGTGGTGAGACAAATCCAAGTCAAGTGGAAGAGACTGTGGATGGGCGCTTTGATGTGGTGGATAACTAGTCAGAGTCTGCCAGCCCTTCTGCCTCAGTGAGCCATCAAGCTATTTTCTTTTAACTAAGAAACTAGTTCCAAAAGCTCTCCAAGAAACCAGAGATCTGCAGGCAAGGAGGTTGTTCACTCCTCAAAATGTGTGTGTTGGTCTGGAGGAAGTTGCTGTGGGACTCCACACAGATGGCATTGACCACAGGGACCGGATAAAAGAGCCAGATTAGGAATGGCTGCAGAGACCCTGCTGGGTTGTTGGTTGAGCTTTCCATCTCTCTCTCTCTCTCGCTGTCTGTTTTTCTGTCTTGTTTGTAGGTTGGTGCATGTAGAGAGGCTCCAGTTTCTCTCAAGCCCATTTACTGCCATTTTACAGCTCATTTGGGTCCAAGTGAGCAGCATGCCAGCACCTTCTCCCAGCTCTATGTGACCCACTTTCAGCTCAAGCGGACCAATGGAATCAGACCTTCGAAATAAGGGCAGATGCATCTGACCACGTCTGTTTTTTAAGGTTACATACTTGTGCCAATTTACATCAAGATATGTGGGCTATCTCTGGTTTCCATACGTAATCTCATTGGCCCAGAGAAAGATAGTGGTCACAGTATGATGTAACTGAACAACAGGAAAGTATCAAATATTCACCATTTTTCGCACTGAACCACAACAAATTCACACCGAGTCTGATGCCAGGTTGCCTGTAAAAAGTTCAGATCCCTGAAAGAACTGTTCAGTATCCAGACATTTAAAAATCAGTGTTTGAATGAAATGTCATGTTATTGAAATATAACACTACAGATTATTTGTTTGTATAGGTACGTTTTTTTTTGTTTTGCATAAATGTATGAACCAGCACATATTTCCAATGAGCTTAGGATGATTTTGAGTGTGTGTGTGTGTGTATACATACTGTATACATATATATTAATTACAGCTGTTAAGATGTGTGAAGACACCAATAAAAAAATAAAGGTAAATATCACTGAACAGAACATTTTTATTACTGACATTTCCAATCAAACTGTAATGGTGAAATAATGAAAAAAGTATGAAAATATTTTGCACATACAAGACATAACAAAACAAAGCAGTCAACCATTTTATTCCCAAAACGTTTAAAATGTCATCTCCGCCAAAGAATTTGATCAAACACAATTACTTAATTTGATATCCTATGACAAATTGTTTGTGATGTCTCTTATTTGTAATGGCCTGGATAAAAACATCTGTTAAGTGAATAAATGCAAATGAGATGTGGTGGAAGTGGAAAAAAAAGTGTGACCGCCAAAATGTCCCATTCTTAATCCCTTCAAGCTTCTTTTCCCATACATTTCCTTCTATTTCCATCATCCACTTGTTTACTGTGTGTCTACTGTCCGAGATCTTTCATCAAAGTAGGCCGATATTACCGTTGTCTATCTTTCCAGCTTTTCTTGCCTCCCTCCCGTTCCCCGAGCCTTGGCACACACTCCTCACAGGCTGATTTAAGGGGGAGCATTACGGTGCAGGAGATGAAATTATTTCATTCCTCTCCTCTACTGCTCTCTTCCCGCTCTTGATGGGGTCCCCTGCTGCTTCAGAGGCACGTGGGGAGAGACGTGTCCTGCGTAAGAAGCAGCTCGCTTCTAACATGCGTTTGACCCTTCGTTCCTGCAGCAGAGGAAGCGGCTGCTTTCAGCATCAAATGATTAGTGATCTAGGGCCCTAGAGGCGTGGAACTGAGCTCGGTATACGCTCAATTTTCTGCCATCAGTGAACAGTTAATGTTAGCCTGAGTAGCAACACACACAATGGGACAAGGCAACCTCGTATTCTCAGGGCGGGCGTTTAAACAGGCAGCTTTGATGCAAGAACTGAATTACATTATCAAAACTGGCCCCAAGAGTTTGTCAGAACTAATAATAGACTGTTTTGTTTTCCTTATTGGTTAAACAAAACAGCATTGGCAACTATATATTCCTTAAAGGTTTAGTTTAACATAAAAAGAAAATTCTGTCATTAACCTCCAGTCGTTCCAAACCCGTAAGACCTTCGTTCATCTTTGGAACACAAATTAAGATATCACAAATTTGATATTTTTCACCATTTTTAGGAGTACCACATATACGTGGGCTTCCCCCCCGAACAAACAATGCTGATTCTGTCAAATACATTCTTAATGGTCTGTTAACGTTAACCGCAATCTCCAAAATGGTATGTATCTCAGGGAGAAGAATGGTTTTGTAATTTATGTTATTTTAGCTTTCTTTGCACCAAAAAAAAACAAAAAACTATTTTGCAGCATCGAGTTAATCCACTGATGTCACATGGACTCTTTTACAGAGGTATTTACAAATATTGCATTTCTGGACCTGGCAATATATCAGTTGTGTTGCTGTCTATGGAGAGTCAGAAAGCTCATTCATCATTGATTACATTTTTGTTCCGAAGATAAATGAAGGTAAATTCGTATGAATTTGTACAAATGACCTAAACCTAACCCCACCCCTAAACCTACCCATCACAGGGTTTTAGACAAATCATACAAAATCGTACGAGTGAGGTCGTTTGAATTAGTACGATTTAGAACAAATTTGGCACCTCGTATGTAAGCGTATTAACTGCTCATGAGACTGTGTTGGGTTTGGAACTACATGAGGGTAAGCGATTAAAGACAAAATGTTCATTTTGGTTCATTTGATCATAGAGCTGTTGCAATTGGATCAAACTAAATAGTCTTTCACGCCGATTTTTAAACGGGTTCGTTGAACGTAATTGGCTCAAAGATTGATTCGTTCATAAATTTGACTTAACCCTATGGAGTTTTAAATTAGGTTTCTTTTTTTGTAGTTTGGAAAGAATGTTTTCTAAGTACATTTAGCTACTACTAGGACATTTTTTCAATTGTTCGGCGTAAAAAGTCCCAATATGATAAACAAATTTCTCCACACGTTTTTCTTGTCATTAGCATTGTCTACTACTAAAAACATTATAGTCCAAGTGGAAAGACAATGTACTTATAGTAGTACTGAATATTAACATGAGTGAGATTTGATAACATTGACAAAGAAACTTTGCAAAAATGTCATCTAGCTTCAAATAAAGTCTTTTATGAAGCTTTTTTACAGCTCAAGAACCTTTGGTTTCCATAATATAAAAAGCATGGTAGACCTTGTAGTAATATTTCTTCATTAGTGTTCCACAGAAAGAAAGTTACAGATTTGGAAGGACGTGAGGTGAGTAGGCTAAATGATGACAGAATTGCATTTCTGAACCATCCTTTAGTTCTTGGGTTCAACATTCATATTCGAAATCTAGGGAATAATAGAGTTGGCCCATTACATAATATATGAAGAGAACAAGCAGTGGGACATTGAAATTTCTTTCTAAAAACGATGTGTAGTACCACAGTTCCATGTCTTTTAATCCATCAACCCCTCATTCCTCATTAAATCCTACTTGTAAATGTTTGAGTAGTGTGAAGGGGCTCTCCGCTGGGCAATGGAGATTGTTCTCTCATAGATTCTGGTCTGCTCGGATCACAGAAGCCTCTCAGTGAAACTCCCATCAACGTTTGTGTCTCCCTTTCTCAATATCTCTCTCTCTATCTCTCTCACGCACACAAATGCACGTTCCTCATGGCTGACTCCATCATTATTCTGTGGAAGGGCTGTATTAAAGATGCATCTCCACGCTCGAGACTCAAAGGGAGCCGTCTGACCCCGGCAATAGCTGCTGAATTATGGAGACCACCAATGAAGGTGTTCATCTTTGATCTGATTCAGATTGTCTCACGCACGTTTTCTGTGTGCTTTTATCTCAGGTAGGACTGAGGGATGTATGCAAGTCGCTCTTTAAAGTACAGTGATAAAACAACGGCACAATTGTATGACATTATGATAATTTGATCACGTCACTGCACGATCGCCACCACTTTGTAGTAATTGCCGTGATCTTCACACTTTACCTCCTCATTTTACACCATTTCGAGTGACAGAGGTTGAGATGGGTCATATCAGTGTATTTAATAGTCACAGTAGGGAAAGCGAGTTTTAAAATGGGTGTCATTTGTCACATATTAATAATATAGTGAGGTTGTGTGATAGGTTGGCTCGAGTAACCTCTCTTTCTTTCCTTATAATCTTTCCACCCAATTTCCGCTCTTTTTCCCCAACGATCTTACGTCCCAGTCTAAAATGACACATTGCACTAAGCAATAATGACCCGCATTTTGGCTTTTTGGCCATTTAGGGAAATTGCTCCTATCCTGTTTGATTCCCAGCTGCGTCATTGTTGCAGGGTTAGATGCAATGTGTGTGTATGTGTGAATTTGAGAGATGAGAGATATTCTCGAAAGGTAATCAGATTAAATGGAGAAAAAAACGCCGTAATTGTACGTGTCTCACACTGTGCTCAGATGTGAAAGATTTAACATTCACATTTATTCTGACAAAGGTGAATAATAATGTTTTTTGTTCCTATGTTATTTACAGTGATCATAAAAAGATTGTAACTGAAAATAGTAAATAATTCACAAATCAGACATGGCTCTTGATTCTTAGAATAGGCTTTAAACTCATCATTTCAAAGCAATGTCTTTTTAAAAAAATTTATCTTGTTTATAATGAAAATTACTTAACTTTTACCTAAAGATAATTGCTAAATATAACGTTTACAGATTATATCATGCAATTTGTTTAATTTCTCATTTTATATCAAATTATTATGGATTCTCAAGATGACTACCTAAACTAATTCATGTTTTTTGCTTAAAAATAATATATTATATTAATTAATTATATAATAAATAAATAATAATATTATAAATATATATAAATATTATATAATATATTGTATAATATTAATGCAATGCAAAGTAATTTTGTTTAATTTAACATTAACATTTCATGTTTTCTAAGCATATTTTAGTGTTTTAAACATAATATAATACTTTTTAAAATTTCTTTTTATCTTGTTTATAGCTATAATATCTAAATGTATTACTTGATTTAATATTAATATAATGTTTATGACTTGTTTTCAGATATTTAGTTTTTCAGAATAGTTTTATGTATATATATATATAATTAATCTTTTTAGATTATATTTATGCTTATATTTTTGTAAAACTGTGCACTGATGAATCGCTAGTAATTGGTTAATCTGGGTTACTTTAAACAGCATTGACTCTAATGCACTAAAGTTGTTGATTGCAGAAGGACAGAGATGATGGCAGACAGGTGACAGACGGTTTGAGCCACTTCTGTCTGTGTCTTCTAATAGGTTGTTGTGGGACTACTTGATGACAGTTCCAAGTTGAAGGTGACCACAGCAGCAGAAGCGTACAGTCACTGCCACCGCGGACCTAATTAGAACCTTCCACTGACCCCCAGTGAGAGCGGACAGGAAACGCAGCCCTCCTCCACCAACAAGACAAGTCCACCCTGAGACGTTTCCCCATGTCCACACTCTCAGATACAAATGAAGTCACCTTCTTGTTATGGTGAGTATGTGTGTATGTGTTGTCTCCAAGGTACTGAGATCAAATGGCCTTTTCTTCCTTCTGTCAGTGGCTCAGTGTGTGCTGTGAGTTTTCTTTAAATAACAAGAGGAAGTAACCACTAGGGATATACTATCAACCACAGGGGAGGCTCTAGGTGAGAGGTGAATGCATCCAGTGTGAGAATGTTTTGTACTAAAGTAAACAACACACTGGAAGGGTTCTTCCAAGGATGGATTTCAAATGAAAAATTCTTTGTATATTAAACAATATACCATCAAAAATCAAATCGCACAATCCAATATACAGAAAAAATATTAATAATGAGAAATATTAGTTTTCATTTTTAATATATTTTAAAACATAAATTATTCCTGTAGTGCATGTATCGTATTTTCAGCATCATTACTCTGGATTGAGTGTCATGTGATACTTCATTCATTTTAATATGCTGATTTGCTGCTGCTTATGGAAAATTCATTGTTATCATCAATGTTAAAAACACTATCTAAGTGCTGTTTAATATTTTTCTTTAAATCTTTTTTTTTTTTCAGGCTTTTTCTTGATGAATAGAAAGTAAATAATAATAATAATAATTTTGATAAATAGATCGATAAAATCTATTGTAAAATGTGAAATTAAAATGTATTTACTGTCACTTTTAATCAATCTATCTTCACTTGTTAAATAAAGAACAAAGGCTGAAAAAAAAATCCTACTGACCCCAAACCTTTGAACTGCATTGTGTAATGGTTATGTAATATATAGCATATCCATGATGAATTACGGTTCATTTAAATTAATTCAGAAATTTATATTTGTTGAGGGAACTGACTGAAAAAAGAAATGTTACTTTGTATCTTACATCTACTTTGCAGCTACATTTTACCTTATATTAGTACGTTTCCTCTTATTTTAAAGATTTTTATGATTATGCTTGTTTTAATCCATTGGTCCAAAGTATACTTGATCGGTCTATTTACAAGAAAACTTGCTCTTGTTCTCCTTGTTATCCTCCAAATATTTGTTGAAGATGTCTTTGTAAAGAAAGTTTCCAAAGCCTCGCCTCGACCCCAAAAATGTGGCGTCAGTGAAAAGTTCTGAATGTCACCTACTGTATAGAACAGTTATTATATTTAGTTACATGGTGTAAAAAATAATATATATACATGTTGGGTTTTGAACCCAAGTGCCCTTCTTGCAAGTTAAACAAAACCGTACCATCAGGCGAAGCATCTTACACTCATGTGAAACTATAAGTGGCCAGAACAGCCACTGACAGCCACTTAAAGGTAATGGTTGTTTTGTGCTTGTTTTTCCTGCCAGAAATACAAATGCGGTACAAATAGGCACTATTTGATTAATGGATGTTACACAGTAATGTCAATAAGTCCCAGTAGAGTTTAACAAAGCAAGAATAGATACAGGAAGATAAAACATGCGCTCACATAATACCAAACATGCCCTGATTCCTAATTACAGACTATAGTATATTAGATACATAACACCCATCCGGCATCAATCATAATGTTTACAGTCACGCTCATCCTTTTGTGCTTGTACAACGATCATTTATTTAGCCGTCCATCTGTGTTTGTTATAGGGGTGATAAGGAAGTGGGGGTGTGTTTCAAATGAAAGCTGAGTAGCTAATGTAATTGAAAGAATCTGAAGTGCAGGTATACAGCGGCGCTCCAAGCTTTATGCTCATCATGGCCGTAACTACGCTAGCTTTATAATAAAGGCAGAAAAGATGGCCAGATTTACAGTGTCATGCACGAGGAATGCAGTCTGACGAGGCCTGCAATGTCATTTTGAAGGTCATAAACAATGTTGCAGCCCTCCGTGCTAATTTTATTGATGGCTTGCTTGTGCAGGAGTCGTTGAGAGAAAGAGAGAGAGTGTGTGTGTGTGTGTGTTGGCGGTTATGTTCAGGCTGTATAGACTGAGATTCCAGTTCGGCTGTAATTTAATGGTGGTGTGTGTGTGTGTGTGTGTGTGAGATTGCAGAGTTGGATACAATAATTGTCTATACATAAATATGAGGTCCTAAGTCTGAGTCTACTTTGTTCTAATTCAATTAAAAAAAAACATAATTACAAATTATGGAAGAAAGCCTGACTGCCTTTAATCTTATAAACAAATAATTACTATAATTACTGTTAAAGTTAAAGCATTACTTAGCCTAAACTTTTGAACAGTCATTTTTATCAGTTACTGACTTCTAGTCACATTGTAAAATTAAATTTGTGATTCTTAATAATTAAAAGTTATAAACAACCAGTGAAAATAATTAAAATAAAATTATAAAATTAACTGTAATTAAAAAATCCAGTATTTACAATTGTGGCATTAATAATGTATAATATATTTGAATTATTAAATTATAATTACATTTAATTTAGTTTAATTAGCACTCAATATTGATTCCTGTCAAAATGCACTTGAATTAAGATAATGAAAATGTAATTTTAGTAAACAGCCATCACAAAATTAGCCTCTTTTAACTTTGAGATCATTCTGAGGTTAAATAGCTACTGATTTAAAGTCATAATATTACTCATAATAAGCTATTTATCGGTGGTTTCTACTTAACATAACATTTTGTTTATTTTAATATATATCTATTAAAGAAACTTCAACAAAGACAACATGAAAAATATGTATAAATATTATGCTTATTTTAATTTTAATGATCACTATTTGGAAAAGGTCATTTTAATTTTTTGAATAAACCCTGCAAGATATTAACAATGAACTAACAATGCTTTTGGATAACTAAAATAAAAAAGTAACAGTAAAAATAATATTGCATGATGAATTATTGACTTAATTGAAACATATTTTGTCAAAAAAATAATTATATTATTATTATTATTATTATTATTATTATTATTTAATTTGAATAATAGTATGCCTAAGTACTGCAACTTTAGAAAAGGCACTATATATAAAACATTGTTTGTTTGTTTGTTTAGTGACCTAAATGTTCTTTGTTTTAAAATGTCCTAAAACTTTGAACTTTTGAGTTCTAGACTTTCGATGTGGACTTTTTGATGTCACTGTGTTTATGCACGTGTTTACATAAACGTGCATCCCCCTTCTACTTCTTTGAGTGTTTATACCTGATCAGAGGCTTCGTAATCTATACTCTATCCCCCCTGCTCTCTCTCCATCCTCCTCTAAAACTCTTCTTTCATTTAAAGCTTAATCTCACAAAGCTTCACCGAGCACATATTTTTCATTTGATTACCAGGGGCCACCAAGAGAGATGGGCGCCGCAGATACCACCATTGCCACGGTGATAACATCATCTCTAGGATGATAGAACCATCTCCACGGCAACCCGATCAAGTATCGGGGTGGCTGGTAGGTGTCTGTAAAAAAAAAAAAAGGCTGTATGGGAAGCATTAAATCATCCGTGGTAAAGCATAACACTAAAACATGTCATCAAACGTTGAATTCCGGCTCAGTGTGTGCTGTAAGATTACACAGCTGATATCAGAGCTGTTTGCATATGCAAATGCTTTCCATTACAGAGAAACGAGGAGAGGGGAGGCTTTTATTCCCATCATGATATTGGGTCAATTTGCCTGAACATTATGACTATCGCTTGTTTGTTTTTTTTTATATATAAAATGACTCAGTTCATTGTTTCAGCAACAATAATTATATTAAGTGCATTTTATTGTATTTTTTTATCAAATAAATGTAACATTGGTGAGCATAAGAGACTTTTCAAAAACATTAAAACATCTGTCCCTTAACTTTATAGTCTTCATTAGACATCCAATAGCTTTCTTTTAGACTTAAATAAATATATCTACACTTTGTTTAAAATCAAACATATCTTGAAAAATATTTACTACAGTAAAGTGTGACAATTTGCCCCAGTCTTCCTTACCACTGGAGCAACTGTTGTGTAAGAGAGGTCCATAATGGGGCACTTTAAAGTGATATAACTTATTGCATTGGATTACTTCTTGATTACTTATCTTAATTTCTAACAAATGTTTTCAACATAATAATTTCAAAAATCCACTTGAATTAAGATTATTTGAGATCATTTTGAGGTTAAATAGCTACAGATTTAAAATCAATAGTAATACAAGAAGTATTCAGATGTAACACCATTGGCATAACTGGATACCCCACAAGACTGCAGTTGTAATGGTAACCAGATGCACAACACAGAGCTATATATATGGTTCTGGAAAATTCAGATCATCTGAACCCTATAAAAGTCATAAGGTACTTTCTATTGGCCCCAAAGGGACTATGCTATGCCCTTTAGTTGCTGGCTTTTGTGCTAATAACACAGCTTTCCTGAATTAAATTTCTCTCTGTCTCTCTAACGAGGTAACCTTTCCAGATGCCCACTAATAATATTACATTTCCTCCTTGTGGGCCTAGTGAGTGGCCATAGGGAGAGCCGGAGCTCCAGGACTCCTTTATATAAGCTATCATGAAGAACAAGAGAGTAATAAATGCTTCTATGTCAGACACATGCACGTAAATACAAATACAGGGCTGACCTGTCCTATATAGCCCATATGAACCAGCCTAAATTGGTTTTAGTTATAAGACTGTTGGCTTGTTTTAGCTGGGCAGATTTCAGTGGGTCAGGCTGGCTTTCCAAGCTAAAGCAACCAAACACCAGCTTGGCAGGATGAAAAAATAAATAAAATGAGCTAGCTTGAAGACAGAGAGTGTGAGAAATGCCTTCGCTCGAGACAGATGCATGTAAATACAAATACAAGTCTGGTCTATCTTATATATGTGTTATATACTGTACGTGGTTCTGTAGTTGGAGCATTGTTAGTCAGTCTATCTGGCCACCCAAACTAATTACACTAAAAATTGGTTTAGCCAGGCTGGAAGGCTAGTAAACCAGCTAAGGATAGTTTTCTAGCATTAGGTGGTCCGTTGGCTGGTTTTATAGGGGGTTGGGGCACTTTTCATCTGGTCAGTCCAGGAAACCAGCTGGATACCCAAGTTAAACCAGCTAAACATAGGTTTATTCAGGCTGGGAGAACAAGAAAATAAGTTAATTTTCCAGCCCCATGTGGACAGTTGGTGCACTTTTATCGGTTTAGTGAGGCTGATAGACAAACCATTGTGGACCAGCAAACCAGGTAATACTGGTTTTCTAGTATTCTGTTGTCCATTGGCTGGTTTTAGATGGGTTTAGAGCATGTTTCAGCTGGTCAAGTTGGAAAACAAGCTTGACACCTACTACACTCAAACCCCATTTTAGTTAATCTGGGAGACCAGAGTAAACCAGCAAACCATTTTTGAATGGTTTAGGACCCTTTCAACTGAACAAGCCTGGAAACTGGAAACTGAACGGCCAAGATAAACCAGCTAAACAGCAGTTTAGTCAGACCCTGAGACTACTGTTAGAGCAAACCACCTAAGACTGGTTTTATAAGGTTTTGAGTACTTTTCAGCTGGTCAGGCTGGGAAACCAGGTGGACTCCCACGCTAAACCAGCTAAATGCTAGATTGGCCAGGCTAGGAGATCAGTAAACCAGCCTTGGTTGTTTTTTTAGCTTTAGGTGGTTAGTAGGCTGGTTTTCTAGTATTCTGTGGGGTGTTTTGGCTGGTTTAAGAGTGATTTGGAGCACTTTTCTGCTGGTCAGTGTGAGAAATCAGTTGGACCTCCAAGCTAAAGCAGCCAAATACCATTTTAGTCATTCTGGAAGACCATCATAGTACAGCAAACAAGCTAAAGCTGGTTTTCTTGTATTAGGTGGGCTGGTTTTCAGATGGTCATTCTGGGAAACCTGCTTAGAGAGTGTTTTCGACCAGAAAATATAATAAACTGCTAAATGTGATCACATAATCAGCAACTAGGCAAAAAAGAAACATTATTAATGTTCCAGTTCACACTAGGAGGAGTGCAAATGTGACATAACCACCAAAATCAGCACCAAATTTTTTCAGCACCATTTAGTTGCACTAGGACTCATTTTAAGAAGTGCATTTATAGAAAGACTCCAGCGTCATGTTTTTTTTTTTCATTTGCACCGTTCTGCACTCACAATTGTTTTGAGACAGAATGAAATGGCTGGTGAGACGTTTTTTTAAGGGCCTTTCATTTTTAACACTAAGCTTTATTCTCTCCCTCTGCATTGGAGATGATGGTGGGAGAGACGAGATGTGAATGAACACATTGAACGGCACCTAAATAATCTACGGCTTAAGTGTAAGAACCCAGGAACGAAGGCTATAGTCACAGAGGAGGCTGATAGTGCGTCAGCTCAGTCTCTGCGTTATCGTGCTACACAAAAGCGCGGCTTTTATCCGTGACGCTGAATAGGCTGGTATCTGCCTTTCTAGGAAAAAGATTAGCAAGCAAGCATGGGGCTGAGAAAACGCACTGCTCGTACATTCGTATTTGTCTGCCTACTTGTGTGTGGTGACACTTCAGAAAACAGAAATAAACAGCAATAAGTGATGAGCTCTGAATCTTCTCCTTATGAGATGTGGAGATTACATATCTCATTCCAGGTATTTCTAGTTTGTTTTAATGAATTGTGAGTTTCTCAGAGGGTCATAATTATGCCCTGAACCAAGCCCTGTCTCCCACAAAGAGTAATTTCCTCACATGAAAGGACCTAGTTCAGAAGGTGTCTTCAAAAGTCATCATTCAATGTTCTTTGTCTGGAAATCTGTGCAGGATACAGAGTGTACAAACAGCCCCGGTGATGTGCAGTCGTGTGGGTTCGGAGACAAAGACATAGTGCTGTTCCTTTCTGCCTTCCGCTCGGGTTTTCCCCACAGCACGCGGACATTAATCACAAGGAGGATGTGGCATTGACAGACAGCTGGATATCCCAGCATGCACGCTGGGAGAAAACTTTAGCCTCCTTCCAACAAAATCCCACCAATAGGCTATACAGCTTGTACCCTAATTCTCAAGCACTTTTCAGGGCTTTTTCTGTATTCCAAATAGCTTATAATAATAGCTTTTAAAAAGTATAATTTGTTTGGTATCATATATCAGTACATTTTTATAATAACTGTATATGTAATTTGTCTTTGAAAGCGAGAAGTCTGTGAAAAACTAAATCTGGAAAAACTATGTCCGTGTAAAATATTTTAATATTTGCACGTATAGATAGATAGATTTGTGAGACTTAAACTTGCAATTTGGAGTTATAAAGTCATAATTGCTAGATATAAAGTCAGAATTGCTGGTTATAAAGTCACAATTGCGAGATAGAAAGTCACAACTGCAAGATATAAAGTCAGAATTGCGTAATATAAAGTCACAATTGCGAGATAAAAAGTTACAATTGCAAGATATAAAGTCAGAATTGTGAGCTATAAAGTCACAATTGCGTGATATAAAGTCAGACTTTCGAGATATAAAGTCAGAATCGCATGACATGAAATCAGAATTGCAAGATCGAAAGTCCCAATTGCGTGATATAAAGTCACAATTGCGAGTTATAAAGTCAGAATTGTGAGATATTAAGTCAGAATTGCAAGATCGAAAGTCAGAATTGCGTGCTATAAAGTCACAAATATGAGATAAAAACATACAATTGCAAGAAATAAAGTCAGAATTGCGAGATAGAAAGACACAGTAGCAAGATATAAAGATACAATTGTGAATTATAAAGTCAGAATTGCTAGTTATAAAGTCAGAATTGCGTGATATAAAGTCAGAATTGTTAGTTATAAAGTCAGAATTGTGTGATATAAAGTCAGAATTGTGAGTTATAAAGTCAGAATTGCGTGATATAAAGTCAGACTTTCGAGATATAAAGTCTTGCATGACATAAAGTCAGAATTGCAAGATAGAAAGTCCCAATTGCGTGATATAAAGTCACGATTGCGAGTTATAAAGTCAGAATTGTGAGATATTAAGTCAGAATTGCGAGATCGAAAGTCAGAATTGCATGCTAAAAAGTCACAATTGCGAGAAAAAAAGATACAATTGCGAGATAGACAGACACCATTGCGAGATATAAAGACACAATTGCAAGATTTAAAGTTAGAATTGCAAGATATAAACTCACAATTGCGTGACATAAAGTCAGACTTTCGAGATAAAGTCACAATTGTGAGATAGAAAGACACGATTGCGAGATAGAAAGACAATTGAGAGATATAAAGTCTGTGATATGCTGAATTGTAAACACTAAAAGGGTTATTTTCTGGCGATGTATCACAACTGAGCAAACGCTCTGAAACTGACTTGCATATGAAACAAAGCACATCAAACAGATACCTTATTGTTGCATATATGCTGCCAGGGATTGCAACTGACAGTAGATTGCACAGGTATGTTTGTTAAATGATTGTTTTGTTTTATGAATTCAGCCGAGATACTGCATGTGTGCCACGCAGTGCAAGCAGTAGGATGTGCATTTGTTCCACAGGTTTCCGACATCTCACAGTTGGTTTCCCACTGATTTGAAGACTCATTATTTCAGGTAAACAGGTGGGGAAGCACTACGGTGAAATCCCAGGAGCACTGGAGCATTAATACGGTCCAATCAGACGCCACTTGTTGTTTAGGGTGATTTTAAGTGCTGTAGGTTGTGATGATGTCTCCCAGCACTGATTGATTGAGATTTTTTTCCTTGCTCTCTCTTGTCTCCTTCTCTATATCTCTCTAGTTTACTCCTCCTTTTTAATTTTATCCCAAAGGATTTGCCAACTTTCCTTGGATTTTCCAGGACTCAAACCTAAGAGCTCCTTTCAGCAGATTTGCAGGTGAGTTCAATAAGTGTGCTTACATGCATATAAAAAATAGATGCATTTTAAATACACACAGTAAATCTTACATTTATTGTATAGGCCTAAATATTTTTAAGTGCGTCTGTTGACCGTTTTGGTTAAAACCCATTTTTAAGTATTTTCACATGGAGATCACACTGTCAGTCATCCTCCATTACAACTTTATTGCGACATCACGACTCAGGAGGGGCCGATCTCTGCTGGTTGGTCCTCCGCAGGCATGTTGTATATTTATGGGGGAGAGAGGCTGACGTTAATGAAGCTGCGCAGACCAGACTCGACAGGCAGCACTTTCCACCGCGGGCTCGCTCTAATCTCCGTTAAAATAAAAGATAATGAAGCATTTAAACCATCTGAACCTCTTTCAGCCTGTGGCCACACAGAGAGATTTGATATGGAGAGACAAGGCGAGAAGCGATCTGGTGAAAGAGGGAGGCAGGAGGCTGTCATTGTTGGGTCAGAACAGTTGATCAGCCTCAAGGCCTGCAGCTGCAAGCTGTGAAGGAGCTGGTAATGCCTATGTGCAACAGTATGTGTGTTAGCAGGCTTGTGACTTTTTTTTAATTTCTTACAAATTTTCAATATCTAAACACCTCATAAATATCATAAAAGGTTTACTCCAAATATTATTTTTCTATAAGAATATGTCTTAGGGCTAATTGATGTAAAATATATTACAGAATAATATGTAACTGAATATAATATATATTGACAGAAAAAAAGAAAGAAAAAAACATATATACAGTATATAAGAAAATATAAAAATAATTTTTTTACTATTTACAATTAGGTCCCATTAGTTAAAGCATTGACTAATATTAATTAACAATAAATTGCAATACATTTTTTACAGTTTGTATACATTCTTGTTAATATGAGTTCATAAAAATACAACTGTTTAATTATAGTTTATGTTTTAACCATTATAAATAGAACCAAATATAAGATACAATTTTTCATTTTATGATTATTTAATAAAGTTTATATATTTAAAATATAATATAAGTGTGTTTGTTTTCCTACCTTTTCCCTCATGTGCTCTGCCAATCTGTAACTCTGTCATTAGTGTTTCAGTCTCCACCAGCCGTGTGTGCCAGGTGTCCTGTATTATGTCCTTGATTGTCTGTGTACTTAAGCCATACCCCATCTTACGTGCCTTCTTTCCACGCTAAGTAAGTAAGCGAGAGCGCGACACACTACAACGCGTTTCGTGACAGAACAACTGACCACATCCAGGAGATGGTGTTCTACCATCAGCTCGCTGAGTTGGTGTGCCGAGGCCCGACGTTTAAGGAATATATTAATGAGTTTTATCTGCTTGCAGAGCAGTTGGGTCTCGGCGACAAAGACATTATTTGTGCTTTCCAAGATAGTGCATGCTTTCTCCAGGACGTGTGTCTGCCGTGTGTTTAACGCTCGGTCACTTCACATCTCCACAGCACCTACTGAGCACCATGACTCAACATATCTCATATCTCTGCAGGAGATGAGCCGTGTTTAGTTTTGGTTTCACGGCCAGGAGTGCTGTCAGAAATCCTTGCGGTTTCCAGTCCACTAAGAGCCGGTCCCAGCCCCGTTGCACAGTCCGAGGAGCCGTGTTTTGAGTCGGTTCGGGTTTCACGGCCAGGAGAGCCATACGAAATCCTCGCGGTTCCTAGTCCACATCAGTCTAACTATTTATTGCAATGTTGTCATTTAGCTTATCCACCGCATGCGCACTGCACAAAATAGATGCTGAGGAAACTACTTTTTCACCTTTTGCACCTTTTGTGGCCAAAATGGGTCTTCAATTTATTAAATGTAGTGCCTAAATTTCACCAAAGTCACTAAATTGTCACCGGTATGTGCGTGGCTGTGTGTGACACAGGACCTGAATGTCAAGGATGGGTGGCTTATTGTGGCCGTTATGTTAACATTATGCCAAATCGCCACAAATAAAACAACGCATGGGAAATGGCTTGGCATGTTAGTTGCAGTGAACTATGCAACATTTTAATTGCTAAGAGCAGATTCAAGGAATAAATGACATTGGTAATTTTTGCCACATCTAATTTATTAACGAATCAGCATCAACTACATTAAAGAGAATCACTTTATTTTAAAGTGAATAAAATCCCCGACTTACTGGAGTTCAACAACAACTAATGAACAGAGCAGACACAGTGTATGTGTGTAGCGTAGGAAAAGCAGGCCAAACCACTGTGAGGAAGGGGAGGGGGAGCTCAACTATTTCAAAATGTATTTTTTAGCGTTTGCATTTTTTTCTACTTACATGGTTATTTGGATATATTTTTCACAATAGACAGTGCGACGTCCCCCCTTTATGCCCATGGCCACATTTCTCTTTGTTTCTTATGTTCAAAGTTATCAAATCAATAGCATTGTTTTGTTGTGCCAATCTGTTTTCTTAGTTGCATCATAGTTATTGCTGGCAGGGCGAAAAGGCATGAGAACGAGGATGAGAGTGTATGGTAGCAATGAATATATGATGGATAAAGATGGCAAGAAAGTGGGAACAAAGAATGAATAACACACAGTAACGCTAAGAAACAGAGTAGGAACTTGTTTGCAGCACCACATGGATCACCTCTGTACTGAAATTACCTTTTCTCTTCAGCTCAGATCCACAAAATCCCCACAGCCAGCAGAACCCAGATAATTAATGTGTTTCTGTTATCTGGTCAGTCCAGCTCTGTGTCTTTTCTCCTTTAGCCCCATGGAGCAGATACATCTCTGTGGGATCTGCCCTCACCAGCGCAATCAACCCAAACAAAGCCGCGTGATCAAAGTATACTGCAGCATAAACAAAGCTCGAGAGCCCTGTTCGCCTCGCTCAAGCTCCGCGTTTTTGATGATGAAAAGCCACTCAGTGTTCTTACATCTGAAAATGAACTATTTGAAAACATCATGGTAATTTATTTGGTGCATTTGAAAGAAAAGATGTGGGTTTTTAGCTTATTTGGAACTTTGGAACACTCAGCTAAACTTTACTAAACATAAAAAAATAGATTCCTAAAACAGTTTTTTAGCTTGATGCTGTAGAGGAACCTTCGAAAAGTCCAACAATACTAAATGACTTTAAAAGATTGTATAGCTTCATCTGTGCATTACATTACATCTTTTAAAATGTATGAACGTTTTATGGCTTAAAGGGTTACTCCACCCCAGAATTAACATTTTGTCATTAATCGCCTAACTCGATGTCATTCACATCTGGGAGGCTTGTGACTGTCCCAATGGGTCAATGCAGTCAATGGGACAGTCACAAGTTGCCTGGTTTTCATCCAAAATATCTTAAATTCTGTTCCTTTTAAAGCATTTGAGTAAATGACAAAATTTTTATTTTGAGGTTAAGTAACCCTTTAATTGCTGCTTAAAACATTCATAAGTTTCCAATGCCATTGATTTTTCATTTTCAAGATGTTCTCTTAATGCCATATAACAATTATTATTGATCATAATTGATGAAGGTACATGACATGAGATCCATTAAATTTTCATACATTCCACAAAAAATTGACTGAATGATTGTTCTATAACAATATGACATCATATAAAGGTTCTATGGAACCACTGGAACTTCTCACTGGCATCATTAAAACTTGCAAATAGCTCTAATGAATACATAGTATCTTAAGATTCTACAGCCTGATGCCATAGAAGAACCTTTTATGTGACGTTATGTTCATTCTTTTGTGGCATTATAGGAAGTTCTTTAGTACCACAGGAACTTAAAAAAGTTCCTTTCTGGCTTCACTGGAACTGGTTCTTCCGTGGCATTGTGGGAATATAAAATGGTGCTAAGGCACCACAGGAACCTTAAACGATTCTTTCATTGATTTATAAGAACTTACAAAGTTAAGAAAAACCAGTGAAACTGTAGAAGCTTTATAAACTCTAACGCAGTCATAGTAATAAAGTTGTAATGGTTCCTCTATGGCATCTGGGAATTTATAACAGTTGTAAGCACAAGTGATACCAAAGGATAACCTTCATGAGTTTCAATGATGTCTTAGAAGAACATTTGTACGGCTATATTCAAGTTCTACGTTTCTATATTGCCATACATTAAACATTTGTTGTTCCTACGATGTTGTAGAACCTAAGTTTCCTAAAAAGCCTGAATACGTACAGGATGACTTTACTTTTCTCTGCTAACAGACTGATATCTCGATCTTAGTGAGCCGATCTGAAGAATCTATCAAGACTATCAACAACTTTGAATCTTTATAAGAACCTTATAACCAAGAACCCACAGAGCGAAATATACAGTGGTTCTCGATGTGAAGAGGCTTCCCTACTCAGCCTAAGAGTATACACACTCATGCACTTTATTGCCAATTTCCATCATATTCTGTTCGTGCGTGAGAGAAGGAGAGGTGGGCTTTACTCATAACATGACTAGTGCTTCTTCTGCTTGGTGATGTGGTGTGAATGTTAAACAGCCCCGTGGAGTGAGCGAGAGGGGTGCTGGGAAAGCAGCAGTGGTAATATCTGCTGTCTCACCTCAGCGCCTCTCCTCATCTGTCCTTGATTAGCTGCAGAAACGCAGTTTACTCTTCACCCCTAATGAAGAGAAAAAATAGATATGTGTTTGGACTGTTTTGGATTGTTTCCTCTATTTGAAGGAATAGAGGGGAAAAACACAGCAGCTTGTTTTGGTGAGTCCTTCTTTTCCCTTCAGGTAATCTGTTAAAGGAATCGCTGACCACCAGCTGGGAGAAACACACTCGTGTTCAAGTGTACTCTGGTATACCACAACCTTTTTTAGTCCTAATTGAGGATGACAAGGCAAAGTGTTTTTTGACACTTCCTTAAGGCATAAAAAATCCCCATAAGCACTTCCTGGAACAGACACAACACTCATTAAAAGGGTTCAGCCTAATGTCTGTGTGCCACAATAGTGTGATAGTTGCATATTTTATAGCTTTATTGCCCCGTTTGGTTTGCCTGCTTGGCTTACATAGCATGTGGATTACCAAAAATAATAGTGTTACAATTTTTTGGGTTACTTAACAATGAGAATAGGTGCTATAGGTTTAAATATAAGCATATCTGTGTTTTGGCTAATAACACATAAATATATATGGTTTTGTTGCAGTAAAAGTGGAGAAGGCCTAGCCATGGATATAGATCACCATTTATAGCCACAGTTTTCTATATAGTTTATCTATAGTTAGTGTAGCAAAACATGTTAATTTTGTGTTTACAATGATTAAACAATATTTGCCTTTTTTCTTTTTTGTATTAAAATCATGGTTAATTTTTTTTTTCCTAAATTAATCATTTTAAATAAATCATCTGAATGCATTTGCAACAACATTCTGACACAACTTGGTTTATTTTTTATTTCATTTTTCTGTTTGTTTGTTAATTTATTTGAGATAGTAAGAAAACTATGCTAGTTTGATATTCCAAAGTCACTCAGTGCTCATTTGTAAATAAATTTGTGTTTTAGATGAATCAGTTGGATGAACGAATGAGCAAATGAATAGCTTATAAAGATTCTTATCACCATTTCTTGTATAATTATAGAACAATTTATGACTGGGTTAAGATAATAACTCTCTAAACACTGTGGCTGAATCTAAAGCGAAATACTACCATATTATTTTTATTTCCTAACAGAATCTGTCTTTTTGAACAAATCAGTTTTGTGTCGCCACCTACTGGAATTGCTGTATAACCTGCTTGCATTGCTTGAGTAAATTCTTGAATCACCCTATTAACTGATTAATTATCTTACTTAAAAAAGACTTACTGTATTACTTTAACTTGTATTGCCGCTGCCACACTGATCATGCCTTTGAAAGCCACTTTCTGTCTGTGTCCTTGTGTGCCCTCAGAAAACCTTATATCAGAAGTTTAAACCAATATGGTTTAAAACGCATGATTTCAGCGATAAACATGACAATCAGAATCAAAACAGATACAGGTAGGAGCTGTAAAGGCCCAGATCTATCCTGGAAAAGGGAGCGGGGACTAGCAGCTCATGCAAATTTAAAAAGACAGGCACGAAAAAACGAGTGTTTCTGCTTCCACTCAAAATAGGCATTTTCTGAATGATTTAATAGACATATTCTGGGGACACCAGAGACTTATTTTACATATTGTAAAAAGGGCATATGTACAGTGGCCGAGAGAGCTCAACGCACTGCAAACATCAGAAAATACATGCAAATAGAAAAAAACGACAACACATTAAGAAAACAGCTTCATCGGTTTGACAACACAGCGGCTGCGCACACACGAACGTGCTGCAAACACAGAAACACGCTGCAAATAGCACAGACCACAACAGGTTTCAGGGGGACCTCAAAAAGTAACAAACCCCTCTGAGAGTAACTCTAGCTAACATAGCATTAGACCTCAGGGGAAAACTATGTTGCTACTGGAAGAGGTGTTAGAGGATCCTGCAGGGGGTGCTCACCTTGTGGTCTGTGTGGGTCCTAATGCCCCAGTATAGTGACAGGGACAATATACTGTCAATAGAATACCGTCTTTCGGATGAGACGTTAAACCAAGGTCCTGACTTTCTGTGGTCATTAAAAACCCCATGACACTCATCGTAAAGAGTAGATGGTGTCCTGGCCAAATTCCCACTGGCCCTTGTCTATCATGGCCTCCCGATTATCCCCATCCATTGATTGGCTGTATCTCTCTCTCCTCTCCACCTGTAGCTGGTGTGTGGTGAGAGCACTGGTGCTGTTTCCGGTGGCAGCCATCGCATTTTCCCCCCCGTAACATCTGGTAACATGTTATGGTAACATCTCTCATTTCTACACCTCTCGGAGCTCTTCTCCTGGGTTCCTGAACCTGAAAGAAAAGAAACTGCGAGTGCCCTTGTCAAAAAAGTACATCACCCCATAACTGCCAGAGAATCCTCCTGCTGCTGCATGGAATTCTGGGTAGGAGTGTGTGGGGATGCTGTTAGGGTTCATAAAAGTCAATCCATGGGGGATTTACACATATGAACTCAAGCTAAACCTAATCAACATGCCGCTGAGATCAATAAATCAGACTTTAAGCCCTGTAACTGCAGGCTCTAAAGAAAAACCAACAGCAAACAAAACGTCCTGATTGCAGCATAATTTTTATTTAGACAACCACCATTTGTGCCAATTTTGATCATGATCGTTATCGCAATCGGCATTATCATCATCGCAGTGCTGTATGACAGCATCATTATTCTATAGGAATAGCCTACAGATGCGCATCATCTACAAGGGCACATGATGGGACACGTTCATGGAAAGCCATTGGCGCTCTCATTGTGTGTCGTGATGATCTAGATTGTTTTCTGCATGTGTGACCCTTTAGATTTATGAATGCATAAATATGGACCATCTCGCTTGAAAATATACAATGACTCTCAGAGGGCAAAATCAAACTCTAGTGGCTTCAATTATATGCAGTATAAAAGCCAATGGGGAGAATCTATTGTTTGTGTTCAACAGCAGGTTGCAAATCCATTGTGTGGTGAGTATATGTGTGTGGAAAAAACAAATGTGTGTGAAAAGCCTGAATTTTAACTACCGCTTTCTTTTTTTTTGTGATGGTTTTGTTTTGTCATTTTCACTTGTTTTTATGCATATGTATGTATATATATATATATATATTAATTTTCATTTTGTGTTTTATCCTTAGATGTTTTAATCAGTTAATTATAGTTGAGGAACAATTTACATATTTTTTATTTTATTTGTTTATTTGTAATTATATATAAAAATACTAATTAGTTGCATGACTATTCCCTAAAATAATTATTCCAAAAAGGTAGACAACATGATAATGTAACATTTTTAAATATATAATTTGGCAAAAATGTAAAAAAAAATGTAAATAAAACTGTAAAGTATTAATAGAAAGCTAATGGTCAAGAGTTAAATAATTCAGTGTATTACGTGCCATTTCTTCGTAATTATTTGTGGGATTTACAGGGATTTTCAGAGTGAAAATTGTTTCAATAAATCCTACAGAACTTTTTTTTTTTAAGTATGGCATGAGATACCAAGAATGTTTCCCATCATTGCATCTCTCTTTTGAAGCCTGTGACTGCTTTCCTACTTTATTAAATGTTCTCTCATCTGAAAAATATTTAATATTTAATAGTTCAACATTTAATATGTCAAGTGAAAACATATAAACTCTGGTTATTAGTGTTTTTTGTATTGTAAGTCAGTGCACTCTGTCTACAGATGAATGCGGCATAATGCAGTAGTCTATGATCACTGCTAGCTGCTGGTCATCCATGGAGTCGCTTTCCTTCTGCTTGTACAAAAAGAGTGTGACATGTTCATTAAACTGCAGGAATCCCATTAATAACCCCAGCAGCCACGTCACATCACTCACACATAATTAGTCAAACAAACGGCCACAGGAATGCTAATTGTCCCCCGATCTCTCTCCCTCTCTCTGTCATTGTCACTCATCCCTATTTTCTGTGCTCTATCATTTCTCCATCCTATTGTATTTATATATACTTGTATTTTTTTATTTTATATAGAATTTTTTTTAAAGATTTTATATTACGATTTATTTTGATTTGTATTAATTATTTTATTTTTTGTTGCCATTCTGTTTTTTTTTTCTAATATATGATATACTTTTATTTTGTGTTTATTTTTGTTCTGCTATTTTTACTATTTTTTCATTTGATATATTTAAATTTTAAATTAATATTTTATTTAACAAAATAATGTGGGTTTTTTGTGATATTTCTATTTTCTATTGACTTTTTTGGCATTCTATTCATGTAATAAAATTTTTTATTTGTATATTATTGTACATTTTATACTTTTAATGTTATTGCTTTTATTTTTAGTAAATTCTATATTATTTAATTTTTTTATGTATTTTAATTACATTGGTTAACCATTTTTACAGTATTTTTACATTATTGTAGAGCTCTTCACAGAATGTTACGCTGGTATTTCGCCAAAGGAGAGCGCAGGAGATCACGAAGTTGAACAAACAAAAAGTCTTTTAATAATAAATCAAATCACATTACCTCCCCCTCCTGACAAGGCGCATACTTGCGCCGCAAAGAGACAAAAGAAACATCAAATGGGGAGGGAGTAATCGGCGCCCTGGAGGCAGGACGAGGGAGCACAGTCATGGGTTGCCTCTAGGGCTGATCAGGAGTAGCTGGAGGACATGGTTGGTCAGGAACCCCCTGGAGGCCATGGTAAATCAGGAGCCTCGGGCGGCCATGGCGGATCAGGAGCAGGCTGTGGCAGTGGAGGATCAGGTGCTGTAGGGGCTACAGGGGTCCAGCTCCAAACCAAATTGCAGCACTCGGACAGCACAGGCTCAGTGCGAGTTGGGAGAAGCCCTCAGGCAGCGCGTGCTTGTGCAAGTTCTCAGACAGCGAGGGAATCAAACGCCGCCGTCAAATCGCCAACCAAAAGCCAGGCAACTTCGGTACGGGTCCCAGGAAGTGCTCTCCTGTAGTGGGGTAAGGTGGTAGCCCGTGAGCGAGGCGGTGGATAATATACTCGTCCCAAGACAAGACATCATGCATTCTTCGGTTTTGGTCAGTCAATCTGTTACGCTGGTACTTCGGCAAAGGAGAGTGCAGGAGATCACAAAGTTGAATAAACAAAAAGACTTTTAATAATAAATCAAAACGAGGAGATACATCCATTAAGTCACACATAACATTCGAAGGTAACATTTACATTGACTGACAAACTACAACTCAAAAGACAGGGGATTTATACAGAAAGACTAAAGACTGAAGTGAGGGCAGCTGGGAAGACACAGGAGGAGACGAATCAACTCATATCACATCAAAAAAAACATTTATGGGCATACATGTGGGGAAAAACAAAATAGGAAGACATGAAAAGAACCAATACAGACAATGAATGTGACATAAAACCGACTAAGAATGTGACACAGAGGACCCAAGACCCGGGGACCCGAAACCCGACCCGGGACCTGTGCAGGTTTGGGTCAATATTTTAAATGGTTAGCTAGGTCCGGGTCGGGTCCAAATCTATCACTTCGGGTCCCTCGTCTGTTTAACACTGTGTGTAATGCCTGAGTCTATCAGAGAACACCGCACCTGCCAGAGTCAGTCAGCACTTTGCGCAGTCTCACGCGCACAAAATGTTTCTATGGCAGCAAGGACTTTTACTCTGCCATAGTACACATTGCATTTTTTTATAATGTTTATAAAAATATGAAAGAACTATCTTGTTATATTTAAGATTTCTGGTCAGGCTCGGCTCAGAGAGCACAGTGATGATAGTTTACCGCCTTATTTTGTGCGTTTTTTTAACAACCTACAAAAGGTATCGTTATTGTAAAAACAACAGTCAAATTTGACTCAAGGCGGAGGGAAAAAAAAGTATTGCATTAGAACGCAAGTACACTATTAAAGCCGGAATAGTAGATTAAGAAGGACCTTTCTGTCGACAAGAGAGAAGAACAGTCTAGCATGGATGGGAATTTGATGCCTATTAAGGTGGTTTGTACGCATCGCGTCAAGGGGAAAGCTACTAACAGTAGTTACGCTAAAGTTTTTCGCAACTTAATAGTTGCCGGCTTTGGGTCCAACTAGTACATTGAAGGTATTTCTCAGGTATTCACGGGTTCGGGTACCACTTTAAAATAAAATACGGGTCGGGGTCAGTTATGGGTCTCTACAGGTTCGAGTACAAATTTTTGGACTCGTGAAGACCTCTACATTACTGCCACTTGATAGCCACTAGTCACACTGTAAAATAACAGTATGAACATTCTCCAAAATATCTATTTTTGTGTTTCCCCGAAGAAAGAATATCATATGATTTTGCGTAAACACTGCCTACATATGTTTGTGTGAATTATTCATTTAACCTCAGGTTGCTCCAGGGTGCTTGTCACTGTAATTTTTGTGAATCTCGTCAGATGAAAGCATCAGCCAAAATGACTACTCATCAAAGAACATAAACACAGGCACACTCATGCGAGAACACATGCGTATGTGGTACTGACTGAACACCCAACAAGGTCTCTCGCGTTAAGATTAGAATTGAAGGATGTTAATAGACCTCAAATCAGATCTACTACAAAGGACATCGAGAGGGTTGCATCTGCTCCCACACCTGCTGCTGAAATAGACTCGCTGCTCAATTTAACCATGTCACCTCAAACCAGTGAGTCACCACTGCTGTATACTAATGCTAAAATAGCAAAGCACCCAAATTAAAGGCACATTGTGACACTGGCAGTGACTAAACCTTTTTTTTTTTTGAGGAAACATAACCTGAGAGAACAATGCGTTTCTTTGAATCAAACTCCCAGTCATGTTCGGCAAGAGAGATACGCTCGACCTAAAAGTGCACTTTGTTGGTGTAATCACACTATTTGGCTTGTTTTTTTGCATGTTCACGTTTTTTATCATTATTCCCATGGTTTGCCAGAGGATGTCGACGCCAAAAGCTCACTTCCCCTCCGCTAAGCTCCGGAACGTCGTTCTGTTCTGTCTGAATGAATCTTTCAGAATTAATTTGTTTCCCAAAACCCCTTCGCATCCACAAAAGAGCGCTATAATTGTTGCAAAATCCTGTCGACGTTCTTCTGTAAGAACTCATCACGTTCCGTACAGAATGTGGGTAGCTCACAAAAATGATTGGAAATGTTGTGTGTGTGTGTGATTTACCCATCTGTAACTCGCTCTGAGTATTTACAACCTTAGCACACCCTGTGGCTTTCAGAGCGACTATCATTCCAGAAGAGCTCTGGCCTCTGTTGTCCAATTTAAGCCTGTCGACCGACGTCCAGCCAATCAGAAGCAAGCTTTCCTCGAGCCCTTCTGCCCAAGCAGAGCCAGAGAAATCCGAGGCGGTTGTGATTTTAGAGGGCAGCGCTGGCCGGCAGATGCCGGTCACTGGAGGGTTTGCTTGGGCAGTAGCCTGCAAGCTGCCAGGCATGTAACAGATAACAGGGGCTTATGGTTCTATAGAGAGCATTGCTAATTTAACAACACTGACTTGCAGGTGGGCTGCGAAGAAGGCCATTCTTACAGGACACAGATCATGGGGTACTAAAGCTGAAGCTTTTCTTTAATTAGTGCTCATACTTTTGTGATCTGTGAACTTTATACTTATGTAATAAATAATTAGTAAAGTTAATATTTCTTCAGTTTTATTTATTTGTTTATTGCTATTAATGCAGATGTAATGATGAATCAAGTCTTTTGAAGTAGCCTAATATAATTTTTTTTTTTTTTTGTGAATATTAGATATAAAATTTAATATCACATTGATCAAATCATGAATACATAGCACAGATGAAAGTCCAGTCATGTTTGATTCTGCATTTGTGTTAATTCAATTTCTGATTATTATTACATAGTTACATACTTAGCTCGTATAGATGGAGAAAAAAAAATATCTCTTTATATTTCTGCTTGCACTTATCCTAAAGTGGCTTTGGTTTTTTATAAAGATGTCAGGTCATTTCTAATACTAAGGTTGTAGTGGTTGAAAGTTGTCTTATTATGATTCATAAACATAAGCTGTCAATAAATTTATTTTAATTGTGAGTTAAATTTCTTACATTTTGTATGTTGTCTTCAAAAACAATAATGGCATCAGTCATTCGAGCTATGAACCTTGGCGGATCTACTAATATCTGAAAAGATTCAGATGATTTTTTCAAGACACACATGGTAAGACACATGTCAGGAAAACGTATTTACGTACTTCGCAACATTTTAACCTTTTTGCTGAAATCAACATTTCATTTTTTCTTAAATGGATAGTCCAAAAATATGCAAATTATATATATTGTAAATAGGAAAATAAATACAATATAACGAAATACATAATAAAATAAAATACATCTGTCCACACACACTTGTTATTTAAGGTAAAACTAAATATGCTTTATTTAAAAAAAAAAATAAAGAATAATATTTAAAATAGATTTACTATTTAATATATGTGTGTTTCATTTAAATGTAAATGTATATTCATATGCAAATAATAAATAAAATGAAATAAATAGAGATTCACTTACACTGTAAACAAAGCAAGAACACAAAAAATTGACTATAGAGACTAGAAAACTCTGGTTCTTAAAATCAGCCAGACTTTATTATCTGGTTCTTTTTGTGGTGATTGTGTTGTTAATCTCAACCTGTAAAAGTACAGTATTGGCCTGTATATTTCACATAAAATCAATGCCAGGGCTTGTAGCCCATGTTACTGCTACTACAATTTGATTTTCTACATAATGAATGTTGTGTTTGGTTATCATGAATGATTAATGGCCAATGATTGTCTTTCTCACTCTATAGGGCCGGTTTTGTGTACCTCTGCTGGATTCAGCTCAGACCAGGAGGGTTGTGGTGTCTCTCAATGTAGATAAGGCTCTTAAAGAAGGTGAGTAGTCCTGCTATCAGAAAGTGTGGAGTCCCCAGCAGTCTCTAGTGGATTTAAAGCCATTCAGTTTTTACCCTTTTGAACCGCTTTCCTTTCATTCGTGAATGCAGTGTGTTAGCCTGTGACATCAGCGTGTAAACAGGAAATAGTTATCCTGTGAAAGTGGCACCTTTTTGTGTGACTCATAACTAGTCCCTGTGATCAGCGATTGCTGTGAAATTATTCCTGTGTCGAGGCGTTCTGATGCCGAGGAAAACGATTTGTTACTAACCCAAGCATCTTACCCCACGATCTGCCATCTGTAGCCTGGCTCTCTGAAGGGACACGTTTGTTGTTCAACTCTTCTATTCATGGCGATCATTTTAACGGGCCAAAGAGGGCGTGAAGTGTCAGCTTGCCAAAGAGAGAGAAAGGGATGATGGGATCTGTCAGTCCGGTCTGTGGCAATGATGTTAGAATGAAAGACATAACAGCATTTGTCTAGGCTGATGATGAAATCCTCGTCTACTGTTTCCCTGTTTTAAACCGCAGGACATCACGGCTTAGATGAAAGTAGGTGTGATGTTAAAGGGTGCCTGGCTATTTTTAGACAAGTATGTGTTTTCATGCAGCCAAGCAAAAGATGCTACCAGTTTTGATTATTTTGCATCTGGCAAGATCCTTCAGTCATTGTGCATGGCTTTCTCTGACCTACATTCGGTTGAATAATTTAACAAAACATGTATGCAAAAGGAAATCTATTTGAGAAATGTTTATTTAAAGCAGTAGTTCACATCGAAATGAACATCCTGTAATTATTTTCTCACTTTCATGCTGTTTGAAACGGGATTGACCTTCGTTCTTTTGTGGAAACCAAATGGAGATGTTTTGAAGAATGTTCAGCTGCTCTTTTCTAAGCTCAAAAATGCCATCAAACTCCAAACTTACTTACTACAGGTTTTATTTGGCTTTTGAAATATTAAACAGAAAAATCTCATGTAATAGAAGGGTTTATTGAAAGTTTAGGCAAAAAAAATATGAATGTGTTTTTAGTTGGCTATCATGGTTTATGTAGCTCATGTACAGGTAGTAGATATGAAAATATGAAGCTGAGACACAAGGAGGAAAAAAAAAACCCTTTTATTTTAGGCCTAAATTGAGCGAATTATGCAATTTGTGTGCAGATCCTGATATTAATGTCTAAAAGTAAGATGAAATTCTCATAGCTTGCAATGTAAACTAATGTGATTGTAGAACAGATTATTTGCATAAAATTATATAAATATAATTTTGGCACCGATTAAGTTACAAAGCTAAAAGTACTGGGACTGGGATTTTTCATGAGCTATTTCTTGGTAACAGGGATGTAACGGTATTGTAAATACCGTCGTACCGCAGTATAAAATGTTTTCAATAATACCGTGGTCGCATGACTCGTTAAAATTATAGGTCTTCTGAAGAAAGTTTGCTCTGGTGAATGGAGCGAACGGGAGGTAGCGGGAACTACAATTCCCATCAGCCCAAGCGTGCCCATCATTCTTTGCTGTCTGTTGTTGTCGCTACAGATCAGTGTTGCCAACTTAGCGACTTTTCAAACCCCTTGGCGACATTTTTCCCTAAAAGCCACTAGCGACAAATCTAAAGACTTCTTGGACAAACCTCGGCGAGTCTCTGGTAGTGCCGCGTTTGTGCGAGCGTGTGGAAGGTTTAATAATTTTTTGTTATTAAAATTAAAAAATTCCTGTTTCAAAGTTTACAGATAGATGGCTAATGTGTGTGCCATTGGTATGTTCAGTGTTCATGTAAACTTTTAATAAACACTTTCGAGTCTCTTCATTAGGTTGTTTTATGTAAATGATTCCGTAAATACCGCGCCGTGCCATTCATACCGAGGTATTACTGTACCGTGAAATTTTGATACCGTTACATCCCTACTTAGTATCATTTGAAGGGTTGCATTCGCACAAACAATGGGTACAAAAAAGTGATGTAAACCGGTCGACAGTGACATAGACAAATTTTTCAGGTAAATGCCGTTTATAAAAGAAATAAGTTAATACAATGTCTACACAGAATATGTTTACACTGCATTTTAAATCATGGCCAATCGGCATACACTTAGCATCACTGATCGGCCCTAGTACTTTTAAGACCTCACTCTGAAGTAGGAGCTACTTTATTTCCTCCGGTCCAAACTCCTGCGGTGCGAACACACCAAAAAGTGTGTCACAATTAGTTCGGATGCTACAAAATAGTTCCTGCAGTGCGAAAGGTGCTTAATATATCTCCTAGTAACAGACTTTGTAAGATTTTTTATGATCAAAACAACAAAACATAATGTATTTATGCTTAATTAAATTTAGTAAAGATTTCACAGCACAAAAGACATGAATGCTGTGGATGTGTTATGAAAAAGGCAATTGTTTCAACAGGTTCTTCAGCACTGAAGCGCTGATCGTGTTGATTATTTAGAGGCTTTAAGCATTCCTATTTGATAATGTTGAGTGCTTTGCTACAATCTGTATTGATTGATTGATTTAGAATTATGATATGGTTGATTAAATGATTAATAAATTAATGAATATGTTTTTATCATGTCTTGTATTTTTAAATATCAAATATATCTCATTAAATGACCCATAATCAGTCATTAAAGTCTGTAAAATGCCATCATTTTTAATGATGATGTCTAGAGTTGAAAAACATAATCTAGATATATATTTTCATTCTTTTGTTGATACTTAATATATCTTGAATTTGTATTTTGTTTGTACCAAGTTTGATGTCAGTGAACCCATTTGTTTTCTTGGCCCTTAACTGGATGCAACAGAGAATTGAAGTTTAAACGAGGTGCTGCAGAGGGAAAGATTTGTAGTTTATATCACAGTTGCGGTCTGTTCCTCTCACAAAGCTGTTATATAACAGCAGAAGATTTGGAATAAAGTGCACTAGGTTTTTGAGCAGTTGCCATGTGCTTTCACTGTGGTTTGCACCACTCTTTTCAATCCAGAATATCTCCTTTTGTGTTTTATGGAAAAAAGATTTGATCAGAGTGTGTAAACTAAAGGATGGCTGTTTTTATTTTTTGGTTGAACTATATGGTCTGTGTTATGCTTGGTGAATGTTGAACGTGAAATCCATCAGCCCAGCACACAACCGCGTCAGATATTTTCACCTTTGATCTCTGTCAGTCACAAGACCCCCTCTGTGTTCCAGTGCTAAGACTGCCTGCGTTTCTTTGGCAAATCTTTAGAGTCTAAAGGCTTTCGATAGCAGTCATGAGTGTCACTGCCTTAAATATGATTTCAGTATCAAATCATATCTCTATATCTGTATTAAAATGCTTAAAGATATTTTCTCTTGCGTAACATTTCTTAAGGGTTCTAATCTCCCTCTCTTTGTCTGTATTGTTGCTGTTTTATTTTTGGATAGACTTGAGAAAACAATCGCTGTCTCTGACCATGCATCTTTTTCCTGTCTGTCTTATTATCTATCTCTCACTCTCTGTCTCTCTGTTGGAGTGTGTGGGTGGAATGACATTATAGCAAAAACCACTAACTGCATCCATCAAACAAACATGCCTTTTACCTCCGTGTACACACACACACACACTCACACACGTTTGTTTTTCTGTTATGTTGAAACTTTCTATTGTTTTTAAACCGAGTTGTTTTCTATTTTTTACCGAACCCTTCCACAAACCATGCTGTGTTTTCATGTTATGATATTTTGTTGGTGATTTATATGCATCCAATTTTTTTTTTCCAGTTTTTTCCTCTGTTGCGTTCTGAAAGCTCTCGGAGTGCATACTTCATCTAATGAACTGGATAACAGAAGTGCTGTCAAATGTGCTATGATTCTTCATATTACATTACAGCATTTGGAATTTTCTCTTTTTTTAGCAACTTACTGTATTTACTCAAAGTTAATTATATATATATACTTAATATTTATGCTACAGAACAATTATGTCGATAAGACAGTAGTCAGAAAATTTAATAGTTTTTTTTTTTTTTTTTTAAACAAAGAGTATCACAACTTCAGTTTGGCCTAAATATGGACTTTGTTTTTGTTTGCTGCCAGTAAATGCCATCATATGCATAATTGCGTACCTCCAGTAGCATGTTTCCTATTATAAGTTTGTTTCAGACAAATATAAATGTCATACTCTTTACTCGTGTTTCTAGCACCTCTGACCGATCACATGACAGCTAATAGTGTTAACATGCAGTAAACAAGGAATTCAGCTTCACTCTCCTAATGAATTGTGCGGTGGAACGGTATCCATAATTATAATAATGAGCTTGCTTACACGGTTTGATCCCCTTAGTACAGTGCTCTGTACACTGGAGACCCTGTTACCAACTCAGAGCTGACGTACAGTGCTGGTGAACACCGGACACTAGTGTGCTCTGTCACAGAGAGTCCTTCATCCAGACCGATGCTGGGTCTGTGTTTCACTCTGATGCTCTGCTGCTCACAAACTGAATTATAAGACCACATATTTATTAAATATAGTTGTATTGCATATATCATTGCAGATAAAAAAAGACCTATTTTTCAGCTGTATACTCGCCACTGGAAAGCATTAAGAAGCGTGTTACTAGGGTTTGCCTTCACACAAAGGTGGTCTTTCATAACTGAAATGGTCTTCTGATCAGGTTTCTCTGCATGACGAATGCAAGTGGACCATTAGCTGCTTAACCACATTATGACCCAGGATCAGCTATCACTGATGATGTAACAGTATTTCATGATGCACGCTTCATGTAGATCAGCCTGATGGACCAGAGAGACTTATTTTATGTAATGCTGGTCATGGCTACTGAAGATATCTTAACCATGACTGGAATGGAGTACTAGTTATTATACAGTAGTTAAATAAAACCAAAACCATAAAAGCATTTTTCTATTACTTTAATTTAAAGTAAAATTAATTCCAATACATTAAAAAAAAATTGGTTTACAAATGATTAAATATGACAAAAACGCAGAAAGCGACACACATTCACATCAGTGTTAACTCAGTGGTAGAGTTACTCACTGCACTTATTCACAATCACAAAAGTACATTATTCACTTTAAAGTCTTGCTGATGAAACATTTCATATGTGCACTGTCCGGATGTGCTTTTCCAGCGTGTACACCTGAAGACATTCAAATAGCACCTAATTACTGAACTAAGATATTTCTCACATGTGATTGTGGTAATACTGTCACAAACACACAGCTTTAAACACAGTTGCTTGTGTCTAAAGTAAAAGTAAATAATCAAGAGAAAACCTGCCAGTATATTAGATGTGTTCAGCTCTTAAAGGGACAGAACTAAACATGCTGCCGCTTGTTATTTAAAGGGAGTGTTTACTTTAAAAATTATAATTGTGTCATTATTAACTCACTTGCATGTTGTCCCAAACCTGTATTCATTTCTTTCTTGTGCTAAACACAAAATAAGATATTTTGAGTAACCAAACCTGGGGCCTCATGTACAAAGACATGCGTAGAATTATTACTAAAACATTGCGTACGGACAATCCTGGAAATGTGCG